>OY757924.1:86214141-86226641 GCA_963585895.1 Sepioteuthis lessoniana | reverse complement strand
CCGCAGACCGAAGACTTGAAGACCTTGCCACCCTCTTCGCCACCGCTGTCGCTTTAGCCAGAGTCCTCAACTTCACCGTCCCTAGCAACATTAGTTTGCTCAAAACTGACTCGAGACTAACTGTTATCGCAAGTCAACTTATCACCGAACTAAAACCTCTTGTTGTTGTCGTACATGACATTTTTTTAACATTGTATAATGGATTTCGCCAGTGGCCCGGGAGACTTGGGTTCAATCCCAGGTCGAGTCATACCAAAGACTCAAAAAATGGTACTTGATGCCTCCTTGCTTAACACTCAGCATTATAAGGTACGGATCAAGGGTAAAGTAGAGCAATCCAGGGAAGGAGTAGCGCCCTCCCCTACACCTTGGTGTAGTAGCTATCGAAAAGGGAGCCTTCGGGTTACCCTCGACTATGGTCGCCAACTTTACTTATAATGGATAAACATTATTTACAACTGTTAACAAGCGTTCCTGAGTTATTGAAGTAGTTGACCAGCTAACAGCGCCGGTAAAGTTGGCTGTCTTCCGACCCAGCTAGAAGTAAGAGAAGTCTTAATCAGCTTTTCCCCAACTTTCCCGTGGGTCGAACAACGCAACGTGGATACGGAAATCTGGGCAAACAGATCCACCAAAACCTATGACCTATAAGTGACTCGCAGCACGACATGCACTTATAGGACCACAAACTTTACAAGCCAACAACAATATTAGAAACCTTGCAGCAGAGATTACTGACAGAGTGATGGCTGTAAATGTTGCTAGATTCACTTCTTACAAAACAGTTTGATGTGTTTTGAGCCTTCTCAATCCAGAGAAAGATTTGACTGAAAATGGTGTATGTGGTGACACCAAGCTTCATAAGTAGTCGGTTCTGTTATTATCTCCAATGAGATTCCTGTCATTCATATATCCATATTTACCAACCCCTCCGCTTGGGCAGGATATGACACAAGGTCAATTATTAAGCGGAGTTTAACAGGTTTGAATTCAGAGTTTTCCTTCTCCTAGACTAGTTACCTGACCAAGGCTGAAGAATCTAGTCTGTCCTACTATTTACCCATAGCTGGAGGGAGAGTAATTGGATTCATACCTTTCCTAAGGGTATTAGTGCTATGTGAAATGCAATTAGCCTGGTTCAGGATTTTAACTCGTGTCGCCGTGTCCATTTCCAACGGCGATAACCATTACACCACAGGCACAACTGTCATTCATAAATCCAACATTTATAGCGGAGAACATGATTCCAAATATCATATCTCTAAGTGGACTTGAGAACCTGATATTCAAACATTGTCTTCTTTCTCAACAGTCGTTTCAACACTACCTGAAGACTTTTAAGATTTCCTCCAAAGAAAAAAAAATTACTTTACATACCATATCAGAGTGATATCTTCTCAAACTAGGACATCAGTTTTCGGTGATTTGAAATTATTTCTAATCTCTTTGCGGCATTCCCATGTGCTTTGTTAAGAATGCATGTCATGTAGCAGTTCACTGTAAAAGAAATGTTTTGGAAGTTATTGATCATTCATATGAACCATGTGTCCTGCTCGAAGCATTTGATTCGCCATGTACATACATACATGCATACATACATACACAGATATACACACAACACATGGATGTACACATATGTACATAGACGCATACATATATTGCCATCTTATTAATCCCGTAATTATCATGCTTCATATACTCTCTCCCTCTCTCTCTCTGTCATGCTATATAGTATAATTTGATGGAGACTCAAACACTGTTAAGTCGTAATAACTGATTTATTTCGGCGGAGAATATTACTATACTCTCCGTCTCTTCAGATGACTATTCACATGCTTCTCGCGTAGTCGCATATATATATATATTCCTTGACTGTACTTTGATTTTAAAACGAGATTATACCCATCAATATCAATATGAATGATTAACCACTTTTACCAGTTGCATTAGATAATCACTAACAGGTTTCAACTATTCATAAATATATATATATTGAAGATTCTTATAACTGCATTGCTAAAATAGAACTGTTCTGGTGCCGATGGCGAGCGATAATAAATAACACGTGAACACACAAGCTATCTAGTAAGGGAGTCTGTTTATTTACTACCAAGGGAGCTAAACCTAGAAAGCCGGCCTCACTTTCATGGGGCCGTTTCGTACCCGTGTTTTACGGTGCTATATACATCATAACATCCCTCTTATCAAGTGATGTTTACACTGAGTTCAAGGTGATGTGTGATGCTGTAAAAGTCCATACTTTGTAATTGTGTGTGAGTTCATTTTTGAATGAAGCTCGTAAAATTCCGAGTAATCAAAGTAAGGTCCCTATGTGCTTTCTTCTTTTTTTTCTTTCCTTTCTTCCCCTTTCACCTCAATTTTTTGCTTTGTGCGTCTACCTTTCGATAGGTCGTGGTCCTTTAATCGTGCTGGCACTTGGACAGGACGACTAGATCTACGGGTTTGGATTTCATGTGTCTGTGATGTGCATGATTGTATGGGAGTGTATTGGGGGTCAGCTGGTGTTTGGTCGGGTAATGTATCTAGTTGCCGGGGACGAATGTTCAGGGGCTCAGTGGGTGCCCGGTCAGGAAATGTGGCCTGTTGGCGCAGGTGGATCATGTTTCGCCTGTACTGTTGTCCATCTACCTGGACCATGTAGCTGCGTGGTGCTGCTTTGCTAGTGACTAACAGGCGTTCAGTCGC
This sequence comes from Sepioteuthis lessoniana, assembly GCA_963585895.1. Taxonomy (NCBI): domain Eukaryota; kingdom Metazoa; phylum Mollusca; class Cephalopoda; order Myopsida; family Loliginidae; genus Sepioteuthis; species Sepioteuthis lessoniana. The sequence goes on along the minus strand of OY757924.1, from coordinate 86,223,935 downwards.
TGATAGGGTTTTGTGGATGACACTTCACCCTGATAGGTTGTCCTATGGCGAGGTCTGGTAATTGTTTGGCATGCCGGTCATAATAGCTTTTGGTTGGCTGTTTTTTCTTTATGAGTGTTTGTTGTACATCCATTTGTACTTGGGGCGTGTAGTCCGTGGCTTTGCATGGTAGCATTGAGCGGGTGCGCCTTGATAGGAGTCGTTGTGCAGGTGAACTGCGAATGCCTGGTGTGGTTGCATTGCGCCATTCCAGGATGGCTTTCCACATGTCAGTTCCTTCTTTTGTTGTTTTTTTATGATCCCCTTCATCAATTTCACTGCTGCTTCTGCTCGTCCATTGGATTGATGATGGTGTGGGCTGGATGTTATGTGGTTGACATCCCATGATTTTAGGAATCTGCGAAACTCACTTCTGATGAAATTGGTGCCGTTATCGGTGATCAGGGTTGCTGGCGCACCTTGTGTTGCAAAAACAGGTTTGATTTCTTTGATGAGGGCATTGCTACTAAGGTCAGGGAGCTGGCTTAGTTCTATAAAGTCTGAGTAGATATCCACCAGCACTACATAGTGTCTGACATTTATTTCAAAACAGTCACTGGCCACTAATTTCCATGGGTGAGTCGGAATTGGGTAGGACATCAGAGGTTGTCGTTGTTGTTGCGGTTGGGCGAGCTGGCAGGTTTCACAGCGCCGAACAGCTTCAGTGATTTCCGCATGCATCCGTGGCCAAAACATAATCTCACGGGCAGTATTTAGGGTGTACTGAATGCCTAAGTGGGACCTGTATACCCTGACGACCATCCCTGGCCTCAGTTTTGTCGGTATGATGACGTGTGTGCCTCGATCAGCTAGGCCATTTTCTGTGGCTAGTTCATCACGGTATAGCCAGTATTCCCTGATATTGAGTGGACTGTCGTTTTTGTCAACTGGCCAAACTTTTTTTTTGTGATTTCTATTAGTGCTAACAATGTCGTGTCCTGATCAGTTTCTTCCTTGATCCGTGCGAGGCGGTGGTCCGAGACGAAGTGGTGATATTCCAGTTCAGACTTTTCCTTGAGCTCATGCATTTTGAATATGGTGGCTTTGTACTCCCTGGCTGTCTCAGTGGTTGGCAATGAGGCTCGTGATAGTGTGTCACTGATATACATCTGTGGTCCTGGTTTGTACTCCACGTCCAGAGAGTATTTCTGAAGTCGAAGCCGCATTCGTTGCAGTCACTTTGGGCTGGTGTGGATGGGCTTCGACAGTATAGTCTCCAGTGGTTTGTGGTCGGAGAATACATTCACCTTCTCCTTGCCTATGATGTACTGCTCGAAACGTTCTGCGGCAAACACAATTCACATTGAATACTATAAGCTGGAGTGCAGAGCTGGCCCGTACATATGATAAGGATGGCGAATTATTGTCCACTACTTGAAAATGGACTTTTTTCTTGATGTTGTTTGCTTCGCACCACAGTGTTACAGCTCCCAGGGGTAGGAGAATGGAATTGTCGTACAGCTTCAGCTTTATATGGGAGGGCTGTAAGGGTGCTGTGGTGAGGCGTTTGTAGTCCACAAGAGCAAGAGTGCTGCAGCTTGCCCCAGTGTCAATTTGGAACTTGAGAGTTAGAGCTTTCTTGCCTCCTAAGGGGGATACGTGGATGTTTGCGTTGTAGTGTTTGCGGTCTGACAAAGGGTCCAAGGCATATATGCTTTCATCACTGCTGGCAGGTTCATCGTTGACCTAACGGACCTTTGCATGTGCTGGCAATTATTTGACCGTGGTGGATGTGCTTGGGATTGGCACATCCGTGCAACATGGTTACGCTTTAGGCAGATTGCGCAGGTTAATCCATAGGCCTGACATTTGCCTTTGTCATGGCTTAGTCCGCAGAATTTACAGTCCTTGATATGCTCCCTTCTCTGTTTTCTTTTTTCTGCTTTTTGGGTATAATGCACTGTTTCTGTTGTGTTTCTGCTGCCTATCACGTCCCTTTTTTCAGTGCTCCGACATATATCTATTGTCCGGTCTAGTGTTAGGTCTGGTTCACTGAGGAGTCTGGTCCGAATTTCTTTTTTTATTTGTTCCCATCACTATCCGGTCGTGGAGTAATTCATCTTCCAGCGTGCTGTATCTGCACGTTTTTATTAGTTTTCTCAGCTTGTTCAAATATGCATCGAAACGTTTGTTGCAGAGCCGATAAATATGTCGACCCCGCAAATGAATTTATGTGAATGAGAACAGCCAAAGCAATAGGAAGGAACAAAGGTGAGATAATGATAATTACAAATGACAATTTATTTCGTCGTATTTACAAGCGTGAATGTAAATGTCCGTGGCGGTTGTATGTGTTCGCTGCTGGGCGTTCGACGAGGGTCGCTGGCGTAGGTCGAGTCGTCGAGTACAGCTAGATGTTGGATGCTGGTAAGCTGAGGTCGGTCGAGTCGTTGAGTTCAGCTAAATGGTCGGTGCTGGTCGTTGAGTACAGCTAGATGGTCGATGCTGGTCGTTGAGTACAGCTAGATGGTCGGTGCTGGTCGTTGAGTACAGCTAGGTGTTGGATGCTGGTAAGCTGAGGTCGGTCGAGTCGTTGAGTTCAGCTAGATGGTCGGTGCTGGTCGTTGAGTACATGGCTAGATGGTCGGTGCTGGTCGGGTAAAAGCCGTGCGGACGAGCGGACAAGAGCGAAGGCTTTGTCGGGTCCAAAGCCGTGCGGACGAGCGGACGAGAACGAAGGCTTTGCCGTGTCAAAGCCGTGCGAACGAGCGGACAGGAGCGAAGGCTTAGTAGGGTCAAAGCCGTGCGGACGAGAGCGAAGGCTTTGCCGTGTCAAAGCCGTGCGAACGAGCGGACAGGAGCGAAGGCCGTCTACTTCGACTGATCATTACTGACCGCCAGAGATGCTCTGACCCGCAGACAGGGACCTCTTATGGTCCTAAAAAGGACCTTTGTGCATACCTATGTAGGTGGGTGAAAGGCAGGTCTTCCACGAGAAGTGGGGCCAACGCCGTAAGTTAAGGTGAATGCGACCGCACAGAATGCGGGATTCCTCCTTAATGAGCTTCGCCAGGAGCGCGCCGTGTATTTGTCGCTGCCTCCCACCAGACACGACTTGACACAAGGTCAAAAGCCCGAAGGCCGATTAAAGTGGGGATAAAGGGGAGGGGGAGGTCAGGAACGAGCCGAGACTCGAACCCTGCTTGTCAGTGCTGCTCATCGGATCACTTAGTGCAATGTGAGCCTGATGAGGCAAGCAGTTTCACGAACCCAAATATGAGTCCGGGCACGTATGCCAGTTTGCGGCTTAAACTAGACGCATGGTCTAGTGCCGTCCAAGGGGGACAAAGGAGACAAAAATGCAGCTCGCCCACCCGAAGGTAGCCTAGTCGAAACTAGGTGCCTAATTAAAGGCCCCAAGTCTGCCATTGTTCCTTTTCCAGGGCCACGCTCCGGACCGAAGTCCAGAACAGGCCCCGGGGCGTTCGCCAGGAGCTCGCCGTTTAAGCGTTGAAAAGGGCTTGCTGATATTACGAAGGTGCTGTGACACACAGCTCCAGCCGCGTGGATATAAAATTCTTTGATAAAAAATGAGTGTAGCCGTAAAGTATTTTCCTAACCTGCTATAGGCTGGCGACGACTATTAGTTCAAGTCTTATCAGGTAATTTTTGGCCGAAGTGTTTTGTGAATGTTATTAATTTTAATTCTCCCTTTTCTTTTAGCTATAACTAGATGTCAAGGTCGTTAGAAAGAAAATGGGCTTAGTCAGTTCCGGTCGTACTCGGATATAATTGTCCTAACGCGGGCGTGTAACTTAATATGTTTAGGTTTATCAGCAGGTCGCGGCACGTTCGTCTTTTTCCTGGTCGCATGAATTAAATACGTAGCGTTCGTATGTCGTATTTAATTTAGGTTCGAAATAGTCTGATAATTTTTTATGGTGGAGTTGATGTCCACACGTTCGTCCTCTTTCATGGGCAGATTTTTTTATAATTTTTAGGCATTCCTTGCCAACGATAGAGAGAAATGTTCCTACCTGGACTTTAGCCGGTTTGGTATCAATGCGCGTAGCGTCGGCGTAGTTCGTCCATGAGAGTTTAAACAGGGACCAGTTCTCTCTCAAGTCGCCGTCCATGTCCATTTTTTCCGGTGGTGGGATGGGGTAAGCCATTATTCCGAAGTATTATCTCTGAGGTATTATATCCGATTTGTGCCGTGTAATGATCCGGTCCGACTTCCGTGTTTTGTGTGTTCACGTGGTGTCCGAAGAGTAGTTGGATTAGTTTGCCGGTGCGTATACGCTATTTTAGTTATTTTCCAATGTAATGTGTGTTTATCCGAGGTGTGGAGAGATGACTTCGCCGAATGTAGAAAAAAAATCCCACTCTGATACCATGTTCTGGTGCCGATGGCGAGCGATAATAAACAAAACGTGAACACACAAGCTATCTAGTAAGGGAGTCTGTTTATTTACTACCAAGGGAGCTAAACCTACAAAGCCGGCCTCTCTTTCATGGGGCCGTTTCGTACCCGTGTTTTACGGTGCTATATACATCATAACAAGTACCTTATATATTCTTGTACAAATTTTACTTATTTTTACTTCTCATACATATATATATATATATATATATATGTAGGTGTGTGTGTGTGTGTGTGTGTGTGTTTGTGTTTTCAGGTTGGTAATTATCAAATGCATGGTTATGGCTGCCTATGAGAAAAATAATATCTTTTTAAATTGAAAAATCACTGTGAAATTGTACAGAAAATTATCGTTTCTTCTAAAGTTAAATGAACATGATAGAAAAGATTTTAGTGTCATATCAAGAATAATCATTGGGGATGGGTCTTAATCCTTTGCCGAGGTGCAGTCAGTGTATTCTACAACCCCAGTCGACTGGTCAATACACAGAGTTAATGTCAAAACAGTTTTATTTCAGAAAATTGATTTTGTAATAAATACACAGTTTAGATGTCAAAACAGTTCTATTTTGAGCAATTCCTTTTCGGATAAGAACGCAATTTAAATATCAAAACAGTTCTATTTTAAACAATTCTGTTTAGCATGGATACGCTGTTTTCATGCTAAAAACAGTAAACTCGGGAAACCATGGTTTATTTCTATTTAAACCATAGATAAGACCCTTATAAGTGGCTACCAATCTGAGCCAGAGTGTATCTGGGAGCAATGGCAATAAACGGGTACTCCACATTCCCCAAAGCTCTATTATTACTGGAAACCTCGCTCGAATACTACAGTCTAAGTAAGTAGATAGAGCGAATAAATCAGCTAATAAATACTCTAAAAACAGGAAACATAGGGATTGCGTATGTTATATATTTCGGTTTAGATTTGTTGTGTTTGCAAATAGTTCGTACACAGCGGTATTTTTAAATGAGACTGACCTCATTCAGTTGCACTCAGTTAAATCATTTGAAGTATTTCTATCTAAAATGAATAATTCTCTTTGAGATTAATCCATTGTTTGCAACTTGTTAAATTGTCATAGTAATTGATATTTAACCCTACAAATTCCATTTAATAACATTTACAAGGATCATTAAATAAGTTTCCAGACTTTTCCATATAGGCACTTTTATTGATAGTACACACATGAAACTCTAGTTCCCTTCAAAGTGATTTTCTCCGGCTGCAATGCACTTGTTTTATCGTTTAAAAAACTTCTGGAAGGCCCCATGGAAGTCCTCTTGTATTAGCCGGTCAATGACCTTCGTTACAGCCTCTTTCATCTCCTCAATTGCCTTTGAGTTTAGGGAATAAGCAAAAGTCACAGGGAGGAAGGTCTGGGCAATAGGGAGGATGAGGAACTGTATTGATGCCAATCTTGGTCAAAGAGACTGTGACAAGGATGGCGTTGTGGACTGGTGTATTGTCCTTCTGGAAATGCCACTGAACCGATTTGAGGAGCGCTGGCCTCTTCCAACGGAATCTCTTCCTGAACTCCCTTAAAACCTCAACATAGTAACCCTAACCCTTTGGCCAATCAACTTTGGTGTATTGACTTCCTTACTACACCTCTCAACATTCCTCACAGACTCCCTGCTTTCCTTGAATCCATTATGCCACTCAAAAACTGATGCTCGACTCATGCAAGATGGTCGAAATGCAGTCTGAAGCGTTCCATACGTTTCTCTGGCATTTTTCCCAAGTTTAAAACAGAATTTTATTGCGTATCATTCTTCTAAATTGTACTCACGTCCAGATTTTATATTTGAAATTGACCAGCTGTGACAATCAGGCTTTAATATGGTGTATTCCAATTCCCTCTGTACCTGTTCATTTAAAGCTGAAGTCATAAAAATTGGTCATTCATCTCATAAGATATCTTGCAATAAAATAATGGATTTTCAAGAGTCTACGACAATTTTAAATGACTGTACAAAAAAAGTCTGGAAACTTATTGAATACACCACGTATAGGTGCAACGACACGATATGAATAGCCGATTAATCAGATCGGGTTTCTCCGACTGATCGCCTAGCCAAAAGAGAGCCAAAGTGGAATGATAACTCTATAGATGAGTTATGGACCTCTCTGGCATTAGGGGTGGTCAATCAGCCCAACAGGTAGACTCATTGATGACGGGGGTTACAGCTTTGCAGAGGTGCACTCGGCGTACCACTTTATTAGTAGTAGAGATTTTTTTTTGTTTTTATTAAGATGAAGTTTCCATTTTAAGGATAATTTAATTGTTGATTAATCGTCTTAGAATAACATGCCTGTTAATCATTTTTTTCAGCTAAGACATGATTTTAAATCATTATTGAAGTACACTCGTTTAGAGGGCTTTAATCAAACTGACTTAATTCATGAACATTAATATGAATGTAGTTTCATGCGCAAAAATATTAGATCATTATTTTAAATAATATAAAAAAAAACAGGATAAGCATTGACCACACATTATTTCAAGCTTTCGATCGTCAGGTGAGCTGGTATTCCATACGTTTGACTATATATTGTCATTTGAAAACTATTTTCCCAGCCGAACAATAATTATACTTTTAATTGAATGATTGTACTGTTAATTTAAAAAGAAATTTAAAAAAATATACTATTCTTAAGATGGTTTATGAGCCAAAACGTTTGCAATGTTCATACAAAGAATATATAATTAAAATACTTTATGTTTTATGTTTTATATTTATATACAGTGGAATAAATTCCATCTTTCTTTGATTTATAATTGCTTAGTCAGCTTGAACTGTAGAAAACGCCAACTGTGCCTCAGCATTGAGCTACGATCCCCTAACAAATGTCCTTAATATGACACTTAACAATCTGATGCTGACGGTCATTTTTTGTAGGTACAGGGAATGTGATATACCCATTCATTGTCATTACTCCCAGGTTTACTCTGAACTGGAGTGGTAGTACATGTTAGGGTCTTGTCTATGGTTTGAATTGTACTGCTTATCATCAAATTATTAATATTTGATATCAATTCATGAAATTATTTAACTGGGAGCAAACAAATGATATTTAACCCGTTTAAAAACGTTTATCTACAATCAATTCATGTATGCAAATAAGATTTGAAATGAAATAATCAGTTTGATATGCCATTAAAACAAATTACTCATGCAACATATATATGTATATATATACGTTAGTTTTCCGAGACATTATCACGTTATTTCGACTACAAAGTGAGAAAATTCAATTGTGTTACATAAAACACCATGTAATGACAACATGGTTCATTTTACTACAATAAAAATATTTATTTTGACTAAGACGTGTCACAGGGGTTGTAATACATTTTAAACGTATTTAGGCTTCACAAGTAGTAGAATATCAACCAAAGTGCCACAGTGATATCACAAACACGGGGCAAATGATTGTCATATTGTTATAAACTTATTTGTAAGTATATACTTTTCCTAAAATAATTTCATTTTTAAAAGGTCCATCTGATTTTACATTTATAGCATGGTAGAATAACAGAAAACCTGACAAAGTCAATATATATATATATATATATATATATATATATATATATATATATATTGTCATCCACAGACAGACTGTTTCCTTCCATCAGAACTCTTTAGTGTGGCTAGACACCTAGGGCGCTCGAGGCCGGGATCGAAACCCATCAAAATTAACGTTTGACTCTGTCTCAGACCGCTAGGACAACAAGCTGGCTAAGGGAATTTTTAAGATATTATACAGCAACAGCACCAGCAGCGTATACATACATATATATATATATATATATATATATATATATATATATATATATATATATATATATATATACATATATATATATATATATATATATATAATTATTGTGTGTGTATGTGTGTGTGTGTGTGTGTGTGTGTGTGTGCACGTGCGTGTGCCTGTGTGTGTGCCTGTGTGTGTGTGCCTGTGTGTGATAAAAAAAATCGGAGTATTTCTTTTATGCTTTTTAAAAACCTTTTTCCAACTTATTTCCCCTTTAGAAGAAAATATTTTATGAAGAAAATATTTCTTAAGAAGATTTTAAAAACAGCTTATTATATGAGAGGTGATAAAAAGTGAATCGATAACCATATCCAAATCTATGAATGAATCTATGTTTAAGAAGCTGCCTTGAATTCGTATGGGCATATTTGTTGTGACACATGAATAACTCTATAAGCAAATACCTGGCCGAATCGTCACGGCTAATCAACAGCACATCCTAACCATGCTTTATATACGTATGCCAAATGGAGAGATCACAGTCAGGTGTATACGATCACAGAGTCTTTTTTATAAGGCTCATTTGAAGGTAGCTTGATACCGGAAAATAATTCTAATTCAGCTTTAAATTCATTTTTATGGTTGTTAGATATTGTAGATGCTTTTGTACATCACAAGAATATAAACAAAAATTCTTACGTTAATATCAAGCATAACTTAAATTTCTGCTTTCACGTTCGTGATCTTAGTTATAACTTCACTATGAAACAAATTGAAAACTTTACTGTGTGGGCGCTAAGAAATGAACGAATCGATTTTTCGCCACACAGAAAGCAATTAAAATCACAGAATTTATCATTTCTTTAGCACAATTGGCACTTCCGTTGTCTCTGTAACAATTTAAATGTCTTTATTTATTTATTTATTTATTTATTTATTTTTCAACTTCTGCTGTAATTATTTTTGCATAATGGAGGACGGTCAAACAATATGGCCTAACATGACCCGACAAGACAAATAATTGAATTAGGCAATTTTCATTAATTTCCTTTTAGCAATTTTTTTTTTATTAAACTTTACTTTTGGTTGAAAGAGAAACATTACTTAATTACATTATAAATGTTTGGAAATATGATCATAAAGAGAAAAAATAATGAATAGAAAGAAAGAACAACAACGACATGTTAGACAAAGCATTGATCAATACATATTTTTTATGTTTTCGTTACGTTATTTTGTGTATTTCTGTATGTGTGGGTGGTGAGTGTTTGTAAGTCAGTTGTAGGAGTGATATTGTGTGTATGTAGTCGATTTCTATTATCTGCTTTGAAAAAAAATTGGCTTTATGTAAACACCTTGTATGAATAGTATTATTTTCTCCATGACTGAATTTGGTTTCAGATGTCTAACGCAAAGCAAAGTAAGTTCTCCAAGGTACTGTTAGAATTTTCTAATCCCCACTGTCTCTCTCTCAACCTCATCTCTCTCTATCTGTCTGTCTGTCTGTCTGTATCTCTCTCTCTCGCTCTGGGTCTTCTGATATCTGTATCAGTCTTTTTCTCAGCTAGTCTCTCTCTTAGTCTCTCGTATATATATATATATATATATATATATATATAT
>OY757924.1:85956641-86209141 GCA_963585895.1 Sepioteuthis lessoniana | reverse complement strand
TGTCTCAATATTGTCCCGTGATTAAAGCTAGCAATATGTTTAAATTCAGGATTTGACAAGCCGCAACTTAATAATCAGGAACTATTCTATGCAGTAATTTAAATTCATGCGCTACCCTAATTCAACCATCTATTTTTTCGAATACATTATTCCAACGTATTAAGAGACTCAGAGTGTACAGTATCACAAGTGTTCTTATGAAGCCACTTTGTTAACTGATGAAGCTCACACTCGTCAATTCGAGTATTAAATTCGTGCAAACACAATCGTACTTTCATTGATAGTGCAATTTAAAACGATAATTTTAAATGCAACTAAGAAAGAAACTTGTTTAAATCCCACTGCTTGAAGGATAGTTGCAACGTTTTTGAAGCACCATGTCATGGTTTTATCTAAAGAAATGAACAACATATATATATATATATATATATATATATATATATATATATATTGTCATCCACAGACAGACTGTTTCGTTCTATCAGAACTCTTCAGTGTGGCTAGACACGTTGGAGGCTTGATGCCGGAATCGAAACCCATCCAACTTTACGTTAGACTAAGTCTCAGACTGCTCGGCCAACAAGCGTACCCTGTTTGGCTAAGGGAATTTTTAAGTATTATGTAGTAACATCAGCAGCCGTTTGTTTACATTTGTTTTACCCTATCGGCTACCAGAGTGCTCAATTGTTTCGAAGAGCTTTGCACTATGCGAGCGGCGTCCGAAAATTCCTTCACCAGAGTGCTCGCTAACCTTCCCAATATGTGTACTATGGAAGAGTATCCATAAAATATACAGACCCATTTCTTGTAAGAATATCTCTCATAAGTCAAGAATTAATATAGAGGCAGTTTATAAAGAAAACAAAGCTGAGATAGAGAAAAACAAAGCCGATTAAATTATATACTTAAAACGTATATATTTCTGAAAACGTCATAATTCTCGATATGAATTAATGTTGAATACGACGATGACCAAAACAGAAGTGTAAAAAAGTTGATGGGGCATTTATTTAATATTAAATATTACTAATATAACAAAAATGTGGTATTATTTTCTTGAACGACAATTAAAGAAATAAACTTCGGTAAAAAGTATACTGCCCCAATATATATATATATATATATATATATATATATATATATATATATATATATATATATATCACAAAAAGATATACAACAGATGTATTAATTAAGAAAACGTGAAACAAAATGGAAAAATTGTTGTCGTCTTATAACGGTGAGAGGTGTTCTGTTTCAAAGCGTATGTGTCGTAAATAGCCTTCGAAATATTTTAATTTTATTTACTTCATTCTAATTTATTTATCATATTTACCAACCCCTCCGCCCGGACAGGATATGACACAGGGCCAATTTTTAAGCGGAGTGTAACAGATTTGAATTCAGATTTTTCCTTTTCCTAGACTAGTTGCCTCACCAAGGCTGAAGAACATAGTCTGCCCTACTGTTTCATCATAATTTTTTTTCAAATTTATTTGTATATTTTCCTAAAAAGGTTTCGGCATTTGTCGTATATAAAGAAAAAGTTTTAACAGATATTTTTTGTTGAGAAAATCAAAAAATTATTATTATTATTATTATTATTATTATTATTATTATTATTATTTACTCCTTAAGAGATTTCCACCTCAGTTTTACCTGATAGTTTCTCACTGGAGTTTGAGTGAAAGCAAGTCACCTCAAGTCTCCACGACATTTCTCAGGATTCTAGCCGTTCTTAGTAATAGTGTCATTTGGATAGTCTCTACCTGTTCGCCAACTTCCAAGTCCTCCATGCCTTTTAATAATCCTTTAGTTAGTGCCAAAAGCACCAATCACAATTGGTACAATCGTCATTTTCTTATTCCACAGCTTTTTTAATTCTCTAGTAATATTATTATTATTATTATTTACTCATAAGCGTTTTTCACATCAGTGTTACCTAATGGTCTTTCACAGGAGTTTGAGTGACAGCAAGTCTCCTCAAGTCTCAAAGACTCTTCTCAGTATTCTCACCGTTCACAATAATGTTGTCGTTCGGAAGGTCTCATCTCGTTCGCCGACTTCCATTTCCTCCAGCCCCTTTAATAAACCTTTAGTTACTGTACCAAAAGCACCTAGCACGATTGGTATAATTGTCATCTTCATGTTCTATAGTTTTTTCAACTCCCAAGCAAGGGAGAGGTACTAATCCTAATTTTCACATTCTTTTAGTTCTATTCTGTGGTCAGCCAGGAGAGCAAAGTCGACAATTTTGCATTTTCTCTTTTTTTTGTTTATTATTAGGTCTGGTCTTCTGGCTTAGCTTAAATGATCCGTCTGTATGTCAAAGTCCCTGAGAGTTTATGTGTGTCATTTTCTAGGACAGATACTAGGCTGTACATGTACCGTTTGCTAGTATGGTAAAATTTAAATTTCTTGCACATTTCCCAGTGGATCACTATTCCCACTCATTCGTGTCTACTTTTATACTCCTTCTGTGCTAATTTGCTGCATTCGCTGATTATTTATATCTGTCACCGCATAGCCTACATTTGCTGTTTTGTTGAATCTTATTTATTCCTGCTTTGATAAGATTGATTCTTATGGCATTCTTTTGTACCGATATTAGGAGAGATTTTATTTCTCGTCTAAAGTTTCCTTTTCTTAGCCACGTCCAGGTTTTCTCGTGTGAAATGTTATTTATTTGTCGTTGAAAACGCCCCTAGAATTATTTTTTCTTCAAATTTTTCCCTAGTTATTGTAATCTGTTGTCCCTCATGTTGTCAGTGTCGCTTCTGATGGCTGTAATCAGTTCTCTGTGTTTTTTCTATGTAGTCTTCGAGTCATTGTATCTATGCGTCAACACTGTCTTCAATGCTGGCAAGTCCCCTTCCTCCCTCTTTTATTGGTACATATAGTCTGTCAACGTTGTCTCTAGGATTTTATGCCTTATGCATGGTCATTTGCTTTCTGGTTGTTTGGTCCCTACTCCTTGAAAGTTTTTCACATCAGGGTCAGCTGATTGTTTTCACTGCAAAGACGATAATAATAATAATAATAATAATAATAATAATAATTATAATAAAGAGAGGGAGGGAGAGGACTTGCAAGTATTGAAAATAGCGTTAACACATCAATACAATAACTCGAAAACTACATATAAAAGCGCGGAAGAATACTGATTACGGCTAAAAGAAACAATCCTAACAACACGAGGACTAACGGAATGACAATAACCATCAAACAAAAGTCGGAAGGAGAAAATAAATAGACGTTTAAAGAAATTAACAAGTGACATTTCACACGAGAAAACGTGGACGTGGAAAAGAAAAGAACACTTTTAGAGAGAAACTGAATCTCTTCTAACAGCATCACACAAAAAAAAAAACGCCATAAGGACCAACGCTATCAAAGCGAAAATCGATAAGATGCAAGAAAATAGCAGATGTAGTTTATGTGGTAAAAGAGACGAAACGATCTCAGACATAATAAATTACTTTGTGATTCATCGGTTCCACTTTTTATTTGTTTAACCTACATTCCTTGTTTTGTTGGTTTTATGGATTTTCGCTTTAATATAATTGGTCCTTATGGCATTGTTTTGTGCTGCTATCAAAAGAGATTTAGTTTCTCTCTTAAGATTTTCCTTTGATATCCATGTTCATTTCTTGTCATTTGAGATATTACTAGTTTGTTGCCTGAAATATTTTCTTTTGCCATTTCTGTTTCCTTGTTTTTATTATTTTCAAACTTTTCGGCAGCTGTAAGTAATCTTTTTTTTGTTCTTGTTAATAAAGTCTTCGAATTATTGTATGATGCATCTATGCATTGCTGAGTTCTGATGACTCCTCTTATTTCTTCTTTTCTTGACACATTGTTTATGACATATTTCGAATGTAAGGCCTTCTGCATGGTCAACAACTTTTTGTCTTTTGGTCCATTTGCTTGAGTTCCTCATTGGTCCATTTTAAAAATGCTGCTAAGATGTTTATCACTTTGGTGAGATTTTTACTGCCGAGCTTGTTTACGAGAGGTTTTTTCCTTATTCCGTGGTACTTTTGTAATATAATGGCCGAGATATTTCGTTTTATGCCTTTGGGTTTAGTTAGACTGAAAACCTTTCAGTTCAGTGCATGGGTTACTTAGGTGCATCATTAACGCAGGTGTTCACGTGTACGTGCGGAGCGGACGTATCACTCAGATATGTCACAACAGCCCAGATGGGAATCGGGGCTAGAGAGTGCGAATGACGTCACGCACCGGAAGCGCACGGAGGATTTTGAGAGATTTGAACAAGTCAGTTAGTTGAGTTGAGAACTAGACACCGAACGAGAAGGGTCGACTTTCGGGGCTCGCAGAGGCCAGACGAATTTGCGCGTTATGGGCGCCGCACGGAATTGGGGTGCAGATGGAAAAGTCATCATAGAAACCTTTAACTCAAAGGTAATAAAAAAGTTTCGTACCTGAACTAAGAAGTCGTAAGTGTTTTTTTGTGTTTTGGGATTCCTATGTTCTATGTATATATGTTATGAACATTATATGTTCGTTTCACGTAGCCATATCATGGCTATGTAACACTTTTTCTTTTTTTTCCATCGTCTCAGTTTGTTTGATTGTATCCTTTTCCGGTATTTTCAAGTATTTATAATTTTTCTTTCTCAAACTGTTCTAAATCTTTCTGATTTTGTTATTCTATTCCTTTCGCTATTTTTTTTTTTTTTTTACTCATTTTAAATTGTTAACAGGGCACATTTTCCAATACCAAATCCCATTCATATATGCTGTCTCTATTCTTAATGCTTGTTTCGTGTGAATATCCATCCTCGGCTCATGATCCTTCGTCTTTATAATATCATCACGATGCTGTTGAGTATTCTTATGTAGGTTTTGATGGACAGGCAACAAAAAGAAGACGCTTAACAGGGGAGGGGTGTGAGGCACTTTGCAAAATGACGGTATGTGTGGAGTTCTCAATTTTTCTTCGTGGACGGCTGACGAATTTCCCTTGATATGTTCCTTGTCTCTCCTCTCGATAAGCTTTAGCAGATTCATAGTACTTGTACATATGAAGTGGTGAATATCTGTCTTCTGGGCCTTGAGCCACCCATAGACTGGACTTGAAATTATTGCCAACTGTATATTTCTAGAACACACTAAAAAGTAGGATAATAAAATTGAATTCATTCAAGTCAGGGCCCTGGTTTATCTGTCCATCGCCATTTACTCTGGGAAAATGGCTGATTAGTTCACGTAAAAAATACATACGGCTCGTCTCTCATTCAGCACGCAAATATGCCTCGATCACAATATAGATATACGCATATATACACATTAACATATACATACATATAGTCAACTCATAACCATAAACATATATACAAACGTATGTACATACACACATACATGTTACCACATCTACTCAAATATTCTCCGTGATATACATATGCACACACAAATTGATAACTCTATATACTAGCAAACCTAAAAACTATAGTATCAGAACATCTCGTTCTTCTGTTCGTTCTTTACTTTTTGCAAATACCTTATTGTCATCCATAGACATCAAGTGGTTAATCCTTCGTGTGAATTTGTTGATTTGTACTTTTCCTGAGTCCGTAGTTTAGTGGTATTGTTGCTATAATGCATTGCAGTAGAGGGGGCGAATCTCCCTGGATAATGCCTTTTTCGGGATTTTTTTTTTCCGAGATTTTTTCTCCAGCTTTTAATTCAACATTCCATTTTCCATGGTATTCGTGATGAGTTTATAATTTTGAGGGATATTTTGTACATTTTCTGACATTATTATCCGTGTTTGCGGACCATATAAGGCATTTTTGTTGTCAATCCATGCTACGGCTACATTTTTCTGTCTTGTTTTGGTTTCATTGTTGATGGGCTCTCTATATATAGAAAGCCATTTGTTCCACTTGTTCCCTTGCGGCGTACTTTTTGTTCTTCTTGAAATTGTCCACGAAATACAAATATGTTTCTTCTTATACATGTGCGTTCAGAATTTTACGAATCATAGATAAATATATTATCGGACTGAATCCTTGCTTCTTGTAGGCATTTATTCTGTTGCATATTTATTCTTTCATGGATTTAAAACAGAATCCATGTATTCCACCAAGGCCTAGCGTTTTCCAATTTTGCATTTTCTTGAGTGTTGCTCCCAGCAAGTTAACGTCTATGTTCACCCCGAAACTTTCTTCAAGTTCACCTTTTTTAAATGTTATTTATGTATTCAGAATTTATTTTATGATCTTTCCCTGTCGACCGTTTATTCTTGAATATTTTTGTGTTTTATTCCTCTGGTTACTGATTGGACTCTTTGTACTCTACAACAACTTGCAGTTATTTTTTAAAATTAATTTGGGAATGATCTGCTTTATTGTTATTGCATGAACCCATCATGGTATCTTTCAAGGCTTCCATTTTTGCCAATATTTTAAAAAAATTCTTCCACGTGTCTTTACAGATTTGTCAGTGGTTGTCTTTTTAAGGTATTTTCTTTCGGTTTAGGTAGCTTTATGTTTTGCCTTTCTTAGCAGTCTCGCTTGTTTTCGCAGTTCCTTCATTCGTCTTTCTAGGTTCATTTCCCGTCCAGGTTTTGTATTTATATCCGAATTCCTTTGGGAAATTCCAATTTTATCACTGACTTGTTTTATTCCTTCATAGTTCAGTGATGTTTTCTCCTTCGATATGCTGCAATTATTTAATAACTTTCTCTCTCTCTACATTAACGTTTTCAATTCTTGATTACTTATTTTATTTTTTTGACTATTCATTATTTTTTTAATTAGTTCTAGATTTGTACAATTTTCTTGTTTTAATATTGATGTCGAGGTGTTAAGTTCAGTGATTTTCTTCAATATTTTGTTTCATTTCGTTTAGGCGACTCTCTTTGGTTATATTCTTCCTAATTTCGCTATCCACATATTTCTATTATCTCTTGTTGAGACAACCTACCTTTCTTAAATATTAATATCACTTGATCGGCAAGTGTTTAAGTTTCAATATTAAATTTAATGAATTCTGTCTAGATTTACGTCATCCTTTTCCTTTACTCTCTTTGCATTTAGAATAACAATCGATTTATTTTTATAGGCATCACCTGTCAATTTTTCCTTTTTAGATGAATTTTTAATTTGGTCTTTGTTTGTGTAACTGAAATAAAAGTAGCCAATATTTGAATGATGCCCTTCGAATCCCCAATGCTAGTTATCAAAGGAGGATCTGTCGGTCAACACCCTTAGATCTGAAATCAGAGTTCCAGAGTTCCATGTGAAGCTGGAGTTGGACTTGTCATTTTCTATGGATATCATATTTACAACATAGAGCAGACAAAGGGGTTAATTATTATCTGTGCTCCTGTAACAGATATGACCTGTTGCTCTTTCAAAGAAGATGATTAAGCAGTCCACAAAAATATAATTTACCTTTGACATTTCTTTTTTAACATAGTAAAAGTCCAAATGTCAATTTTTTAGCTACTAGATTCCCCGGGAATGTATTCATGATTAATACAAATGTTTACACAATTATATGCCATGTACGTTTCATTTATTTCTCCAGAGAAGATTTCATTATTCATACATTTTTACAATACTTTTTAACTATTCCCGCAAAATAATTAGTCTCGTGAACTGGGACGTTGGGAAAATAAAGAAATACCAATGTGGTGCAATTTTAGCAAGAGTTTTCCTTTCATCTTCCCTTTTTTTTCATACATGTTCAATCTGTGGAATATATATATATATATATATATATATATATATATATATATATATATATATATATATATATATATATATAATTTTAAAATATGAACGAATATAAATTCCTATGTTAAGTTATTCTTCGTTTTGATCTTTTGAATTTTCACGTGTATATTTATCTATCAAGTTGTAAATGTTCTCTTTCTTTGCAAACACATTTTCTTTAGATCTTTTTAAATTAATGATTAAATTTCCAGGTTTTTAAATATCAAATTTTATTTCTATTTTAAAGCAAAGACTTTTTTCCAAAAATATACAAATATTTATATATTGATGAAACTAAATTGACAAAGTTTGTTCTTAAATTTTACCGAATATTTAGTCAGATAAAACGTCCCAAATATCAATTCTTCCTTTCCCTGTACGCTCATTCCTTCGATGAAAATTTCTAGTGCCTAACTATCTTGGTAAAAATATCTTCCGGTTACATGACCCTGGACGGAGTGAACACAAAGAAAGACTACTCCCACCAGATTCTAGACATATTCTTTCTTTCAACTTCCGCTTCTTTTTTCGTACATGTTCACCAAGTAGGTTATATATAATACAATTTTCTGGTTTTTGAAACGAAACTTTACTTCGATATTAGAACGACGATATTTAGAAATATATATAAACATATTTCAAAACATCAGCGTACATGAATTTAGAAAGTTTAATTCTTCTTAGCCTGTGAATTTTGAATTATTATATACAGATTTTATATTCTCAAACTCTAAATATTCCTTTGTTTAGAACATTCATAATAACTATTATATTACTTTTTGTGAGTGTTTTCACTGGAGTTTAATTGATGGAATATTTTCCCATGCTTCCAGGTTTTTTTTTTAGTATTCTGGCTGACCTCAAAAAAGTTGTAGTTTGGAGGTTTTAGACGATTCGGCCGGCATCCGACTCTTCCTGACCTTTGGTGATCATTCCGACTGCACCAATTAAAACTGTTGTCACTGTCAACTTCATGTTCCACAGCTGTTTTAGCTTTCTGCTGAAATCTAAATTATTGTCTCTCTTTTAATTTTGTTTGATTTTCTCTCTAGTGAGACTCTAAAGTCCAATATAATCTGGTTTTCTTTTTGATTTGTATTGTAACTAGGTCTAGTCTTCTGGCCAAAATTAATTGACCTCAAAATCCCTGAGAATTTTATGTCTCATTCTACAGAACGACCTCTGTGGTTATACTACCGATAGTAGAATTTAAGTTTCTTGTGCACTTCCAAATATGTCATTTTTTTACACTGTTGTAGTATCATTCTTATTTTTGATACAAAATTGACTCTTTCAATAAGGGTATACTATTTAGCTGCTATCAACTCAGGGAGTAGGTAGTAAGAGCTGCACTGGTGATATTGTATTTCTTGTTTTACTGCAATATATAACCTTTATTCATCTCTCTTTATACGTCTTTGTCTTACCTTATGCCCTTTTTCAACGACATAACATCCACCTAATCAAGACTAGTTATATTCTCTTTTTTGCGTCAGTTCACTTATTGTGATTAATCGTTTCGTCTCTATCAACACATAATGTACACTTGCTGTTCTACTGCATATAATAGATTTTCAGTTTCGGAGTTGCCCGTGGTGTAATGGCTATCGTCGTAGGAAATGGACACGGCTACGCGAGTTCAAATCTTGGACGAGACTGATTGCATTTCACATAACACTAATACTCTAGGGAAAGGTATGAATCCAAATATTCTCCCTCCTGATATAGGTAAATAGTAGGGAAGACTGAGTTCTTCAGCCTTGGTGAGGCAACTAGTCTTGGAGAAGGAAAACTCTGAATTCAAACCTGTTAAACTCCGCTTTAAAATTGACCTTGTGTCATATCCTGCCCGAGCGGAGAGTTGGGTAAATATGATAATAGATTTTCAGTTTAATAAAATCAGTCATTATTGTGTTGTTATTTGAAGAGATTCATTTTCTCACTTAAATTTTCCCTTTCATAGCCACATTCAGGTCTTCTCGTGAGAAATGCCACTAGATGTTTGCTTAAAATAACTTTAACGTTCTTTCTCTTTTCATATTTGTTTCCTCGTTATAAGTTGTTCTGCTGGTGCTTATGTTTTCAAAGATGTTATAGGGCTGTTGTAATTAGCCCCTTGTTCGTATAAATATCTATTTCTTAATTTTTTGTATTTACAAAATACCATTTGCTACTGATTTATCTTTCTCCTTCCTTTCTTTACACGTAAAGTCTGTCATCTTTCAGACGGAAAGCATTGTGAATCGTTATCAAGTTTTTTGTCCTCTGGTACATCTGTCTGTGTTTTTCCCTTATCCATTTTAAGAATGTCTTTGAATTTATTTCAATTGGTACCACCCAGGTGTTTATTCCTTTGATAAGATTTCTGTTGCAAAGCTTGATTCCAAGGAGTATTTGCATTCGTATGAGGTCCTTTTTTTATTATCTTCTTTATCTCCGCATATTAGAAGGTTTCGGATTTCAATATTTTCAGGTATTTGTAATTTTCATTCTCTCAAAGCGTTTTCATTCTTTCTTGATTCGGTAGTTTGGTTCTTTCATTATTTGCTTTTTCCAAATTTTTATTAGCATGACATATTTTTCTAGGGAAAAATTCCTTTCCTATACCTACATTTATTTTATCTTTTGAAACCTTTTTTTCATCCATGCACATAAGGTGATTGATATTTTCTTGCTTTTAAGTCAATGTGGAGCCTCCAGAGGTCGCAGATCTTGTAAACCAGATTCTGGACATATGAATCCTACGAGACAACGGCCAGGATCAAGTAGTTTGATCGGAGAACTAATACTGCTCATCTATAAATGTGGCTTCTATAGATGAGAATAAAAATACAGCCATCAAAAAATTACCATGACTCACATTCAAACCACTTGTCCAAACCGCATCGCTCTTCGCACGGGCAAAAAAGTGCGCATCCTGTACACGTTGACACTTTGGCCCCAGGGCTAAAAAAAAAATAAGCTACTGAGCTCAAGCTAAAAAAATTAGTAAAATGCAAACGCATAATACAAATAGTGACATTCAACGTTGAAACTTTAAATAGAATAAGCCAACTACCCAAGCTGACAGCTCCGGCAACATATATTATCATAGGCATAATATGCGTACCAGAAATATTCATAGCGAAGATATTAAATATCACAATACTGGCAATGGATGGACGTTTGTCTCAGTGTCTTCATGGAAAAAATTCTTTTAATGCTACGATAGGAGGTGTAGGTATGCTTATAGGACCACAGGCCCTATACTCACTAAATAGCATCGAGAAAATACAATCGAGGATGATGGTAGGAACTTTAATGGCTTTTGACCTTGTGTCAAGTCGTGTCTGGTGGGAGGCAGCGACAAATATCAGGAACTTTATTGGCAACCCCACCGCAACAGCCATCTTCTGCTACAACCCTACTAATGCTAGTTAAGAAACTGACATCGTCGCCTTCTATAACAAGCAATCCTCCCTTGTTCGTTGCATACTGAAACACACAGTTTTCATCATCGTAGGAGACATGATTGCCCTAACTGGTAAAAACGTAAACCACAAATTCAGCTTATACAGCCCGTCAAACAGAAATACGGGACATCTAACAGATTTCACGCTAGAAAATAGATTAACATGCCTCAATATTAAATTTCAGAAAACAAAAAGAAAACTATGGATCTACACCTTGGCAAATAATACTAGAATACAGAAAGACTACATCATTATAAATTAAAAAGACAAATGGAATAATAGCGTATTGAATTGCATATTCCTCTTTCGAGGGTGTGTCCTCCGATCACCAGATTGTCACGGCAAAGATACAACTGAACCAACGAAAGAATACAGCCCGAACAACAACAATCGTGCACTATGACTAGTCCTTACATTAACACAAAGTAAAAAATTCGATGCACTTCAGGAGATATAAGAAACAGCTACTCTGAATGATGAATATGGGAATTTCCTCAATGTACAATTGGCTGCAGAATGCATACCAACTAAACAAAGAGCTGAACTTAGTGTCCCATTGGGACATTAGCGATTTGAAAAAAAAAAAGAAAGAGAGTAGAAGAAAGATGACTGCAAAAGTCAAACTGAAAGCTACCAGCTAAGAAGAACGAATCCACCTATGTAAACTACATTTCGAGAATTTACCCGGAAAACCCCCGAAAGTTACGCGTGAAACAATCTCGAAAATTATTAGTAATCAATTAGACATCAAGTCAGGACAATTTACGCAAGTAGAACTCAATTCAGTTCTAAGAAAAATTAAAAAGTTGCAGGGTTTGAAGAAATACCCCCAAAAGTATGGAAGACCAGAGAATTCGACGATATTCTGCTCCGCTATTGTAATCTCGTATATAACCGAAACAAAATTGACAGATGGACAAAGCGATGCATCTTCCTCTTCCCTAAAAAGAATGAACTTGGAATAGCCAAGAATTAGCAAAGTATAACCTTACATCCAAAGCGGCCAATATCTTCAATTCTCTATAACGCAACCACATGAAACACAAAATTAAGAGGATGCTTAGGAAGAACCAAAATGTTTTTTGGAGATATCGATCCACGACAACACAAATTTTGACTATTTATCGAATTCTAGAAAGTGATTGTCCAAATAACCATGACAGAACAATATTATTTGTTGACTTCTCCAAAGTCTTTGACTCCATACACAGATGGAAAATAAGAAATAGATACTACTTGCCTACGATCTACCCACAGAAACCGTCGCAGGCAAAATGATGCAATATAAAAACACTAAAATAAAAGTCCACTCCTCGGATGGAGACACTGACTACTTCGACATTGCAGCAGGTGTGCTGCAAAAAGACACATTAGCCACATACCTGTTTATCATATCCCTAGACCACGGGCTTAGAACGTCGATTGATATTCTCAAAGATGTTTTTTTCAAACTGGCAAAAGAAAAGAATCAAAAGATACACCGCCCAAACTATTATAGATGTGGACTACGCTGATGGCATAGCGCTTCTGGCAAATACACCCACCCAAGCAAAAACCCCGGTACATTGCCAGAAAAGAGCGGCTGCTAGCATAGACCTCCATGTTAATGCAGACAATACGGAATACATGTGCTTTAATCAGAGAGGCAATCTCTTCACACTAAATGGTAGTTCTCTGAAACTAGTGGACAAGTTCGTTTTCCTCGGAAGCAGTGTCTCATCAACCGAAAAAGACATCAACATGCGACTAGCAAAGCCAAGGACAACTATCGACAGGCTATCGGCCATATGGAAATCAGATTTGATTGATAAACTAAAACGCAGTTTCTTCCACGCAGCGACCGTGCCAATACTACGATATAGATGCACTATATAGACGCTAACTAAACGTAGGGAGAAAAAAGTTTGACTGCAATTACATAAATTGCTGGGAGCAATATTGAACAAATCCAGGGGGTAGCACAGCCACTTACTACCCATCACGAAAATTATCCAAGTTAGACGAACCAGACATGAAGGACGGCACTGGAGAAGAAATGAATGAACTCGTAAGTGATATACACCAGTGAACTTCTTCAGATGGGCAAGGAAAGGCAGGACGCCCGGTTAGAACATATATACAACAGATCTGCGCAGATTGAGGATATACCCTTGAAGACCTCCAGGGAGCGATGTACGATAGAGACGGGTCAGGAAGATCTGTGCTGGTAACGCAACAAGATGATGAGTTCTAAACATAAACCAGCATCTCCTGTTTTAATCTATTTTTGATATTTGGATACAATTAATTTTATAGTTTTCGTTAATATAATATATATATATATATATATATATATATATATATATATATATATATATATATTGTCATCCACAGACAGACTGTTTCGTTCTATCAGAACTCTTCAGTGTGGCTAGACACGCAGGACGCTCGAAGCCGGGATCGAAACCCGTCCAACTTTACGTTAGACTAAGTTTCAGACCTCTCGGACCATGCGGAATTTTAAGGTATTTATTTTAGCAACAGCAGCAGCAGCCTTTGTTTACATTTTTTATACCCTATCGGCTACCAGAGTGCTCAATTCTTTCGAAGAGCTTTGCATTACGCTAGCGGCGGCCGACAATTCCATCGCCAGAGTGCTCAAACCATATGGGGATGCGTATATATATATGTATATTTAGGCAGCATTTCTTCGTTAATGCAAATTTCATTGAACATAATAGACATTTTATGCCTACATATTCTCTTTTGGATCCGTTCGAATTCCCGTATTACTTTTATCGTATTCGGGGGGAACTGATTAAGGTAGTGTCCATAATTGTATGTATCCCTAGTACTTTTTGCCCGACTTTGGGCCATCATCAGGGGAGAATCTGTTACAAAAGTGATGTAACTTTTGTTTTAGCAAATTACTACTGTGTAAGGACGTCTTTGCTGTTGGAGATTATGGCGCTTGCTTTTACATGTAATTCTGTAAATAGTGCCAGTAGCTAAAGACATTTAAGTACGTTAGCACTGGTTTGAAAATTAATTCTATTAAGTGCTGGTTGCAGGTTTTTTAATATATAGTGCTTCGAGAATCTGAAGTTTTTGTTTATTATTTTGATGTTCGAGTATTGTTGTGTTGTCGGTGAGAATTTTTCGTAGTTGTGTTGTTGGGCATGAATGTTTTTTTAAATGCTGAGCTATTGAACTTGTATCAGAAAGGTGCATTGTAAGTCTCCTCGACAGGGTAGTTAAGGTTAAACCAACATATATATTATTATTATCAGAGATACAATCTCCTAGGGGACATTTAAATTTATATGTAACGACGGTTTTTTGCAACACCCCAATCGAGGGAGAGGAGTTATTTCTAATGACCAAATTCGAGGTTTTGAACTTATTATAATATATAAGTTTTATTTTTTTATTAGGATCAGTGGGGAGTATGTTTTTGTGAATCAATGTTTTCATTATTTTTTCATCGGATTTATAATTGTAGTGCATTTGGTTACGATAAAAATGTTTGATATATGTTTGTTGACTGGATGGAGTAGTATACTGTTTATTTTGTTGGTTAACATTTTTGATCATACGTTTAATTTGTTCATCAACAATATAGTTAGGAAACCCATTATCGATGAGAGCCTGTTTTATGTTTTTTACCTCTTTATAAAATATTGTTTTGGAGGAGGATATTAGTTTGGCACGGGATATTACATTACGAATAATTGCTTTTTTATATCTGAAGGGGCATTCACTTTTAAAGTTGAGGGTACAGGAGTTATTACTAGAGGGTATATATATATATATATACATTTTCATAAAATAAAAAAGAAAAAGAAAAAAGAAAAATAAGAATACAAAATTAAAAAGAAATAAGAAATTTAAAAAATCTAAAAGAATAAATTTAAAAAAAAAAATTTTTTATAGTAAATATTTACTGAAGTGACTTTTTATTAACAGAACAAACACATGTTCTCTGATACCAAAAATATTGATGATGATTTTTAATGACTTTTGAAAATATTTTCTGCAACAGCTACATACGTTCTTTTTGCAAATTTTAAATAATTTCTTAATTCTTGCAAGGGGTTGAATAAAAAAAAAATAACCAACAACAATTACGTTAACTTAAAGTCAATAAATAACGAAAGAAAGAAAGAAAAGAAAAAAAAATGTTTATGTATAATCTGCTTTACGGAGAGATACTCCATATTTTTCTCCATAATTTAAAATTTCCAAGCTACTAAATATATATAATTCAAAGAAAAGCATGTTTTTAATTTCAGCCTTCTTCTATATCAAGAGTGATGTGAAACTTTTTCGCCCCAATATATATACGGGGTGTATAGTTGTGTTTTATAGTTTATGTGTATGTGTATCTTGCTGCGTGCACGAAAGTCATTTTTTATCCATGCACATTCGGTGCTTATTTCAATCCCTTAGACATAAAAAGCATGAATATATTAACTTCATATTCACGGCAGATGGGAATTTTATTGATAACCAATCAAACATTCCTTTTTTTGTCTTAGGTTAAGGGAATCCCTGACTATACCAATATTTACAATAATTTAATTCACACATGCAATAGTCATTCTTCGATATTCAGAAGTTATATCATTCAATAATTATTTGGTATATTTTGCGAATAATTAGATTTGTAACTTTTAGCGCATTTACACTAAGTGGACATTATGCACCTAAAAAGACATGAACTTGTGTGTCAAATCTGCTGGCTGACATTGCCCCTCAGATTAAAATAAACTCTTAAGATCTGCAATAAAATAATGAAGAATAGAACATTCATTCGAAATGAAATGACCCACCAATTCACACATTTACACACTCAACAAGAAGTTTTATAATTATCTTTAATTGGAATCATTTTGAGATGAAACTTCTTAATCTGAGAATTAATTTTTATTTATTGCAGACTTTTTGTCCTCATCTTGGTAGTTTTTTTGTGTTGTTTCTTCTTTCCCTACGTTTCGGCCAAATTTCACCTCGGGCCCGTGGCGCAGCGGATAGAGGCGTTGAGTCTCGACGGTTCCAGGTGAGCATTGTCAGAATATAGCGGTTTCAAATCCAACCCAAGCCGGCCAGAGGCTCACTTGGTCAAACACGTGGTGCGATAGAAAATAACTATGGAAGGTAGTAATTACTGGGAATACGGTTACAAGACTCATCATTCCTATCCGAGGTCACGGTAAAATCACCTGAAGAAGGGCAGAGGTGAAATTTGGCCGAAACGTAGGGAAAGAAGAAACAACACAAAAAAACTACCAAGATGAGGACAAAAAGTCTACAATGAATAAAAATTAATTCTCAGATTAAGAAGTTTCATTTTTGAATTTGAATTCAAAAGAAGTTAACGTTATAATTCTCTGCAGGAGGTGAACAACTATCTACATCTAATTTTTTTTTTTTTATCACAGTCACTGAATTTGAATTATTTTAACCTTCCAAAATCCGGATGAACACCCTGACAGTTAATGTGCATATAGTTAATTATTCGTCGAAATTTCAATCCCTGTATGATATAGAGTATACATATTTGTTTACTCTGGATCAGTAAAAGAGAGAAATAAAAATCAAAGAGAAATTTCTCGGAACAATTAACAAACACAATCATGGACATCAGAATGAGAATGGCACCAACATCACGGATTTGTCATGGAATTATCAGCTCTGCCAGAAACCTGAATAAATCTAGAGGACACAACGCCGAAATATTTTTCTGCAATAACAACCAAAAGACAAACTCAAGGTCAAGTATATCAGTGAAATAGAAATACTTTCTAGATTCACGTTTCTGTAATGTAATACCAATTATTATAATCATACATTCAAAGACATGCATAGAAAAAAAGTCGATACATAGAAAGTTATGGACTCTCTTAGATCCAATTCATAAATACTCAGATAATAAGATCGATATTTCGGATCGAAGAGAGAATTGTCTTAAGCAAGGAAATGACTAGTCGTCGACTGTACGTCAAACGAGATTTGGAGTTGCGTATCTAAGTAGCGGCGAAATGATTTGACTAACAAGTGTAATTGTATAAATGTTCAATAACATGATTACCGCACTACCCTATTCGTAAGTAATGTGCTCAATGTTCAGACAACTGGACTTATCATATAATTCTTCTCCTACATAATACAGCATTACAGGTTGAAATCGTTAATAATAAGCTAGGCTTTGGTTCTGATAGTGTACACTGCCTGAAGGAATTTGCATTAGCGGTGTGGGTTCTAGCGATAAATAAATGAATTCAAGGAATATGAATATACTTGTTGACGAACTACAAGTGCTAAATAATGTACCTTATCGTCGCACAATGGTCAGTAAACTATTCTCGCAGATGAAGAAGACCGAGTAGAAAATTTGGCCTTTACAAGTTACTCAATACTCGTTTTGTTTAGTTTATTTATCTGATGCAATTTCAACATTTGTGTGTTATCTAAAGTTAAAATAAACCTTGTTGAAAAACAGCAGTGGTAAGATTGATCACACCAAGACAGATGAGAGAGTTGATTTTTTTCCCTTATGGCATTTGTCCGAAAGTGAATAAAACAGCGTAATTGGAGTTCGAACACACACCCAACGATGTTGCAGTAAAGCATGTTAGCAACTATACCATTGGGACACCCAATACGAAGGAAGTTGTAAAAAAAATCTACGTTATAGACGGTTATTCTTATTTTTCTGCTCATTTTGGCATAATATAGTTTTTAGAGGGTTCGAATCTCATTTTGTGTACTAATTTGTGCCCAAGGACTAAAATTGCGGGACTAGTTAAAATAGTATATTTTGACATAATCTGACTGTGATTTGAGTTTGAGGTATATCAAACGCACATATTTAATCATTGCAATCTGGAATTGAAGTAAAAAACATGAATATATATATATATATATATATATATATATATATATATATATATAGGAATATGGAACATTGTACCAGTAATGAGTAATGAGAAATGCAATTGGTATGGTATGACTTCTTTGAATATAAGTGGATATTTTACTTTCATTACAGAAAAAATTACAGAAATTAAATATCATTCAAAGTAATCGGTATCTTTCACCACCTCTATATAATTTTATTCCTTGTTTTGTCAATGCTCTTTCTAATAATCTATATTTCAGTTCATTCTTACGACACGTACCCTTTATAAATTTGCTTTTCCTTCCAAGTAAGTTTCTCTTTTTTCCTTCTTCGAATCCTAACTTCCTTCTCTTCCGTTTACATGACTGATTTGAAAGGAGATTAGCAGACCGAATAGCGATCGGGAATTCAGCTAATCATTGAATTAAAGACTGGAATTGATGCCCTAGTGAGTGCGTGGAAACAGGTTTCTGATTTTTCATCTACAACAAAAATGATTCATGTTGGATTATAATACGTGTTTTCCTGAAAGAATGAGAGTCCGATATATTTACAGGAGAAACACAAAATAGAGTTTATGAATTATAAAAATTTGGCTCAAGCAATATATATATATATATATATATATATATATATATAAGCAATATATATATAAGCAATATATATATATATATATATATATATATATATATATATATATATATAGTAATTTACTTCGATTTTGGCTTAGATGTGACAAAAGGCCGTATGAATAGGACACCCAGTGAGACTCAAATTCATTTGCGTTGGCTTGCCTGTTTAACTTCTTAAACCATTAAACAATCCGAGGTGTTAATATATATATATATATATATATATATATATATATATATATATATATATATATATTACTCTGTGTGTGATTTTCGCAGCTGTTTTAATTTGCTGTTTTTCACTGAAGAATGAGTGTAGTCACAAACCATCCCTGTTTTTTTTTCAAAATCAAATCTCGTTTCAATACCAAACGTTTGAAGTCTCGGTGTGACGACAATGTGTAAAGATGAACCCCTAGAATAATTCGTTGTGTCCACAGAAGTTTATCGGGTCCCTTGCGTGGCGTGTTAATTCATATCTCCATCATCCTTTGCACAGTCTAATCAGCAATGGAACAACTTCAAAGGAACTATCAAAGAGCCAATATACAAAGTTATTCAGCAATAGCTAATTTAGGTCCTGGTGATGCGGAGAATCTTCTTCCTATTTGTCTCCGACGACTCTCTTCTCCAGACTCAAAAAGAGGTCAACAAAAAAATCAATATTTTCAGACAATATCCATCTCCTTCACCAGAACTTATCAAAAACTAATTCCTTCAAGGGAAAGAAGCTTCGACTACTTTAAACGCTATTTTTCATATGACGCTACAATCTCTTTAAATGCGAACATAATTTTCTCATCAGACAATGCGTTGTCGATCACCTCTCAAGCACGGCTCATATTTGTTTTTCCTGTTTCCTGTATAGTTTAATAGCTCTTCTCCCAGGGGATTTTTCCCCTTATTTGTCGATTTTCAAGATCGGTATTTGATTTTAACGTTCCACGTTCCTATTTCGAGTACGGGTTTGTAGGCAATCCTACCCAATAGCTTTGTTACATGATTGACAACAACTCTCCACAGGTTTCAATAACTATTCTAAGTATTCTAGTTCATGATAGCAGTTTGATTTTTGATATTTTAGGAATAGAAATATTCATAACTTTGCGAAATTTTACGAAATTATCTTTTTTCATGACCTAAAATTAAAAATAGAGGAAAATGTTTATTCATTTCAATATTCATGTATAAAATACTCATTAATTTATATTTTAAAT
This sequence comes from Sepioteuthis lessoniana, assembly GCA_963585895.1. NCBI lineage: Eukaryota > Metazoa > Mollusca > Cephalopoda > Myopsida > Loliginidae > Sepioteuthis > Sepioteuthis lessoniana. The sequence goes on along the minus strand of OY757924.1, from coordinate 86,189,215 downwards.
TATTATTGAGGTTAAGATTTTACTTATAATTTTGCAGTTCAAATTTTGGGGTTAAATCTTACATAAATACACTTTGTAGAAAACTGTAGTTCCCTTCAGTTTTTTAATTCGAAATGGTTCATTAGAGTCAATGTTGTGCTACTATTGAGTTGTACAGATACGGATAAATCTTGAAAGAATTGTTGTTTTATTTTCTTAGAGAGATCAGATCAACAAAATGATCCATTACATGTTAATTCTTATGGATCATTTACATGCTATTCTTACGGTTATGCAAAATAGATTTTCGTAGATGAGATCTTATCAAGGTATGTGAACCGGTCTGCTATTTTCAGAGACTTGCCACTTAATGGCGAGATGACTTTTACTTCATCAGAATTCATGAACATTATTTTATTTGAGTTCATGTAGTGACTAATGCCTCTTGGTACCTGCTTCATGTTATGTTGCAGCTATTTGGCTGGCGCAGGTGTATTTGCAAGAAGTGCTAAATCGTGCGTGTAGTTTGCGTCTGTAAAAGTTTCTACGGATATCGTTTGTTTGTTACCTTTTTTGGAGTGTGATCATCTTCTTTTATTACATCTATTGACATACGTAGAACTTAATAGAGGCTGATTATAAATTGATATGTACATAATGTCTCTCCTTGCAATATTCAAACGACAATGTCGAGGATGTTAGGACCACCATTAGAGGAGTGAACTATTAGTTTCAATTTTTGCAGAACATCATAACAGCGATAAAATTTTCTTTAGGAAAATCTTAAACTATAACTATTTGTTTCATGTCTTCTGGGTATGGAATAAAATGCCTAAGAGAAACATTAATGATACCTCGGGATTTTATGCTTTCAGGACTTTGATGAGAGCTGAAAAAGTTTTGATGCATGAAGATGACGGTGGTAACAATTGAAACAATTGAACCTGTAAAAAAAAAAATGGTCGGAACTGGTGATCAGAGAAAGAATGGAGACCATCTAAACCACTCTATCATTAAAACCATGTGGAAAACTAAGGAGAATCTTATATTCTTATCATTCATACGTGGGTGAAAATATTCGAGTAAAAATGGTAATATATACTCGTAAGGAATTAAAATAATATCTGCAAAAATATTAAAAAAGCAAAAATGTAAAAATCATAAAAAATTCATTGCCAAATATCGATATATAAAAAAAAGACAAAATATTAATTTATCATCGAAAAGTGCTGTAAATTCCAATGGACATTCAGACGAATGGATATAAAATTCTATCACTTAAATGAATCTTTCCATTCAGGTTGAGTCGAAATTAGTAATTACACCCAAATCAAATTCGCCAAGAAAATTCAGGAAATCCCTCATATAATTAAAAAGCCTCAATCCTTCTTATTTGTGGTTTTTTTCTTATTTATCTCAGTTTTTACCACCATTCTTTTCTACGAAGTGATTCGTGCCAAACGAAGAACTTTCGTCCATTCTGAACTGATTATGTCTTTAACTACCTACCAACGTCATCTCTACTTCCCTGTCTGGTAGTTATGTTGTGATTTGAATCAGTAAGTATTAATAAAGTTTTATAATATCCATAAATTATACCAATGCTTTATCATGTCGCTGATTAAATTTTAACAGTGATAGATTATATGCGCTAAGGATTAAGTGCATATTTAATCAACATAAAATTCGAAGATAAAAAGCAATTTACTATCAAATACCAAGCAGTAATTTGCATGGGGAGTGTTAGGTAATTTCATGTTTTTTTTTCTTTCTCTCCTGGTATTTCGTAAAATAAAAGATAAACTTCGACATATCTATCATGACTAGTTGATGTTGATGATGATGATGATGATAATATAGATTGACTTTTGTATTGATTTTAACGTCATGTCAATGGTTATTTTATGCCTAAAGGTGAGGAATCGCGTCCATACTCACATTTGTCGGTTATTTTGTACCCAGTTATACGATGCCTAATATTTCCACTATTTACATTAATCTGCGCACAGTTTTATGATTTCAAGTGACAAATAATAATTAAGCATAATTAAAAATACTAGCTTCAAATATTCATATCTAATACTTATAATTTCTAAACAGACATATTTGACCTATTCATCAGATCCTATTATATTTACCCAACCCCTCCGCTCGGGCAGGATATGATACGAGGTCAATTTTTAAGCGGAGTTTAACAGGTTTAAATTCAGTTTTCATTCTATTAGATTAGTTGCCTTACCAAGGCTGAAGAAATCAGTCTGCCCTACTATTTACCCATAGCTGGGTGGGGGGAGAATAATTGGGTTCATACCTTTCCCAAGGGTATTAGTTCTCTGTGAAATGCAATCAGTCTCGTACAGGATTTGAACTCGTGTCGTCGTGTCCATTTCCTACAACGATAACCATTACACCACGGGCACCTTCAATATCCTAGCAGATACTATCAGTCCCAGGTCAAAGTAGATATAGGAGTTATGGCAATGAATGGGTACGTCATAGAACTTCAGATCTAGAAGCGAACCATTAAATATAGTCTCATCTTTTTTAGCAGGTGAAAACTTACCTCTACGCAGAACTCAAGTCGGCTAATTGTAAGCACCACCGCCACCGACTGGGTGAATATTAGGTGGAGTTTGTTTGTTTTTTTCACTCTTAATATGACTCCAGAGACCGAATTCTGAATATAGATAATTCTATTAATGATACATTGGATTGCATAACCAGATCATTAAAAGTTATGTACAGTGTGTTATAACATTTGTGTTCAGTAAATTGCGAGATACAATTTCCCGTCATACAATGTCATCATCATCTTGTCGTGGCATCAGCACGGATATCCCTGAGCCTCTCTCGCCACCTCTCCCAATTGTTCATCGCTTTCGGCAGGTCCTCAGGGCTACTCCCCGTATCCTCACAGACCTGCTGCATGTAGGTTCAAGCTGGTCACCCTGCTTTTGCTTGGCCATGTGAAGGGTTCCATAGGAGTACATCACTTATGACCTCGTTCCTAGTTCTCCAGCAGTGTCATGCATATCTGATTTGTCTAATTTGGGATAATTTTCGTGATGGGTTGTAGGTGGCCGTACAGCTGCTGCTTTGAGGAGTACTTGCTCCAGGACTGGTTCAATATTGTTCTCAGCATTCTGGTGTAATTGCAGTTAAGCCTTTTTTCCAGCCGTTTTGCTTGCGTCCATGTAGTGCATCCATATAGCTGCTTGGAAGAAACTGCGTTAATTTTTTTTTTTTTTTTGCAATGTAATCATTCGAAAATGGAATTCTCCCACATAATAGATTTAGGATAGAAATATTTACAGACAGTTTAAAATAGATTAAGACTTTATTGTCAAAGAAACCCCCTATATCTGATATAAAACCATGAGCACATGGATATATGAGTTGTTTTTTTTTTTAAGCATACGGACTGATACTGTATTTGTTGAAGAGAGGAATGAGCAATGAATTGTTTAAAAAATTTTCCTAAACATTTTTTTTCTTCTTTTAGGACTTTTTCACCTGTATGATCTGATAAACGTCTTTGGGTGTAACTGTTATTTACCAAATACCATTGTCTTTTATCATACCGGACCTTGGCATGATGGTTAGAGTGTTCCCCAATGGCCTGGGAGACCTGAATTCAACCTCCATGTCGAGTCATACCTAAGACTCAAAAAATGCTACTTGATGCCTCCTAGCTTAACACTAATAAGGTACGGGTAAAGAGGAAAAATCCAGGGAAAGGAGCAGCGCCCTTGCCTACATGTTGGTGTAGTAGCTATCAAAAAGGGAACTTTACTTACTTATTGTCTTTATGCCTCCTTTATTTTAACTTATATATATATATATATATATATATATATATATATATATATATATATGTGTGTGTGTGTGTGTGTGTGTGTTTTGAGAAATGCACAATTTTCTGTTTAAAATTATCATTTCAATTGTTTCAAACGAAATATTTCATCTTTTTTTTTTTTATTCAACGATTGCTACTAGGTGTAGCAAGTATATTTGCAGGTTTCTGCAATCTGAAACGAGGATGGTAAATGGATCTATAAAAAATATTCTCCATTGTTTTCAGCAAATTTATTACTGCAAGTTTTCAATTAGTCGAAAAATCAATGAAACAGCAATTTTAATTTACTGTAAAACTGTGCCATCATATTATTATTATTATTATTATTTTGTCAGAGTTTAAGTTGTTCAACTCTACAATTTATTGGTATGAATACAGCTTGGAAGAATTATCGTTTGATTTTTTCTGAGAAATTATATGTCCATAGAGTTGATAATATGTCTAATGTGGTCTACTCTTTACCAATGCGTACGATGACATTAATTTCGGTCGATAAGATATTGCAGTTAAAATATATTTAGGCGTCAAATAATTTCATAGAATTGAATTTTAATAAAGGGATGAAGTCATAAAACATTTATTCTCTTATATCTAAGTTCGTGTTGAGAGCAATGACTCTTGCTGTCTGCTCCACATCATACAGTAAAGATTTAGCTTAAGCAGGTGTATATGCAAGTAGGTCTAGATTATATGCATAATGTTCAACAGTAAAAATTTATGTGGTGTATCATTTTTTGCCTCTTAGAGGTAAACCATTTTCTTTCATTAGATCTATTGATGTTCGTAGTATATCATCCAAGCAGATTATGAATTGAAATAGTGCCAAGGAATCTCCAGAAAAGTCTGCATTGACAATGTCAAAGAATTCAATAATGCTATCAGGAGAATTCATATTACAATATCTCCCTTAATTTTGAGGTATAATTTATTTTATATTCTATTGATCACGATTTTCTTATTACTTTTCATCTTACCATAACGTTTCGACCGATCCATGTCCCAGCCTATTGCAGGAACGTAATTCGTAAGGAAATGGAAGTTTATTTATTTATTTATTCATTTATTTATCTTTTCATGGAAATTGATTGGGAACATCGTGCCGAACATATCTACTGTCTTAGCTTATTACCTCCAACCAGAGGAACAAAATCGATTCCAATATCGGATACTCTTGCGTGATTTAATATTCAGCAGAACTTCACCATCGGCGGATATATCAACCATGGTTTTAAATATCCGTAGATGAAATATTCTGTAAAATTCTTTGTTTAAGATATTCATTTGATGAAACCTGCAAATTAAATAATATAAATAAATACAAAAAGAAATAGACAAACGAGGAATGATAATAAAAATAGATGATAATTAAAAAATGATTATAAAACGATCTACATTTTAGAAATATCATCAAAGAGATAAACACTTGAGCTGTCCCACTCGTAAGATACTCAGGACCGTTCGTAAAATTTACGAGGTAAGATCTAAAACAAATGGACAAGAAAACTCATGATAATGCTCTAGGTCTTGAGCCCCTAAGATAATGTAGATACTATGTATGTGTCAAGAAAAGAAAGAGAAAGAGGACGCGCAATCATTCAAGATATTGTCGATGCATCGATACAACGGATCGAAAAGTACATTAAAAGAGCACATATGAGGATTGAATACAGTGACCAGAAAGAATAGAGACAACACGAGCATCAACAGAACAAAAATAACTAGAAAACAAAATTAGGAAGGAAAAGAACTGTAGGGGCATTTCAAGCGACAAACAACCGAAATCTCTCACGAGAAAACATGAACATGACAATAAAATGGAAATCTTTAGAGAAACTAAATCACTTCTGATAGGAGAAGAAAAACAATGCCATAATGACAATGTCAAAGATAGAACAGATTAGACAAACATAATAGCATAGGTTTTTATGTGGTTACAGAGACGAAACAATCACCTTATAAGTGAATGTAGTAAGTTAGCTCATAGTGAGTATAATACTAGAAACGACTGGGTGATCAACATAATCCACTGGGCATAGTGCAATGAGTATAAATTTGACCTTACCGAGAAATGTGATATGCACAACCAAGAAACAGTCCTAAAAATGATACACACAATCTTCACTGGGATTTTGAAATACAAACAAATATTCTAATCACTGCCAGAGGACCAGACCTTGTAATAATCAACTAAAAATTGCACCCGACCGAATAATGAACATTGCGGTTCTGGCTGAACACAGGATCAAACTAAAAGGAAGCGAAAAGAGAGATAAGTACCTAGACCATGCTAGAGAACTGAAAAAAAACATGGAACATGAAATCGACGGAGACACCAATTTTATTTAGTGAACTCAGTACAATCACCTGGAGGACTTTGAAATGAGGGGATGAGTGGAAACCATCTAAACAAAAGCATTAAGATCGGCTAGAATACTGAGGAGAATCATGGAGACGCAGGGAGTTTTGCTGACGCTCAAATTTCAGTTGAAACCCATCAGCTAACGTTGGTGTGAAAACTCAAAGGAGTAAAATAATATTATTCCGGAGAGGATAAAGACGGATTATATTTGTGAAGAAAAGTAAGGGGGAGAGGTATCGCCAGCAGAGAAGATAGCGTCGATGAATCGATATGATTCGAAGACTAGATAAAATGAGCAAAGAAAGACTGATTAACATGCGATGGGAAACAACATAGAAAGCACATGCGGGAAAACTGGCCATGACAAGAAAGAGAAACCTTAAAAAAGAAACATAATCTCTTCTAATAGCGGCAAAAAGCAACAATATAAGGAACAATTATCTTAAAGCAAATATGGAATAGACTCAACAAAATTGTAAATAGTTCATGTGGTGACTGAGACGAAGCAATCAATTATATTAGAAGCAAATGTTGTAAGTTAGACCAGAAAGAGTATAAGTCTGGGCACGACTGATTGGGAAAGGTAATCCACAGGGAATTGTGCAAGAACTTTACATTTGAATATACAAACAAGTACTCTAAGCACAACCCAAAAATCGTCCTGGAATGTGAGATGCACTAACTCCTCTGGGATTTTGAGATTCAAATTGATCATAAAATCTTGGCCAGACGACCAGACGTAGTGATAGTCAACAGAATCTGCCTAATAGTGGACATTGCCTTCGCAGAAATCTTTGAAGGTGAAGGTGATACTAATTGTGGTTGGTGCACTTGGTAAATCACCAAAGATTGGTAAAAAGTATGGAAGATTAGGAAATAAGAGAACGAGTGGTAACCATGAAACCATAGCATTGTTGAGATCGGCTAGAAAGCTGAGAATTATCCTATCGTATTGTTGAGATTTGCTGAGACTCAAACTCCGGTGGAAAACCATTTGTCAACGGTTGTATATAATATCTCTAATCAGTAAATAATAATAATCGACTGGTTTTGTGGCTCCCGAAAGTGTTCTCTTTCATGTAGGAGTACCAGGACACATCTGTGACAAGCTCACAAATGAAAATCAAACCCTGGGTCTGATTTAGCCACCATATACTAACCATGTAAAATGAAAAATCCAAATCTAAATCAAACTCAGACATCAGGTTTAGGTGTCATTATCGTCTGCAACTTCCCTGATTGACAATATGGAAATCCGGTCGGCATTCTACGACTTTTGGCATTTTTTAAAAATTTCAAATACACAAAAACCAAAGGAATTATGAATCTGAGAGATGGTTGCAAAAAAGAAATCGACTCTTATTTTAAAGCATCCAACGCAAAAAGGATACAGAAAACGGATATTGGATATCTGGACGAAATCCGCTAAATTTAATAGAAATCAAGCGAGGATGATTTTAAAGAAATACTCTTTATCCAAAGCAAAGATACTAAAATTTTATTTACTGCTAAGTCATGAAGAACAAAGTTGAAGAAGCTCCTTAAACTAATTGAAACACAAAATAATGAAAACCAAATTACTGCTGAACACAGAAACACGTCAACATTAACAGAAGAAGACAAGACATGTGTAGAATTATATTTCAGAAAATCGTGAGTGAACAGAAGATTTCATTGCCATTCCAAAGGAATCGAGACTGAAAAGCTATCATGCTGGAGGGCAAAAAAGTAAATAAACCATTGCAACATATCCCGACAGAGAACATCACCAAATTAAACAAGTTAATATATCGAGGAGCAAAACTAATTAATGATAAAATTAGTATTAGTGTGAGTTATGTCAGAAAAAACAAAACCTGAATTGAATGAGGATAGAAGGATCAACAAAGAAACTGTAACAACAAACAAAACTACTAAGGAGTGGGAAACATACTCAAGCCCAAGAAAAAACAAATGATCCCCAAAAGACAACCACAGAAATGTTGGAAAAATACATCTGGGAGAAATAAATCAAGAGATACTGGCAGAAGTAAAATTTTAAAAGATACCAAGACACTATCAAACAATACAATTAAAACAGGTTATTCCCAAATTGGGAAATTCTACCAACAGGTTGGTGGTGAGTGAACAAAGGCAAATCAGGAGGTAAACAAAACAATTTTGGAGTTAAAAATGGAGAAGCAAAGAAATAAGGTAAATGCTCAATAAATAGATGATTTGAAAATTTTGTTGAAGAACTCGATGAATTCCGCGAGGTAAACACTCACCACAGGAACACGCGAGAAAATACTAAATTGGACAATGCCAGTGAATGTTGGTATATATAGATCTGGTTTTAAATCAACAATACAAGTATTACCAAACAGTACATGTAGTACATGTTGGTATATATGGATTCCGGTTTTAAACTTTCAAGTCCATTTACGATAGACTGGCTCAGCATCTGAATAGATACCAGCAATAAGCAAACATACACAATTGGGTGATAAAAATCAAAACTACTCTGGTCCAGAAAGACCCCCAGAAATGGATAATCTCGAACAACTAAGCAGAAACGAGTTCATATACGATATGGAAATTCCTGACCGCACAGATGAGAGGATATATCAATTACTAGTGTGATGTGGTATGCTACAGAGAGAGGAAAGGGGAGGTCAATACCCTTACCCCTCTGTATTTGAATCAACAGGCACTAAGAACGACCGTCAAAATGGTATATGAAAGGAGGTCAGCTACCCACACTGTGTGACCTGTAGTCTATTGAACAAAGAATGGAATCCAGGTCACTCGAGTATAGTGACCTGACGGGATAGTAAAAATAGGAAAAGTCGATTGATTGGCCCTCAGATCCTTGGCACCAAAATGCCATTTTCCGTTGGAGAAATTTGGAAAATAATCTTCAGGTTTTGGACAGAAGTCAGCAGAGAAACTCGCTGATTAAGCCGACTCCGGGATGTCACTCGCCTTTAAAAAGGAGTGAAAGGAATCTAAACCTTGAACCTCGTCAAAGATAAGTACAACTTAAACTGTTTTCCTTCTACAATTCTAACATATTGGAAAGTTATATGTATTCAAAATAGAAAAGAAAGAAAGAGAGAAGCTGAAAAGATTCTATTTCATCAATTGTTGAATTACTGATTGAACTTTGATACATGCTACAGTTTTGCGACTTAGACACTTTTCTCAAGTAAAAGTAAAAAAGAGAGAAAGAAAAAAAAGAGAGAAGAAGAAGAAAGGACTGTTGAAAGACATTTTTATTTGATGCTTTCCTGTTGACTTAATATTATGTTATATTGTAAAAAGAAAGGAAAAGGTACTGTTCTGAAATCCCACCATTATTTGTTTGGGCGTCAGCCATTAAAATTTTGTTGTATTTTAAATGCACTCTTGTGATGAAATCTTCTGGTTGTTATATCTTCTAGCGAGTCGTCTTCTTTTGCACATATCTGTTTAAGCTTCGTATCGCTTTCATTAATTCTCGCAAAAAATATTATTGCCACCTCAAAACATTACAAGGAATTTTGGAAATTCGACTACTGTTAATATTTTCTAACCTCGAAGTCCGTTTTCTTCCGCTATCTGAGTGGGTAGGAAAACAAAGAACTTGGTGGTGTATGTGAAAGTGAATTGGAACCCCTTACAAACACCTGAGATCAGTCTAGCCCCAAATTAACCTCCACATCATTTGCCGGTTCACCGTATGCCTGAAATAGAAGTCTTGGCTGGGACTTATTTTTGCGAAGAGTTAAATGCCAAACTGCCCTGGACGTCACATGCGCATAAAATGGAATCTCGTTCTGGGATAATTATTTATGCAACGTCACACTACATTCAGTGCGGTTGTCTATTTCGAGATGAACATAAAGGATTTAATGGAAAGAGGAAGTAAAAATGTAGGAGCTCATTATATATAAATAAAGTTGCCCGTGGTGTAATGGTTATCGTCGTAGGAAATGGAGACGGCGACATGGGTTCAAATCCTGGACGAAACTGATTGCATTTTACTTAGCACTCATACCCTTGTGAGAAGTATGAATACAATTATTCTCCCTCCAGCTATGGGTAAATAGTAAGGCAGACAGAGTGTTGTATAACCACTCAATAACCATGACCATGATTAACTATACAAACACATAATACATATATATGCTGGATACATACCGACGCAATGAATGATGACTACATAATAATTAAACAGATGAGAGAAGACTTCTTTAGCAAATTATGTACCTCTCACTATATTGTAAGGGTTCGAAAAGGGTTACTCAAGGTTTGCATGTGAGAGGGAGCTGGGGACCGAACAGAACTGCAATATATTGACCCCCACTCTTATGGCCGTCAACGTTGTGTCTTTCTCTTTCTCCAGGGCTGCTCAACCGGAGGCCCAGGGGCCCAGCTCTCTGCTGGATGATGGCTTTCTTTTCTGCATCTTATCAGCAACTTCTTTGGATCCCAACTCATCAGGGCCCCAAGGACTTCCTCCGCCGGGCTTCTCTACCACATCTTGTCTTCAAACTCGTCTAACCTCCAACTGTCTGACTTTTTTTCTTGACCGAGTTATATAATAGTTCAACGCATACTCAATCGCCTACTTGATCTTTGGAACGACATGTTTGATCGTCATCAAACGGAAATAACTATCATGCAGTTCACCGTCACTCTCTTCCGGTGTATCAGTCTATGAGTGTACCATGGGAATTTTAGCTTGTCCCATTTTGTTAGCCGATTTCCGCCCACGCGATTTCCTCTCATAACTGTCATTAGAATGTGTCACTTCTTCCGGTGCATCACTTTGGAATGGCAAGTTGGCCGGGTCGAAGGTCAAAATAAAACAAGAGTTCTTCAGCCTTATTAAGGCAACTAGTCTAGGAGAAGGAAAACTCTGAATTCAAACTTGTTAAACTCCGGTTAGAAATTGACCTTGTGTCACATCCTGTCCGAGCGTAGGGGTTGGGTAAATATGATTATATATAAATAAAGACCAGAACATCCTCCAGGAAGCCAAACCAAGATCGAGAAAAGAAGGCATCGGAAGGATTGGCAACGAAACTAGATTACAGTGCCTTAAAATGAACTTAATATCCAGCGAAATAATAAACTTCATCAAGAACGCCATGAAAAACTGAGTGTTAGATTTGATAACGGGAGATCAAAGCAAAGATTTTTTTTTTTTAATCCCAGAGAGGTATCTTCCTTGGAGAGTCGCTCACACCTCTGTTATTAAGTTTTGCAATGATGTCAATTAACCACGTGTTTTTGAAATGTACAGAGCTACAATTTTTTTTAAACATAAGATAAGATAACTATCCTTATGTATATATATGAAGTAAAGATATTTGTAAAAATGAAGAAAAGGTGAAGACAATGAAAAAAAATGTGAGGCCAAAATATAGGAATGGAATCTGGCATCGAAAGAATCCTATGCTCATAATGAAAAGTGGGAAAAGAAAATAAGCTAAACGAATAAAAACAGCAAATTAAAAGTGTGTTTGGGCACTTTGAGAGAAGGGAAACTACTACAAATACAAAGGAGTGTTGGAAACAGAATTCATCGTACAAGCATAGATGAAGGTAAAAATAAATAGCTCAAAAACCGTGAAATCTTCTTGAAACAAAACACTACTGCAAGCATTTCGAAAAAGGGATACACACCTGCATAATCTCGTAACTATTCTTCAAAGGGAGGGACTCACACAAATCTGTCCGAAGACAAGATGATAAGTGATTTGGTACAAATCGTTACATCCATGAGATTATACTGACAGACGGAACGAGTTATAAAAAGAGGGAGAAAGTGATTTTGCAAGCATTGAGCATTGCTTAGACTCATCAGTAGAAGGGCTCGAGGAAAAGGAAAGAAAGTTTAATTACAGTAACTAATTGAAGCAGAGAAAACATAAGTTCAGATAGAAAAACAAGAAATCAAGAAGCAGAAACGAGAAGAAAAAAGAACTGAATGGATATTTCATGCGGTAAACTGGTGAATGTGGCTACGAATGGAAATTCTCAAGAGAGAAACTGAAGCTTTTCTAATAGCAGCAAAAAACTACACCATAAGGACCAATTATGTTAAAGAGAAGATCGATAATCCACTAGAGAATAGCAAGTGTAGATTATGTGGAAAAAGAAGATTGTCAGAATTTGTTAAAGAGGGTTCCTAATTGATATTATTTGTTTCCTTTTAAAAGAATTACAAAATTTCATTGCTGTTTCTTTTATGGAATTAATTCATCCCCTTGGTCTGTAAAATCAGTTGTGTTATTTCTTCCTAATGTTATCAGGAATTCAAATATGATACCTGATATTTTGTTTTGTATTTTGTTTTTTCTATGGGTGTTCTTGGAGACTTCTCATTTTACTCAGTCAAAAATATATTGCCAAAATAAAATTAAAAGATTAAGAAGCTTACTCATTAAAATCTATGATAACAACTGCAAAAGAAAACGTTTTTGCATATATTTGAGAGGGCAAGTAGAGTTTAATTAATTTCGCCAATTGAAAGAAAAACAAAACCTTTGAATATATTAAGAAATTTTAATGCTCAGGAGAATTCTGATACCAACATTATTTTTTAAATAAAAGTAATCGCTATAACCTTCCCCTGAAATGATATGTGAAGGTTTTTCCAACGGGAAACAGGTTAAAAGTAAAAATAATATGACATAAGATAACAGGTAGAAAAGAATGTCCTTTCAGTTCTTTGTTGATATATATATATATATATATATATATATATATACATATATGTGTGTGTGTGTGTGTGTGTGTGTGTGTGTGTGTGTGTGTGTGACTACATATGTAAAACGTCTAACCGGTTGGACTTACGTATCAAACAGCATTTGCCAGGTTGTATTTTGAATCTCGAGCTAAAAAGAAGCCAGCTTGTAAACACATCAGGGTCTTCCATAGCAGATCACATGATAAATAACAGGGAATGCGTGGTGGATTTCAATGTCAACCTATTCAGTATTCTTAGTCAGTGACATTCCTTGTATCACCTCAAAGTGTTGGAGACCCTTTATGTTCGATCCCTTCAACCTTTCCTTTGTAAACAAAGGGACTGTTTGTGCGGGTTGAATGTAATCGGTCTTTAATCTTCTGCTCATCTCTCCTACTACCCCCTTTTTTCTCTCCACTTCATTTTCTCCATTGCATCCCCCCTTTTAATTTACTGGTAGTTTTTTGACGGAAGATGCAGTTTGTGCAGTTTGTGCTTAGAAGAGAAAATACATATAATGATGTATTTGTTAGCGACCATAGTCGAGGGTGACCCGAAGGCTCCCTTTTCGATAGCTACTACACCAAGGTGTAGGGGAGGGCGCTACTCCATTCCCTGGATTGCTCCACTTTACCCTTGAACCGTACCTTATAATGCTGAGTGTTAAGCAAGGTGGTGTCAAGTTCCATTTTTAAAGTCTTTGGTATGACTCGACCTGGGATTGAACCCAGGTCTCCCGGGCCATTGGCGAACACTCTAACCGCTGGGCCAAGGCTAAATTTAAACTATAGACTAATTTTTAAAAAAACATAGAAATAAATGGTGAAACAGGGAAAAAAACGTATCTAATATACGCACATGGAAAAAAATAGGTAACTGAGGAAATAGAATCGAGATTAATATAAATATTAATATCTCCCTTTCAAAAATTTATTACATTAACATAGAGCATGAAAGTTATTTATCGAACTTAACAAGAAAAGAAAATAAATAAAATAAAATAAATAAAAAAGTTAATTTACCATAATTCCAATCGACGGAAGAATTTTGAAATTAAAATAAATTGGTAAAAAAAAAAAACGGAAGTTCAAATAAACGAGGAGGTAACTCCTCACCTCTTTTCCTTTCCCTTTACCTCCCCCACGTGTCAATTATTTTTTAATTATCCATAAGATCTGAAGAAGTCCTGTTATATTTTTCTTCGTGCTTTTGGTTTATATCAGAAACGCAAAACAGGATGGAAATAAATTTATTATCCTAAAATAACCGGTCTTTTGTTTTTTTTTTCTTTAAAGAAAGTATTGCTCTGTAAAATTAATTACATTGAGCTCTCTTTCAGCTCTTGAATGATTTTCTTGTCCTGAAGGAATTACTCCCAACTCTGGTTTAACCGGACCAAATAATATATATATATATATATATATGGGTGTGTGTGTGTGTTTGTGTGCGTGCGTGCTTACGCACGTGTACGTGAGTGCAGGTGGGTTTGTGTATGTGTGTGTTGCACTATTGCATGTCCATGCGGTTGTGTGCTGGGATGATTGAGAATGGAGATGATTCTAACGATAATTGCGTGAATTCGATCAGAAGTGACAATTGTCATCGTGACAACATATTGAGAGCATAAAGGAAGCACTTTTTTTGCTGGGGAAACTGGGCGGAAAATCAGATGAAAAAGAAAGACAATATATTATATAATAAAGATTCAATTTTGAAAAGAAAAGTATGCACATTATTTATTGATCTGCTCACAAAAGTATAATTAATTAGATATAGCGTTATTATTGAGTCTGACCAAGATTATCGTCAAAAATATATTTCATATCTCGCATACGAATATGAAGCTACATACGCACGCAAACAGACAGAGAAAAAGACAAACACAGAAACACAAGCGAAAAGTTGCGCCAACACACACACACACACACACACACACACACACACACACACACACACACATAGATATATCTATATATATCTATATATATATATATATATATATATTGAGAGATAGATAGATAGATAGATAGATAGATAGATAGATGTGCTCATCACGAAATGTTGAGACTGCGTGCATTTACATTATCCCTCCCTCAAAGTCATACACACACACATATATATATATATATATATATATATATATATATATATATATATATATATTAATATTTGGTTTCTTTTTAATTGTAATAAAATCTTTCACCCCCGTGAAATATATATATTTATTTATTCACGTGTGTTTCTCTGAAACACAGAGAATCATTTCGTGTATATTCAAATGTAGATACATGTATGTATGAACAGAAAGTCACTAAAAGGTATATAGTTGATTGATACTAATATAGATAGAAAAGTTAATAAAAAGGTTGATTGATAGTGAATGTCCGCTCCCCCATGAAGGGTAAGCACTCTGGCGAAGGAATTTACGGCTGCCGCGCGCATAATGCAAAGCCCTTCGAATGAATTGAGCACTCTGGTATCCGGTAAGGAATAAAATGTAAACAAACGAACGCTACTATCAACTACGTTAAAATTCCCTTGTTGACGTGATACGCTTGTTGGCTGAGCGGTCTGATCCTAAGTCTAACTTAAAGTTGGGTGTGTTTCGATCCCAGCTTCAAGCATCCTACGTATCAAGCCACACTGGAGAGTTTTGATACAACGAAACAGTTTGTCTGTGCATGACTATATATATATATATATATATATACCTCTAGAAATAGATCTCATGTATATCTTTAAAAGTTTTCATTATTCCTTGTATTTGTATGGATTGAAATGCACCTCTATATTATGTAATGTTGTTTTAGCAGTTTTGATGTTTTTCTTTGAACAAGACATCGTTATGATATAAAAATGTTAAAAGTTATAATTGCCAATGAATGTGTGTGCATAAATCAATATATATGTGAATGTGTGTGTGTGCGTGTGTGTGTGTGTATAACAGCGTATGCGTGTGTAAGTTTTTGTTCGTGTGTCTGGCTAATATTATAAAGTATTTTCCCAAAACTAGTATGACACAAATTTGAGACGAAAGTAAGCAGTTAAAGTGAAAATAATGTAATAGTTACGAGGTGGATACGATAAGTTTCTAGCCTTTTTTGTATTGGCATTTAAACTTGTCGTAATCTCTTGATAATTCAGTATGTTATTGCTATACATCCGATGACAGTCCAACTTTTATGATTTCAGTATCGAATGAACTGCTACAGCAGCAATTGGAATACACCCCACTAAATCCTGATTGTCGTAGCTGCTGAATTTAAAAAAAATGCAACTTACAATTTAGAAAAACAATATTTTTTAAACTTGGAAAAAATGCCACCGAAACGTATGGAATAATTCAGACTGCTTTTCGACTATCTTGCATGAATTGAGCATCAGTTTTTGAGTGGCATCAGACATTCATTGAAGGCAGGGAGTCTGTAAGGGATGATGAGAGGTGTGGGAGAAGTAACGAAGTCAATACATCAGAGTTGATTTGCCAAAGGGTTAGGGTTACTATGTTGAGGTTTTAAGGAAGTTCAGGAAGAGATTCCTAGGGAAGAGGCCAGCAATCTTTAAATCGGGTCAGTGGCATTTCCACCAGGACGATGCACCAGTCCACAACTCCAACCTTGTCACACACTATTTGATCAAGATGGGCATCAAGACTGTTCCTCACCCTCCCTATAAGTCATACTTTGCTCCCTGTAACTTTTGGCTATTTCCTAAGCTCAGAGGCTGTCGTTATGAGACGATTGAAAGGATGAAAGAGGCCGTGACGAAGGTCATTGACACGCTCACACACGAGGACTTCGATGAGGTCTTGCAGAAATTGTTGGAACGGTTTAACAAGTGCATTGCAGCCGGGGGTGATTATTTCGAAAAGGAATATAGTTTTTTGAGTGAACTATGAATAAAAGTGCCCATACAAAAAGAAGTATGGAAACTTAACGTATACTCCTCGTATTTCTATTTGACTTTGTTTTACTTTCCACTTATAAAATTGAATATTTGTTACTTGACTTGTACTCCTTCGGTAGCGAACATTATTTTCTTTTTTTTTCTTTAAAACTGTTTCTCTCCCGATCCAAACTAATCAATCAGCAAATGACAAAAATAAATTTGGCATCGTGTCTTCAACTAGAAACAATTCTGATCTTTCCCTTAGGATTTTTTTAGTTCTGGGAAATATATCTCTTAGAGATTTTTTTTTCAAATGCAATTTAAAAGACGATGACTCCAAATTGTCCAACTTGCTTCAAGAAAATAATAGTTTTTTTAAAAAGGTTTATTGCGTTCATTTGGTAACTAAAGTATTTTAAACCTGGTATCAGTGCTGTAAACTAAGCATAGTTAATATCTACGATCACGTAGAGCGACTGACTTTACACGAGCATCTTTCTTTTAATAATTCATTCCCTTTGGAATGATACATATAATTCTTTAACGAATAAACGTTAATTTTTAAAATATACGTATCGCAAGTTAGTATTCCATTAAAAAAAACATGTAGAGCATTGACAACCTAATATAAGCCAGAATTATTGTAAATACATAGCTTTTGACTTTTATAATTAGTATGAGAGACTTTCAGAAATAATGTATATACAATTTGAATTTGGTACCGATTACTCTTATGGGTAAATAATCTAATTAATAACCGGAAGTATATAAAATATACATTTTCATAAAACTTAGTTAGCCTAGGTGAATAGAGTTTGGTTATTTTTATGAAATAGTTAAATTAAGATTTATTTTTTCATTTATTTATTTATTTTACTGCTTTGTTTAATGGTATGTTACACTACATTATATCTTTTATATCTCTTCTTTGAAATTTATGGCTTATATGGCTTTCATAAAAAACAAATCTTATTTCACTGTACCCACCGGCTGGTACACCGTTTCATATTCCATTTTTTCTTGTACAAACACACTTGTTAATTACAGACGATCTTTGACATACTGATAATGGGAATTGTTTAAAAACTGTCAGAGGGTGGTTTGATGAAGTGTTTTTAAAGTGTTTCTAAATTGGATCATTATTTAGTATTCCTCTGTTTCATGATTGAATGAATCATCTTATAAAAAATTACAATTCTATTTTGCTTCATAGTTTCCATTTTCCACTGCTTCATTTTAAGAATTTTCTTTTATGATGCTTTACACTGATCTATATAGATAGAAATCGTCTTTGCATTTTTACAACACTCTTCCATATACTTACAAAACGTATGCAAATATATTATGCGTGAAGTCATATTTCAATAATATATCTATTATATGAGAATAAGTATAATCTTTGTGTAATTATAACTGAGTGTAATTATAATTACCATACGTGTAGACTAATCAGTTGTGTAATCATAATATGATTATTCTATCCATATAATAATGTATATGTAGTCATGTATGTGATTATATTATAAATTTTATATGTATATAATTATTAGTCATGTACGATTAAGTGCATAATTATATAACAATTATTATATTTGAATAATTATTATGTGCCTGTGGGTAATATTCGGTGTAATCATATAGTAATTATATCCATATTATCATTAGTGATGAAGGTGTAATTATATCATCATCATCATCATCATGTCACACTGGTAGCGCGGATATCCCTGATCCTCTCTCGCCACTCCTCCCTATCGTTCATCGCCCTAGGCAGGTCTTCAGGACAACATCCCGTATCCTCACATAGATGTTGAATGTATGTTCATGTTGGTCGTCCTGCTTTTGCACGGCCATGTGTGGGGGTCCATAAGAGTACATCTCTTATGAGTTCGTCCCTGTTTCTCCAGCAGTGTCCAGCATGTCTGGTTCGTCTAACTTGAATAGTTTTCGTGATAGGAGGCAGGTGGCCGTACAGTTAGTGTCATTGTAGGGTGTTGCCGCCAGAACTTGTTAAAGATTGCCCGCAGCATTCTTGTGTAATTGTCGTCTAGCTTCTTCTCGAGCCGTTTTGTTAGCGTCCATGTAGTGCAGCCATATAGCAGTATCGATGTGACCGCTGCCTGGAAGAAACTGCGTTTCATTTTATCGGTTAGGTCTGATTTCCAAATAATCGATAACCTATTGATAGCTGTCCATGCTTTCGCTAACCTCGTTTCGATGTCCTTTTGGTTGATTCGACGCTGATTCCTAGGTAAGTGAATTTGTCTACTAGTTTAAGAGGGGTTCCTTCTAGAGTGGAGATGTCTCCCGTTTCATTTTCGCACATATATTCCGTTTTGTGTGCATTAACATAGAGGCCTATGTTTGCGGCTGCTCGTGCCAAACTATGCAGCAGTGTTTCGGCTTGGTCGGGTGTATTTGCCAGTATCGCTATGTCATCGGCGTAGTCGGCGTCGGTAATTATTGTTGCGGGGTACATTCTGCTTTTTTCTTCGTCAGCTCGAAGCCATTCTCTCTGATTTTGTCAATCGATATTCTAAGTACGTAGTCTAGACAAATGATAAAGAGGTACGGAGTCAGCGGTTCTCCTTGAAGTACTCCTGCTACAATGTCGAAGTATTTTGTGTCTCCATCTGGTGATCGTACTTTTACTTTGGTGTTATTGCTGCTACGGTTTCTTTAGGTATGCCGTACGCTAGTAGGATTTGTTCCATCTTTCCTCTGTGAATGGAATCGAAAGCCTTGGTAAAGTCAACAAATATTAATGTCGCTTGTAAGTTTTTTGCCCGTACACCTTCAAGAATTCTACGGATGGTTAATATTTGTAAGGTCGTGGATCTATTTCTTCGGTAGCCATTTTGGTTTTTCCTAAGTATGTTGTCGACTTTGGGTTCTATGCGGTTTCGTAGTAGAGCATTGTAGATTTTGGCAGCTATGGATGTAAGTGTTATGCCTCGGTAGTTTTTGGCTAATCCGAGGTCCCCCTTTTTAGAGAAGGGGAGTATGCATCCCTTCATCCATCTATATATCGGATTTTGATTGTATACTGCGTTGCAGTGGCGGAGCAGTATGTCGTCGAATTGTCTGGTCTTCCATACTTCTGGGGGAATTTCGTCCAGCCCTGCAGCTTTCCTATTTTTAATATTTCTGAGAACCTAGTCGGGTTCTTCTTGTGTGAACGGTCCTAGTTTAATGTCTAATTGTTTACTAATTATTCTAGTGATTGGTTAATGTGTTATTTTGGGTGTGTTTCCTAGTAGGTTTTCGAAGTGCTGTTTCCACAGTTTTATTCTTTCTTGTTGGTTTGCTGCTTTCAGTTTTGCTTTGGCCGTGTTCTTCCTTCTACTCACTTCGTTTATTGTTTGCCAGGCTATCCTAGATATTCTATCTTCCACCGAGTCTCTAATCTTATCTATCTGATTTTGAATGTATTCTGTCTGTTCCTTTATATATATGCCTGCTAATTTATATTGTGCCGTTTTTAGTTTTAAGGCATTTGTGTTTGTTGATTTTTTTTAATAGTTTTTGAGGCTGTTTTCACTCGTGCACGTTTTTCCCTCACTGCTAAAGTTTCCCATGGGACTCTATATTTAGTTTTGAGTTTTGTTGGAATGCATTTCGCAGCTGCCTCGAGTGCGCATTGACGAAATTTTCATAATCGTCGTTTGGTGTACTTTTTTCCGTCTTATCTTGTAGTGTTTCGAATCTGTTTATTAATTCTAATACGTATTTATCTCTTATATCTCTGTTGTTCAATAGGGCCCAGTCATAGTGTTTGGTGGTATCTGTTCGTTTGGCGTCTTTTCTTACGCTTAGCCGTATTTTCGCTGTGGCTATTCGGTGATCGGTGGACACACTCTAGAAAGAGGAGTATGCGTCGCAATTGATTGCACTATTTTTCCATTTCTTGTTTATGAAGACGTAGTCTATCTGAGCTTTAGAATTGTTCGCGTACGTGTATGTCCATAGTTTGCCCTCACTTTTTTGGTAGTTTGTATTGAGGCATGCCAAGCTATTTTCTATCATGAAATCTGTTGGATGTTGCCCATTCCTATTTGACGTGTTGTGGAGGTTGTATTTGTTGTTTCCGTTTTTCCCGATTTGGGCATTCATGTCTCCGCCAATGACTAACATGTTATGTTTCGGGATGCTACGCACTAATGAGGATAACTCATCGTAGAAGGTGACTAGTTCAGTTTCTTCACTAACATTGGTAGGGCTGTAGCAGGAGATAATTGTTGCTCTGGGGTTGCCGTTAAAAGTAGCTGCCATCATTCTAGGTTGTATTTTCTCAATGCTATTTAGCTTTTTTAATACTCTAGGTCCTATAAGCAATCCTACCCCTCCTACTGCGGGGTTGACAGAGTTTTTCCATGCGGATACAGTGACGAGCGACCATCCATTGCCAGTTTCGTGATATTTAATATCCTCGGTGTGCGTGTATCTGTGTTCTTGTATGCATATTATATCATTCTAATGGTCTTCGGCCGATGCGATTAGCTCTGGTAGTTGTCCTATTCTATTTAAGGTTCTAACGTTAAATGTCGCTAATTGTTGTGTTTGCTTGCATTTTTGTAGATATGGTCGTTTGAGCTCTGTAGCTGATTTTTCGAACACTGAGGCCAGGGCTCCAACCTCAGCAGGACGCGCACTTTTTTTTACCCGCGCGAAGAGCGATGCGGTTTGTGTATGTGGTTTGAGTGTGGGTCATGGTTATCTTTCGATGGCTGTTTTATTCTCTTCTATAGAAGCCACTCTTATAGAGGAGCAGGAGTAGTTCCCCGATCGAACTAACGATCCTGAGCGTAAATTCTTCAAACTCACGTCCAGGACCTGTTTAGGTATTGAGTTTGGTCGTCCATGGGTTTATTCAAATACCCTTACGTAAATCATGCTGCCTCCCATGAGTACGTAAAAAAACCAAAAAAAAACCCAAAAAAACGGGGGGGTGTAATTTAGAATTAAATTTTATTAAGTTTCAACTTAGTTAAAGACCAAGATTAAGGTACTTTCTTCAGACTTTTACTGGAACTGATTTTTTTTTCTGTGTGGTAGCATTGGGTGTTTTAGGCTTTTACTTTTTTCTAAACTACTGTTAGGCCTCTAACAATTTTTAACTTTTAGAATAGATTCAAAAAAGTTTTGCCGTGTTCGCTGATATTTGGACAGATTCATATATTCAATTTTGTTTTATAGTAAGCGTGTCTTTACGTTTAAAACGCACAGTTTAAGCATTATTTTACAAACAAAAATACAGCATAACATTTTGTAAAATTCAGCATTTTAAATTCATAGGACTTAAAGACTTACCGACCAATATTGAAACATTTTTTCCTCTGTTGGCACGTGAGTTCAAATCATTCCTCTTCCTTTCAGCGTTTATTTACTACTGAATTTTAGGTATGTTTGGAGACGGTCTACTGTTCGAGTCAGGGGTGGGGAGGGATACTAATTTCATCATTTTTTTTCTCTTTCTTTGTCTTTTTTGGGGGGCGGGGGGTTGCTGTGATAGCTTTGGCAGCTTTAGGCTTTTACTTTTTCTTCTAAACTACTGTTAGGCCTCTAACAATTTTTAACTTTTAGAATAGATTCAAAAACGTTTCGCCGTGTTCGCTGACATTTGGACAGAGTCATATTCTATTTGGGTTTACAATTAGCGTGTGTTTACATTTAAAACGCACAGTTTAAGCATTATTTTACGAACAAAAATGGTCAGTATGTCTTTAAGTCCTATTCATTATATCATAATTATCATATAATTTTAATTGTTCTGTGTGGGTATATATGTGAAATCATTATAATTAGTATATATTTATTATTAATTGGCATGCGTAACAATATATACCATCATATCAAATTATATTAATTCCGAAGGATATCCGATGAGTAAACTACACATATTTTATAATCCAACATATTTAATGAAATAAAAATCTGACATTTTGCAAATGTTACCAGCGGTAACTGTCCTACTTTTAGGGTTGAATTGGATACAGATTCTTCTGTCTCAATATTACAATGTTTTCAGCATTTATAATCATGATGAAAACATTCATCGTTCAAAGTTGTGTCAAGAATATAGGACAGAGAAATATAGAAGTTCTGCAAATATATTTTATGTTTAAAGTAATAAACAAGTATTAATTGATATATGTACCATATATTTAGGCAGTTTGCTGAATATATTTATGCAGATATTGTATAAAGACACGGATAATAATCCACCAAAATTACTTTTGTACTGCAGCTCACTATAAATTAATTTGGGACATTTTGCATTAATAGATATGGATATTGTTTAAATTTCTGAGATGAAGTCTGTTAATTTCTATCACTTAGAATATTCAGACTATTGTCTGCATCTTCATTGCAATATTCACAAGGTATCGGTTGATATGCCCTCTAGCCTTCTTAAAAAAGTTGTAATATGAGCTAAGGTAAAAAGTACGCAATAGTAAATAGTATCTGATAGATTGATGGAAACATCAGACTTATAAGCCCAAAAAAACACTCTAATTTGTCTCGCGGGTCACAACGCAGTGGATAAGACGTTTGGTTGGAAAGAGTTTCTGAGGGAAATTATTAGTAGGTTACTTATTTAATCCCAACTATAAGTAAGATAATAAAGAGAACGAACTATAGCATAACACTGGTTATGGTTAAGAGATTTACAACAATCTACCCCAGGGGATGAAATAAACGGTTGAGTTCGAAGTTCCGTGTAGGCTTCCGAGTTCGAAACACCTAAAGGCAGAAAGACATATCAACCGAAACATTATGTGTAAAATCTAGTGGGACCATAGACAATGGTCTGTCTCTAAATGGACCAGTGAAAATGTCTAGATATAAATTTTGGGGCTGAAAGAATCCACATTCACTCTGTTGGGACGAATTACACAGGCCTCCGATGTTTTCTATGTCGACTATATAATAGGTGATTTTATTGCTGTTTTTTACACTGAATCCAAAAATAATACTCATTTTTTTCTAATCAGATCAAATTTTAAAGATACAAGCTCTAACTTGAACATAATTAAAAGTCTATCTATATTCTAGTGAAATGAAATAATGCTTTGACAGCTGGGGCTGTTGAATAAACTGATTGCTTTTCTGCAGAGAGGATAAGACCCCTCTACGGGTGTCCGGGATATGACTCTAAACAATCTAATAATGAGGTTCCAGTAATGCAGATGCTTTGGAGAATGCAGAGAATCCCCTCATTGCCAATGCTTCCAGGTCCACTCTTGCCCGGATGGTAGCACCTGATAGGGTCCTCTCTATGTGTGAAATAAAACTAAACTGAGTACTTAAGCTTAACTGAATTATTTGAAATAGAACTGTTTTTGACATTGAAGCTGGGTTCTTATACTAAACTGAACAGTTTGAAATAGAAGTGATTTTAGATAGAACTAAAATGTGTACTTATGCTAAACTGTATTGTTTGAAATAGAACTGTTTTTACCATTAACTGAGATATCATGGAATTTAACAGTGTGTAAGAAAAAAAACTATACTTATACTAAACTGAATTTTTAAAAAATTAATCCGGCATTAAATGACGCGAAAGAGTTGATACGCCGTCAAATCAACCAACCAACCAACCAACCAACCAACTAATGCTAAATTAAGTGCTGATATATGTGCAGAAAGCTTGCATTGGGCCATAGAAAAGGGGAAATACACAAAATAAACTATTCATTGATAAAATGTCTTTTCAGGGACTTCCTCATTTACCCAACAGTCTCTACATTTCGTTGCAATAGTCAGGTAGATAGTTTAAATCCCGCTGGCTTTTTTAAAATTTTTATATAACGCAAATGTATTGGTGAAAATACTCACCCTACACATCACACAAATTTCCCCAGATCTTTGGAAAATAGTTCAAGTGTGACCGCAGAAAGAGTAATTTGACGGACATTCGTGCTCCAAGTCGTCGGAAACTCTTTAGCAGCTCTCCAATTTCCTTCTCACATTCCGCACTCCAGTGGATTCCCAGAATGTTTGTCACTACGGACTTCAGTGACTGCCAGGCAGACAATTTAGCTTCCCCCAGTTCTTCGTCACACATTGGTCCTTCATGAGTTCATTCCAAATTTATCCGTGGGAACCTCCCCCGGAGCAAAACAAACCAACCGCCTTCCTTGTCTATTGCCGTCTCAAAGTTCTTCATTACCCCTAACTTGATATGGAAGGGTGGAAGAAGTATTTTGTTTGCTTCAACAGGAGGGTGAGACTGAACGTTTATGCTTGCAGGGTTTTAATCCTTGTCTTAGCGATCACTCTTTTATGACATAATATTTGTCGTCGGTCCTAAGAGGCAGAAGACAAGGATACTTTGTTTACCAACTTTTGGAGCTCAAAGACCAGTCCAACCACCTTAAAATCTCCACAGATCAACCATTTTCCCCCCAGGTAGTTAACTGCCGACAGTAAATGATACTTCGGATTTTTTTCATTTGTAGTGCTGCTTAAAAAGGATAGATGAAAAAGTGTTCGTATTATATAGAAGAAAAGTTTAGAGGCTTTTTCTGGATGAGTCAATAAAGTTTCGATTCTGTTGTATCATACACTAAGCTCACTTGATTTGATCAATCCTGCAATTTTGTTGCAATAAAACGATGATGACTTATCCTAGAACGTGTAAAACTGTCATAATTTTCTCTCACGGTCTCGATGCCGGTAGAATGCTGTTCCTAATACCAACAGATGTTTCTTTTGGAGAAGTGAACACAGCAGCTGGCCAGACTCCTTAGAAAGGTTCACTCTCTCGTCATTCTGTTCGTCTCGAGGGTACTGGCTATTCATCCTCTTTTTGCTTGTATGCGTCATCTCTAGCTACAACAGCCATGTTCACTATTAGAGCTAGATTCCATACTATACTTTAGCTCAGGGTTAGGAAGGTCTGAGCCATGAAAGGAATATAGCAAAACGAACGTCAAGGTATCGGACATGGTGTACGTACTTGCGATTAATTCCATTTAGAATAAGTTTGTAGAAATAGCAGTCTGTAATGTGATCCTTTCATTCCCCCCACTCCATTCATCCGATCCCTCAAATTTTCCACACGTTTTAAAGCAAACATGAGGAGCAAATGCTTTATCCTGATCCCCTAATATGATTTCAAAGTAATCGCGCTATGCCTTCTTCATAAAATGTTTGCTTAATGGTTTGGAAGAACCACATTACTGCAGATATAACAGAACTAGTCAGAATTATTCTAACATTTGTGATCCATTATTACAGGAATACAAATGGCAAAATAAAAAGAATAAATAAATCAACACACGGTCGTTGTTGACATTTAACACAGTGCATTTATATCATTTTAAGCTGAGGGATAAGTCCCTTCCTCACTAAGTATATGAATGTTATCGAGTAGGGTAGAACATTGTATTTCTGTACACGTACAACATTAAATGCTCAACCAAACATCAGGTCCCTTTGATCAGAGGTGACAAGTAGAGCCCACAAACTTTTGAATAAGAGTTATTGTGTACACCTTTTTGTGAATTATTCAAGCTCATCGTAAAAAAACAGACCAATGATGTTATTTTTTAATGCAGCATAACCTTCGACCTTTGGAAATAAATAAATCAGGCTTGTGTTATTGCTGAACTTGTCACCTTCCGTCAACATAGTAAAATCGTTCCACCTATTTTAATAACATTCTTACCGGTTTGAATAGAATGATTCCTGAAATAAACTTGTGTGGAATTTTTCTTCACGTGTTTTTTTTTTCTTGTCTGATATAGGGAAAGGCTTCGTCTTCACCAATTTTTCAGACACCCTTTTCATTTGATAACGTTTAATCGCTAAGTAATAAAAACAGGTTCCTTTTATAAAATAAATACTGTGATTGGGAATTGTATTAGTTATCAATTAATTTGTTTAGTCAAGTCATGAATTATTTAGAGGTATTCTAGTTAGTTAAAATGTTTGAGTAGAAATGTAAGTAAAATTGGAAAGGTCAAGCCAGTGCATGTGCGAACATATGACAGGAGAACACATGCCATATTTCTTGTGAGACAAAGGCAAAATGTAAACAAAATGGATTGATTAAATTAAAATAAAAACATGATGAAAGTTTGGGACTCGTTTGATGACCATGATGGGATGACGCAATAACATAGTGAGATGACGTCACAAAAATGATATACTGAATATTCGAATATGAAAAATAGGGAATTTGGAAAAGTAGTCAGTTGGGAGTCAGTAGTTATTTGTCAAGTTGACACCTGAGTTCTTTTGAGATCCACAGAACCGTTTTGTGGGGCAGCAACAGCGGGTTGTTAACTCATTGTAGAGACAAGTGTGTTACGGTTCATATAACAAGTTCTGTCCCTGCCTCTAATGCTTCGATGACAGCAAGAAAAAATGTATGCTGGCTGAATAATAAGGGGACAATTTCTCCCTATAAATATATTGTATATATTATTATTACTGCAATGTTTTTCATTAAATAATTGTTAACTGTTAACAGAGAGTTTTTCTTGTCTTTGAGTCACCGGCACCCAGGCAACTTGCTCAAACAAACCACCCTGACCGTCAGTAGAAGTTTCGGATAGATTGTGTCATTCCCTATCTGTGGATCTTTCAAACACAACGTGGACATCCGGAAATTCATCCGTGTAGCATAGGATGACATTTTCCCTTTGCCTTATCATTTTCTTGAACCTCCGTTCCATGTTTTTACCCACTTTTTTCAACGAGTTAACTGGGTCTGTTTCTGTGTTAAAAATATTTATTATTTCTATTCGTCAGCAAAACTATAAAAATCATAATTATATTTCATAAGATTTAAATATATTCCAAGGCAAGCCTATAAAAGAAAATTAGTTTGACCATTTACAAAATGTTCTCCATTTTCAGGAAGAAATTTGAGATGTTTCATATATACTAATCCTAATTCTCATGAATTTTACTACCAATTTTTTTTTACCCATTTTAGCGACCGTTGAAAAACAAAACAAAAATGCCGTTTTACATTTACATGGCAGTTTATTTCGGCCTACCCGTTTAAATGCCAAGATTAGTTTTTTATACTTATTTAGAGCAGTGTTGGTTTTGGGTTTTGAAATGAATATGGCATGACTGATATTAATAGTGGAACCTGAATATTTATGAGCATACGATATCCTTGAGTCGAATTAAAAATTTGACCTTGAATGAAGAAATCCTTTCATCCATCTAAAGTATAGTAAATGACATATTAAAACCTTGACATAAAAAATATATTTCTTCACTGAATGTACCCTAAATAAGTTTTAGAATTGTTTTATGCTAGATAATATTTGAATAAATATGAGT
Source organism: Sepioteuthis lessoniana (assembly GCA_963585895.1). Lineage (NCBI taxonomy): Eukaryota > Metazoa > Mollusca > Cephalopoda > Myopsida > Loliginidae > Sepioteuthis > Sepioteuthis lessoniana. The sequence continues at coordinate 86,161,108 of OY757924.1, read as the reverse complement.
ATACGATCTCCTCTAGGATAATTTACAATTTAAAATCGCAGTAAGAAATGTTTACGCTCGAGAAAATTTTTTTAGAAAATTTTCAAAAAAATATAATAAAACAATTCATACATTTGACATTTTAACGAGATGCATTTGCGGACTTTCGAGGTCTTTGCATACTTAAACTCTTTCAAATTCAAAAAGGAGAGATCTACGATGGTAAGTGAAAAAACGAGAAGCAATGAAAAGAGTATATCAATATATTTAGAGGACTTAGGATTCAAAAACGTAAATTCTTTCAAATGAAACAAACGCAGCATTTACATTACCACTAGTGATTATGTGTGATTACTCAAATTAAAAAATTAGAATGGCCTTTAGTTAAATGCAATCATTTTTATGCTTTTCTTTAGTACAACAGAATATTTCACGTATATATAGATGTAGATACGTATAGGAGGAGGATTAAATAAGTTTTCAGACCTTTTTTTCGTATGGGCACATTTTTTAATAGTAGACACATGAAACTCAAGTCTCCCTCGAAGTAATCACCTCTGGCTACAGTGAACTTGTTGTACCGTTCCATCAACTTCTGGAAGGCCCCACGGAAGTCCTTTTGTGTCAGCGTGTCAATAACCTTCGTCACAGCCACTTTCATCTCCTCAATTGTCTCATGACGACAGCCTCTAAGTTTTTCCTTGAGCTTAGGGAATAACCCAAAGCCACAGGGAGCAAGGTCTGGACTATAGATAGGGTGAGGAACTGTGTTGATGCACATCTAGGTCAAATAGTCTTTGACAAGGATGGAGTTGTGGACTGGTGCATTGTCTTGGTGGAAATGCCACTGCCCGATTTGAAGAGTTCTGGCCTCTTCCCTAGGAATCTCTTCCTGAACTCCCTTTTAACCTCAACATAGAAACCCTAACCCTAACCCTAACCCTTTGGCCAATCAACTCTGGTATATTGACTTCCTTACTCCTCCCACACCTCTTATCATTCCTCACAGAACTCCTGCCTTCCTTGAATCTCTTACGCCACTCAAAAACTGATGCTCGATTCATGCAAGATGCCCCAAAAGCAGTCTGAAACATTCCATACGTTTCCGTGGCATTTTTTTTTTCAAGTTTAAAACAGAATTATATTGCATATCGTTTTTCTAAAGTGTCCTCACGTCTAGATTGCATTTTTGAAATTCACCAACTGTGACAATCATACTTTAGTAGGGTGTATTCATATTCCTTCTGTAGCTGTTGATTTGAACCTGAAATCATAACAATTAGTCAATCATTTCATAAGATTTATTGCAATAACAATGTGAATTTTCAAGAGTCTACGACAATTTTAAATGCCAGTACGTAAAAAGTCTTGAAACTTATTGAAGGCACTATATATATATATATATATATATATATATATATATATATATATATATATATATATATATATATAGGGTGTCTAAATATACGTGGGACTCTCATGAATGCTAATAACTCCACTAATACTAATGCTACTCTTTTTCTGTTTCAGATTTTAAATGAATATGCTATAACACCTATCAATCCTTGATCACAATGCCTTGGACAAGAGGGGAAAATATGTAGTGTTACTTCTTATTTGGAGATAAAATCATTCAAAACTCTCACAAAACAGATAATGTGATAATGACGTATTACTGTGATAAGAAACTCCAAAAAACATTGCATGTCCTCAAAGCTGATATGATAACAATAACAAAGAATTATTGATTTGATGTCTTTAGCTCAAAGCATGAATTTTGTACAGGTCGTGTTTTAAATGACCGCTGTTGCGCTGGTCTCAGAAATCATCATGTTTATGGGTTGCATTTATTTTGTGACACCCTATATATATATATATATATATATATATATATGAATGTGTATGTATGTGTGTGTGCGTGCGTGTGTGTGTGTGTGTGTGTGTGTGTGTGTGTGTATTATTTGGTCCAGTTAAACCGGAGTTGGGAGTAATTCCATCAGGACAAAAAAGAAAACATTCAACAGAGAACTTTTAAATTTTCCTGGTAAAGGTATATATATATATATATATATATATATATATATATATATATATATATATATATATATCACCTACAGAAGGTTAAGGCAAGCCAATAACTCGTGTCTTGATTAGACAGTAGATAGGGTATAGTGATGAGGTTCCAGATCTGAAATTCTGCGGAATATGGAATAACTATTCATTGTCATTACGACCAAGTTCACTGTTATCGAAAGTGGTAGTACCTGTTAGGTTTCATTTCATAGATTCAATTCATCAGTTTCAAAAATATTTCTGTTAGAAAAGAATAGTTGAAATAACGACGTTATGCGTAAATAATTTTCATTTAATAAGAGTACTTGTTATCATACAACTTTCTTGATAAACATGTCAAAAAATGACTGCAAAAATGTAAGTTTTAGTTTCTTTGTTTAGTGGCATTCGATGGATAACCAAGAGCATCATTGTAGTACAGTTGAGGTATTCCTCAACCCATTTCTGCCAGAATGTTGGATGGCTCATGTATTTCCCATGTTTATTTGTTCCTAAGTGAATGTAATAAGGCAACTGAAGTTTGAACACCTTTAGTGTGAAGCTGCAGTTCAACACATAAACCACTACGCAACGGGAATTCTACCAGAAAAAAAATGAAGATATAAATGCACAGTATATGTGATTCCCTAACATCTAGGCATTAAATGATTGTAAGCATATTAACATGCCACTGAGTCAATCAATCAAACAATCAATCATCAAATATGAATAAATTTTTTGTAACAACTAAATTTTATTTGTTGGAACTATCACAGTTTACTCTTGTGAAATCAAGAAAAAAACAAACAATGACACTTAGGCAATTAAACCAATAACTTTAAATTCCAACAAGATCTAAGTTAGGTCAATTGATTTCCTTTGGTGAATATTTCATCTTCAATCTACAAGTCATGATAACATATCCTAAAACACAACATCGGCATATTTACCGACCCCTCCGCTCGGGCAGGATATGACACAAGTTCAATTTTTAAGTGGAGTTTAACAGGTTTGAATTCAGAGTATTCCTTCTCCTAGACTAGTTGCCTTACCAAGGCTGAAGGACCCAGTCTGTCCTACTATTTACCCAGAGCTGGAGGGAGAATAATTGAATTCATACATTTCCCAAGGGTATTAGTACTATGTGAAATTTGAACTCGTGTCGCCGTGTCCAATTCCTACGACGATAACCATTACACCACGGGCACCTCCTAAAAAACAACAACATCAGGCCATTAATTGTTATCGTTTTATGTTTGGTTTGGTTTAGTTCGGTTTTGCCGGCAGCTTTTATTAGTTTTCATGATACGAACGTCAAGTAAAGACTCCTGAGCTGACTGATTATCCCGAGAATATATGTATGTAATCCACAAAAATAAGGGTTATAACTTATGCGTCAGTTGGGCTCAGATATTTAAAGAATCGATTCAGCCCTTTTATCAGGGCATAAGTTCAAAAGCATTGTAATATATCCTAGCCGGAATTCCATTGACTTCACTGTAAACATTAAGTTAATTACATATTTGAAAATGAATAGATGTATAAAAATATGTTTAAGACAAATATAATAAAATGATAATCTAACTGCGATTGCATGTACACACACACACACACGCGCACGCGCATGCACACACACACACACACATATATATATATATATATATATATATATATATATATATATATATATATGTGTGTGTGTGTGTGTGTTAGTGTGTACATGCGTGAATGCAATTGCAATTAGATTAAGATTTATATTTGTCTTAAACATATTTTTATAGATCTCTGTGTGTGCGTTTTTAAAAAAGAGGGTCAGAAAAAATATACACATCTTTGATTACACTTGATCCAAATTTAAAGGCAAATCTTACCATTATGATCAAAAACTAGTTTTGACTCGCATGACTCTAATCCTGTGCTAATTAATGAAGAATGAACTAACTTTTGGATTGAGCTTGTATGTACATTGAACTACAGACAAAGAATTAAATGGTTTAACCACATGCAATAAAAATGCATTTCCATGTTAAAGATTTAGGTTATTGTACCAAGTTTTACATACAAGTGAGTAAATATATATTTTAGGATATCCATGCGTGTGTTTACATCTACATCGTGTAAATAGAAATACAATGTTCCTTCTTATTCAAAACTTCCGACGAAGCAGTATCTTAAGACAGGGCATTTTAAAATGAATGTTTTCTCTTTATAGAATAAAAGAAACTATTTATAACACAAGAAATGAGTTGAGGTGAATCAAAATATATTTCTTTATATTACGAGCCTGCATATGAGGACTTTATCTTACCCGACATTCGTAAAGATTATTTTTAATAGAAACTTTTTTCTCATTCCTTGAAAATAGCAAAGTAAACTATTCTATATTTGGCATTAGGAGAAAATTTTAAAAAAAAATAATATAAATACCACTACCAACAACAGATGTATTCGTATCCCATTACTGCAATAACTAAATCTTTCTAGGAAAAGATCATTGGTCAACGACCAGGATCTATATATATATATATATATATATAGAGAGAGAGAGAGAGGGAGAGAGAGAATCTGCTCGTTGACCGATAACGTCCCAGCATCTGTTGAAACGTACCGTTGGCCTGTGTTTGGATTAACCCAGCACCCTTCTTATCCATATATATATATCATCATCATCATCATATCGCGCTGGTAGCACGGATATCCCTGACCCTCTCTCGCTACTCTTCCCTATCATTCATCGCCCTAGGTAGGTCTTCAGGACAACATCCCGTATCCTCACATAGCTGCTGAATGTATGTTCGTGCTGGTCGTCCTGCTTTTGCACGGCCATGTGTGGGGGTCAATAAGAGTACATCTCTTATGAGTTCGTCTCTGCTTCTCCAGCAGTGTCCAGCATGTCTGGTTCGTCTAACTTGAATAGTTTTCGTGGTAGGAGGCAGGTGGCCGTACAGTTGGAGTCTTGTGGGGTGTTGCCGCCAGGACTTGTTGAAGATTGTACGCAGCATTCTTGTGTAATTGCCGTCTAGCTTCTTCTCGAGCCGTTTTGTTAGCGTCCATGTAGTGCAGCCATATAGCAGTATCGATGTGACCGCTGCCTGGAAGAAACTGCGTTTCATTTTATCGGTTAGGTCTGATTTCCAAATAATCGATAACCTATTGATAGCTGTCCATGCTTTCGCTAACCTCGTTTCGATGTCCTTTTGGTTGATTCGACGCTGATTCCTTGGTAAGTGAATTTGTCTACTAGTTTAAGAGGGGTTCCTTCTAGAGTGGAGATGTCTCCCGTTTCATTTTCGCACATATATTCCGTTTTGTGTGCATTAACATGGAGGCCCATGTTTGCGGCTGCTCGTTCCAAACTATGCAGCAGTGTTTCGGCTTGGTCGGGTGTATTTGCCAGTATCGCTATGTCATCGGCGTAGTCGGCGTCGGTAATTATTGTTGCGGGGTACATTCTGCTTTTTTCTTCGTCAGCTCGAAGCCATTCTCTCTGATTTTGTCAATCGATATTCTAAGTACGTAGTCTAGACAAATGATAAAGAGGTACGGAGTCAGCGTGTCTCCTTGTAGTACTCCTGCTACAATGTCGAAGTATTTTGTGTCTCCATCTGGTGATCGTACTTTTACTTTGGTGTTATTGCTGCTACGGTTTCTTTAGGTATGCCGTACGCTAGTAGGATTTGTTCCATCTTTCCTCTGTGAATGGAATCGAAAGCCTTGGTAAAGTCGACAAATAGTAATGTCGCTTGTAGGTTTTTTGTCCGTACACCTTCAAGGATTCATGGGATGGTTAATATTTGTGAGGACGTGGATCTATTTCTTCGGAAGCCATTTTGGTTTTTCCTAAGTATGTTGTCGATTTTGGGTTGTATGCGGTTTCGTTGTAGGGCATTGTAGATTGTCGCTGCTATGGATTTACGTGTTATGCCTCGGTAGTTTTTGGCTAATCCGAGGTCCCCCTTTTAAAGGGAAGGGGAGTATGCACCCCTTCATCCATCTATCTATCAGATTTTGATTGTATACTACGTTACAGTGTCGGAGCAGTATGTGGTCGAATTGTCTGGTCTTCCATACTTCTGTGGGAATTTCGTCCAGCCCTGCAGCTTTCCTATTTTTAATATTTCTGAGAACCGAGTCGGGTTCTTCGTGTGTGAACGGTCCTAGTTTAATGTCTAATTGTTTGCTAATTATTCTGGTGATTGTTTAATGTGTTATTTTCGGTGGGTTTCCAAGTAAGTTTTCGAAGTGCTTTTTCCACAGTTTTATTCTTTCTTGTTGGTTTGCTGCTTTCAGTTTTGCTTTGGCAGTGTTCTTTCTTCTACTCACTTCGTTTGTTGTTTGCCAGGCTATCCTAGATTGTCTATCTTCCACCGAGTCTCTAATCATATTTATCTGATTTTGAATGTATTCTGTCTGTTCCTTTATATATATGCCTGCTAATTGATATTGTGCCGTTTTTAGTTTTAAGACATTTGTGTTTGTTGGGTTTTTTCGATAGTTTTTGGAGGCTGTTTTCACTAGTGCACGTTTTTCCCTCACCGCTAAAGTTTCCCATGAGACTCTATATTTAGTTTTGAGTTTTGTTGGAATGCATTTCGCTGCTGCCTCGAGGTGCGCATTTACGAGATTTTCATATTCGTCGTTTGGTGTACTTTTTTCCGTCTTTTATTGTAGTGTTTCGAATCTGTTTATTAATTCTAATACGTATTTATCTCTTATATCTCTGTTGTTCAAAAGGGCCCAGTCATAGTGTTTGGTGGTCGCTGTTCGTTTGGCGTTTTTTCGTAGGCTTAACCGTATTTTTGCGTGACTATTCGGTGATCGATGGACACACCCTCAAAAGAGGAGTATGCGTCGCAATTGATTGCACTATTTTTCCATTTCTTGTTCATAAGGACGTAGTCAATCTGAGCTTTAGTATTGTTTGCGTACGCGTACGTCCATAGATTGCCCTCACTTTTTTGGTCGTATGTATTGAGGCATGCTAAGCTATTTTCTATCATGAAATCTGTTGGATGTTGCCCATTCCTATTTGACGTGCTGTGGAGGCTGTATTTGTTGTTTCCGTTTTTCCCGATTATGGGCATTCATGTCTCCGCCAATGACTAACATGTTATGTTTCGGGATGCTACGCACTAATGAGGATAGCTCAGCGTAGAAAGTGACTAGTTCAGTTTCTTCACTAACATTGGTCGGGCTGTAGCAGGAGACGATTGTTGCTCTGGGGTTGCCGTTAAAAGTAGCTGCCATCATTCTAGGTTGTATTTTCTCAATGCTATTTAGCGTTTTTAGTGCTCTAGGTCCTATAAGCAATGCTACCCCTCCTACTGCGGCCTTGACAGAGTTTTTCCATGCGGATACAGTGACGAGCGACCATTCATTACCAGTTTCGTGATGTTTGATATCTTCGGTGTGCGTGTATCTGTGTTCTTGTATGCATATTATGCCAATCTTATGTTCTTCGGCCGATACGATTAGCTCTGGTAGTTGTCCTATTCTATTTCAGGTTCTTACTTTAAATGTGGCTATTTGTAGTGTTTGCTTGCATTTTAGCAGTTTTGATTGTTTGAGCTCTGTAGCTAATTTTTCGAACACTGAGGTCAGGGCTCCAACCCCTGCAGGACGCCCCCTTTTTTTACCTGCGCGAAGATTGATGTGGTTTGTGTATGTGGTCTGAGTGTGGGTCATGGTTATCTTTCGATGGCTGTTTTATTCTCTTCTATAGAAGCCACTCTTATAGAGGAGGAGCAGTAGTTCCCCGATCGAACTAACGATCCTGAGCGTAAAGTCGTCAAACTCACGTCCAGGACCTGTTTAGGTATTGAGTTTGGTCGTCCATGGGTTTATTCAAATACCTTTACGTACATCATGCTGCTTCCCATCTGTACGTAAAAAAAAAAAAGAAAAAAAAAGCGGGGTAATTTTGATTTAAGTTTTCTTAACTTTTAACTTAGTTAAAGTCCAAGATTAAGGTACTTTCGTCAGACTTTCACTGTTACTGAATTTTTTTTTTTTTTTGTTTTTTTATGGGGGCGGTATTGGGACATTTTCCTAGGCTTTTTTTTATTTATTTATTTATTTTATTTTTCTTCTATACTACCGTTGGGAACCGAGGAGACTTCAGGAATTATAGAGCTTTTGCAAAAAAATAAAGGAAAAAGAAAAAGAAAAAAAAATGATGAAATTAATATCCCTCCCCACCCCCCTGACTAGAACAGTAGACCGTCTCCAAAACTACCCAAAATTCAATAGTATATAAACGTTGAATATAAACCCAAATTGATTATATATATATATATATATATATATATATATATATATATATATATAAATTTCATTTTCTTTTTTTTTTTTGGTTAGAATGGGAAAATGGTGTGTTGGATTTTAAGTTTTTGGGCGAAGCCATAAAAATTAAGAACTTTATAATTCATTCTTTTAGCTGAATATTGTAAAGCCAATTAGAATTTGTAAGTTGATAAGTGAACATAACGTCAACAATACATTTTTTTTGTTTCATTAAGGTTGCGTGGAATGATTATATTCCATATTTTAACAATCTTTCATTGAGTTATTGTCCTTACTCTAGAGGTATATATATATATATATATATATATATACTCTTAAAATATTGAGGTTTTAACTTTACGTAGTGTTATAGGACTGTTACCTACCCATTAATGGATTCTTCCCAATCCTATATAAATCGAGCGCGACGTACTCTCGTGGAACGGTGAGCTGGTCGTAGAGATTGGATAGCTACTGGATATTCGACTGACAAGTAAGCCTAGCTTTCACCATCACTTTTCTCTGTATCTTGTTACTTCAATATATCCTTAAACTTATACCGTACACATCACATAGTTCAAACTTTACCCATTTTATTTTAGTAGTATTTGTTAGGTTTAATCCGATATCTTTACACCAGCTTCAATTATTTTCTTACTGATTTCTGACATTTTAATCTTTAGACACTATTCATACTTTTTTTTTATTTGAATCCGATGACCACCAATTCGGAAGTTAACTGACTAACAATTTAACTAAACGTCTTTCTACTTTCTTGATACATTCCATTTATGTATATTTCATAACACGATAATTACATTTGCATAAATGGTCGACTACTCGGCTTCCCGGAAAGTTCTTTTTTTCTTTTATTTTCTATTTAGTTTAGTTGTGTTTTTAAACTCTGTTCTTAATCATGCACTTTCAAATATTAGAACAACTGATTTGTTTCAACCATTGAGTAAAGGTAAAATGGGAAAAGTATATACAATTTTATCCTATAATTATCATTATTGCCACCAACAACACGCCCAGACACTACTACTACTACTACTACTACTAATAATAATAATAATAATAATAATAATAATAATAATAATAATTTGACCAAAGAATAAAAATGAAAGAAAGATAAGTACCTCGACCTTGCTAGAGAATTGAAAAAAATATGGAACATGAAAGTGACGATTGTACCAACTGTTATTGGTGCTTTTGACATAGTAACTAAAGGATTATTAAAGTGCCTGGAGGATTTGGAAGTTGGCAGACGAGTGGAGACCATCCAAACGACAGCATTTTTGAAGACGGCCAGAATACTGAGAAGAGTTCCGGAGACTTGGGGAGAATTGCTGTCACTCAAACTCCAGTGAAAAGCAGTCAGCTGACCCTGATGTGACAAACTCTAAGAGAGTATATAATAATAATAATAATAATAATAATAATAATAATAATAATAATGTCTTCAATTTAAGAAGCATAATGGCTTTTGTTGCGTAGAAAATATTTTATTGAATGCTTGTGATTTAAGTGAGGACATTTTTCCTGAATTTTTTCTGCTAAACTTTTACAAAAGCACGAATTAGAATTTATACTTTTAATTCTCTGCAATAAATTCTTCATCATTTACCAGTGCCTTCTGATGATAGATGGGAAAGTAATGTATCTTGGATAGTCTGAAATCATAAATTAAAAACATTTAGCCTCCTTAATGAAACCGATAAGATAGGTAACGAGCGTAGTCTAAAATCTGAAAGGACCTGAATCAACAAAAACGAAGTCTAAAATTACGGCAGTAAATATAAAAACACAAACGGTGATACAGGATTACCTGAAACTAGCTTAGGTACTTAAAATAAGAGTTAAAGTTTAAAAGAGCCAGACTGTGGTCTTTAGCTAAGTTAAAACTTAAAATCTTTCTTTTTCTTTTTTTGTTTTGTTTTGAAATCCGCTGTATATGAACATTTACCATAACTCTTCTCGGTCACATCTATGTTAGGCGAGCATATATACAGCCACAATATACTACCCATGAATAATAACAAATCGAATCATAATTCAATATAGGACCCAGAAGACAGAATTGGGTGTCATGATCAGCAAGTACTCCCTCAAAAGCCAACATGTTGGACTTAAGCGAGATCCTGCGAATGTTATTTGTTCTTTCTCCAGGTACACAAACGATTCATCTTTCAGGTATACAAACGATAAACAAACCTATTTGTCACACCAGAGAGCAGAGCGTAGAAAATGGACTGGGGAACATAACAAACTTGCATTATATTATTTTAGTATAGAGAGTATAGAAAAAGAATAATAGAAATCTGGACAGAATTCGGTAGATTTAAGTCAACAAACCTAATGCTCGCTGACCAGGTCAGAACAATAACAAAGAATTGTTGATCTTCTGACCTTGAAATACTAGAAATCCGCCAACAACTATATAATCAGATACATCAACAGACCCCGTTTACGGTAGCCGAGGCACTAAATACAGGACAGTCAGAAAGTCCAAACCAAACACTAAATGACAATGACCGATACATAGCAAACACAGAGGCGGAAACATTGACAGAAGAGGAAAAAATAAATGAACATATCATTGAAAAAATCATGTCTGATAAGAAAACTACATTGCTTTCTCTCAGGAATCAAGACTGAAGGAAAGTCAAGCCGTAAACCAAGAATGTGAACGACTTATTGACAAATATCCAAACAAATGACATCACATAGTTAAACGATTTGAAGCAGAAACAAAACTAGTCTGTGGAAAAATTGACATCCTCTTGAAGTCCACTGACAGAAAGTCAACGCTCAAGTGGGAACTCAAACTAAAATCACGGATAAAAAGACTCCAAACACATGGAAGAATACTAAAACGAAAAATTAATATATATTCGGACAAAACTGAAAAAGATCGGCAACTTGAACAACAAATAAAATTTGAGAACAAGCAAAACATTCTGGAGAAAGAATGAAAGCTAAAGGGATGCTGAGACAGGATGTAACAATACAGACAAAACTGGACGTTCCAAAACAACGAAAGAAAATTCTACCAACAAGTAAGGAGAGAATCGGCGAAAATATACCGGATACAAAAGTAGCAAGAAGATTTTGGCGCAAAATATGCGAAAGGAAAGATCATAACGAAACGCCGAATGGATAAACAACATGGAAACAGAGTTGTGAACGCTCGAAGGCCCCAAGGTGAACATAAACGCCGACGCCTTCAAGTCAACACGTAACAAAACTCAAACCGGAAAACCACTAGCCTAGAGGGCATACACGGATTTTTAAAAAAATCGACTCCATTCACGACAGACTTGCTACCAACATTAATGAATACATTGAGAAAACAGATATACAGAGAACAGAATAGATGACGAAAGGAAAGGCCACTCTAATCCAAAATACCCTCGCAGGGGAACTGTCCCAAACAACAATAGACCCAGAACGTGCCATCCATTGATGTGGAGAATACTATCAGCACAAATTAGGGAGGGAAACTACTAATTGGTAAACTGTGGAATCTTCCTCGACTAACAGAATGAATTCTACAAGAGAACTAGAAGCACAGAGGAACTACTATATATAGGCACCCTCAACGAGACTAAATCGAGACGGAAAAATCTAGCTATGGTCTGGATTGGCTACAGAAGGTTTATGATATGGTCCCCGAAAGCTGGATACAACACTGTCTCATATTGTATAAAATACCCGATCAAGTTGTACAGTTCATTGAGAAGACGTGGGAAACCTGGAGAGTTGATTTGACATCAAGAGGAAAGAGGTTAACAAAGATAAAGATTCAAAGAGGATTATTCCACTGAGACGCATGTTCACCATTACTATTTATTATAGCTATGATATCACTCAATCACATCCTTAGGAAATGCGCAATCGAATACAAACTCTTCAAATCGCAAGAAAAGATCAGCAACTTGATGTACATGGAGGGCATCAAACTGTTTGCTCCAAACAAAATAGAAGCGGAGACCCTAATAGAAACTGTGAGAATATAGAATCAAATTATAGAAATTAAACTTGGCATAGAAAAATTCGCGATGCTAGAAATGAAAAGTGGCAAACGACACATGACGGATTGAGACGAACTATCAAATAAAGAAAAAATCAGAACACTTTGAGAAAAGGAAACTGACACCATCAAACAAGCGTACATGAAAGAAAAAAAAATTAAAAGAGTATCTCAGAAAGAGCAGAAAACTACTCGAGACAACATTCTATAGCAGGAATCTTGTCAAAGAGATAAATACCTGGTCTATCCCCTTCGTAATATACTCGGGACGATTCTTGAAGTGGACTAGAGAAGAACTCAAACAAATGGAACCGTGAACAAGAAAACTAATGACAATGAATTGGCCACTATATAACTGAAATGACGTTAACAAACTATATGTGTCAAGATAAAAGGAGGAAAAGGACTTGCCATTATTAGAAACAACGTTGACACATAGATATAATGACTTGAAAAGTACGTAGAAAAACGCAGAGGAAGATTGATTTCAGCCACCAGAAGTAATACTAATAACACGAAGATCAGCCGAAAGACAACAACAAGAAAACCAAAATGGGAAGAAAAAACTCTACAGAAGTTTTAAACGACTAATTAGTGACATCTCCCCGGGAAAAACGCGGACGGGGCAAAAACAGGGAAAACTTAAAAGAGAAACTGAATCTCTTCAAATAGCAGCACAAAACAACGACATTAGGACCAACCATATTAAAGCAAGCATAGATAAGACGCAATAAACCGCAGATGTAGTTCATGTGATGATATCGACGAAACAAACACATACTAAATAAATGCAGCAAATTAGCACAGAAAGAATATAAGACAAGTTACGACTGGATTTGCAAGGAACTGTGCAAAAACTTGAAGTTTGGCCATACGAACAAATTGTATGTACACAACCTAGAATCTGCCCTGGAAAATGAAACACAAAAAACTGCTCTGGGATTTTGACATACAAATTGATCACCTAATCTCTGAAAGACAACCAGACCTGATATTAATCAACAAAAACAACAGAGAACATTCCAGAATTGTGAACTTTGCTGTCTCAGCGAAAAGAGAAATAAGTACCTCAACCTTGCTAGAGAATTCCAAAAACTGTAAAATATGAAATTGACGGTTATACCAATTGTAATTGGTGCTCTTGATACAGTCAACAAAGGATTGATACAAGGACAAGGGGACTTTAAAATAAGAGGACGAATGTAGACAATCCGAAATACAGCGACACTAAGATCGGTCAGAAAACTGAGATTCTTGGAGACTTGAGGCGACTTGTATTCAGACTCCAGTGGAAAACCCTCAGTTAACGCTCATGTGAAAAATGCGAAAAGGAGTAAAACTATTATAATATTTACCAACACCTCTCGGGCAGGGTATGACACAAGGTCAATTTTTAAACGGAGTTTAACAGGTTTGAATTCAGAGTTTTCTTCTCCGAGATTTTCTTCTCCTAGATCAGCCTTACGAAAGCTGAAGAACCCAGTCTGCCCTGAAATTTACCCATAGCTGGAGGGAGAATAATTGGATTCATACCATTCCCAAGGGTATTAGTGCTATGGGAAATGTAATCAATCTCGTCCAGGATTTGAACTCTGTCACCGTGTTCATTTCCTATGACGATAACCATAACACCACGGGCACCTCCAATTATAAAACTATTATATCTAAAACGAAAAAAGTGTTGAAATAAACGCAAAAATTCGAGACGTTTATACTGCTCCAGTAAAATGACTAAAAAAATAATATCAGTATCTTTATATATATATATATATAAACTATTAATCTGAAATTTTTTTAGCATGCCTTAGCATAATGTCTTAACGTACTGGAACGACGAGTGATGTAGGTGTTCCGATATAAATTCTCTGAAAAATTCTATGATCAAAAGAAAAAGGAGATAACGATGCATTAAGTCTCATTAACTCTTTTTATATTATGTTGAAATATGAATAAATGAATAAGTCAATATTTAAACGATAGAACTCGATTAATTTGCACTACATCTATAAGTTGATTATTGTATTGTTAAATTTTTATCTGGTAAGGTTATTTAAGTTATACTTTTTTAAATAAAAAGATTTTATACCTGTTTGATATCGGAAATAAACAAATACTAAACATACATATATACATAATTAAAATATATATGATTTATATACAATTTTGTCGATGAATACAAAATATGATAAAAAATAAATAAATAGTTTAATTGGTGAATTAATAAGTAAATAAAGAAAAATCGTCACTTCCCTTATTTACTTTCAAATATATAGTTTTCTAGTAACCATTTGATAAGACCAACGATAATTTTGACAGTAATTGTCTATATTTTTGGGATGAGGTGTTTTCATTGATTATGCTTTTCGGACTGACTTCCTCATCTAGGTTGTTTTTTTCACAACGTTTCGGGCGTCTGATCCTCCGGCCTTCTTCAGGTTTATCTCGAACTCGGGAACTCTGGAATTTCGAACCCAACCCTTTATTGTTCCGGGGGTACCATGTTCTTATTCCATTAAGGCCATTGCTGCTGCTACTGCTTAATGATGTCGCTGCTGCTGCTGCTTCTATGGACGCTGTCACTGCCATTGTTTTGTCACTGCCACTGCACTCAGGATTGAACTCAGCACCTTGGGGGACTTCCAATTTTTGATTCAACGCCTTAGTCGCCTCGGCCATGTGTCTCTTGGAGAGACACATGGCCGAGGCGACTAAGACATGTGTCTCTCCAAGAGACACATGGCCGAGGCGACTAAGGCGTTGAATCAAAAATTGGAAGTCCCCCAAGGTGCTGAGTTCAATTCTGAGTGCAGTGGCAGTGACAAAACAATGGCAGTGACAGCGTCCATAGAAGCAGCAGCAGCAGCAGCAGCAGCGACAGCATTAAGCAGTAGAAGCAGCAATGGCCTTAATGGAATAAGAACATGGTACCCCCGGAACAATAAAGGGTTGGGTTCGAAATTCCAGAGTTCCCGAGTTCGAGATAAACCTGAAGAAGGCCGGAGGATCAGACGGCCGAAACGTTGTGAAAAAAAACAACTTAGATGAGGAAGTCAGTCCGAAAAGCATAATCAATCGATAATTTTGACGTTAGCATCTTTTCATGGATACTTATAAAAATATTATTTTTCTTATATTTTTTATAATTATATATAGTTATTTTTATGATTATTTAAATATAGTTATTTTGTTTTCATTCATGCATATACTATTATTCAGTGAAAATACATTGTTATAAATCTTCGATAATTAATGTGAGCTTTATTTGATATTAATTGTTACATGAACATATTAAACTTACGTAGAGCGCATTGATGTAATGTAATAGGTAGCAAATTATTCGTATAAATGAATCAGGAATTATTTATTTCAAAGTCTCATACGAAACACAAACTGCGTATTACAAACCAATATTTTATGCCAAAAAATCACTACAGCAGTAAGAGGTTGAATTTTTTGGCTGGGCTAAAATCCTAATTTTTACCTGAGAGTGATCAATCAGTAAACAAGCTTTGAATTTTAGCCCCGTTATATGAGCCGAACACGACTTTTGTTGCAATTTGTCAGGCTCAAAAGTCGGCTTGTACACCACTATATGTTGTAGTTTAAATCCTTGAAATTATTCTGCATACCTTCCATAGAATATTCTTGGGAACAGCTAGTTTGTACATAAAACTAGACAATACTTGAAACCGAAGGAATTACTGCCCATTATATTGTTGATAGATTTACTCAAGATTTTCTGAACTATTCTACCTAGAATAACATAGGAATTTCTTCCTTTTTCGAGATTTTGGATGATTATGAAATTACATGAAAAGTAAACAAATGCATCATTGAATTTTAATTTGATCTTGAAATGCTTTATTCATTCAGAACAATTTATGTCTATAATATTTTTGATCTGGTTGTAATTTGATGTGCTGTTTTTTTATGGCTAATTTAACATAGACACATAGATAAAAAACAAACAAAAAATTTTTTGCAATATATGGATATAATATATACACAGGTCTAATTGATTGAGCATAAAAAAAATGAATCGTCAGTTGGTCTACTTTAAATCAAGGAAAAAACATTGCTGATCTTTTCTTTCCGTCTCTGTTATGACGGCTAATTATCAGCCTTTTGTCTTCTTTAAACAAATCTTGAACGAAGCAGAAAAATAAATGTGTTCGTAATGAGTCTATTAGTTTGGAAGTTTTATCAATGTTTACTTTTTACTTTGGACTTGACTATCTTTTTAAAGGTGTATAAATTCGTGATAGATATTACGGATTTTTTCGTCCGTCATTCAAAGAAGAATTCTGCTTTGAGAATTGTTGAATAGCTTCATATATTAAAAAAAGACTTAAAAATCTCAAATTCCAAAATAGTAAAACATAAAGAAAGAATTTTTGATAGGTAAAATAAACTCAGAAATCAATTAGAATATAAATATTCTATTCGTCGACGGTTGTAGAAATTTAAAAAAAAATTCATTAGTTTATATTTAAGCAATAAAATCAGTTTGATTATGAATGAGGAAAATAACGGATAAACTCTTTTGAATGAACTACAGCATTTTGTTAAGATATTTTAAAAGATGGTTAAACTCCATTTCAAGGTACTTTTTTCTCGTTGAATATATATAATTATTTTGTTGTATCATGCCTATCTGGTTGATAGTGTCGCTATAATTAAAAAAAAAAGAAAACTAATTCAATGGTCGGCCCACACACAAAGTAAATGACAAATTCCAGGCAGCGTAATAACCATCCTTTAAAGTCCTACTAAAAATTTAGGCTATCTTTTTTAAGTAGTAAGAGAATACTTCATAGATAACAGGTTAGAAGGATTGAAAATCAGTCAGTATTTAACCGTGAGAAATCGACCAGTCGTTATTTGACGTTTAAGAGAAGACAAGCAACCGTGACAATAACGAAAATTACGATCTTCAAAGTAGAAGAGTCTAATAAACAGCACAAGAAGCGAAGCATGAGACATTATAATTGTTAGCTTTTCCTTTTCTCTCTCTCTCTCTCTCTCTCTCTCTCTCTCTCTCTCTCTCTCTCTCTCTCTCTCTCTCTCTCTCTTTCTCTCTCTCTTATATATATATATATATATATATCTGACTTGCTTCAAAAATCATTCACATTTTTACGAATGATTGACTGACAGATCATCACCCATCATCTTGTCGTGCCATCAGCACGGATATCCCTGACCCTCCCTATCGTTCGTCGCTTCCGAAAGGTCCTCAGGGCTACACCCCATATCCTCACAGAGCTGCTCTAAATAGGTTCGAGCTGGTCGCCCTGCTTTTGATCGGCCATGTGAAGGGTTCATAGGAGTACATCAACTATGAGCGCGTCCCTACTTTTCCAGCAGTGTTGCATGTCTGGTTCGTCTAATTTGGATAATTTTCGTGATGAGTGGTAGGTGGCTGTATAGATGCTGCTTTGTGGAGTGCTGCCTCCAGGACTTGTTCAGTATTGCTCGCAGCATTCTTGTGTAGTTGCCGTCAAGCTTTTTCTCCAGCCGTTTAGTCAGCATCCATATAGTGCATCCATATAGCAGTACCAACACGATCGCTGCTTGGAAGAAACTGCGTTTCATTTTATCGATCAGGTCTAACTCCATATGACCGAAAAACCTAAGGTTTCTTGTGGTGGTGTGTTACTGTGACAAGATAAATATCTTATAAACAGAAAGAAGTCGAGAACCTACTTGCTTCCCGAGAAATCAAAGAACGACAAAAAATCAACCTACCATCGAATAAAAAAGACAAGGGCGATTCGCCGAAAAGCCCAAACTTAAAATAGCTGTCGAAAGCTGTTATCCATCATTCATTCCTTGGAACTCAAGGCATAAAGTCATTGGTCCTCCCGACTACTATTTGGCAAGAATTGTACGGTACCCACGGAAACTTTGCCGTCGGAGAGTCGCTTATGTTATGCTAGTTTTAAACTCGACACAGAGAAGGAGGCATATATTTTCTTCGGCCTCCGTAAAATTTAAAACACAATTTTAAAAATAAAACCAGTGGAATATAAATATGCTGTTCTAAAACCATTTGCAAAAAAGAAAACGAAAGTTTCATTTAAATGAAAACGTTAATAATCTACACTCTACGGGGGATTTAATAAAATTTGAACACACTTTGGGGAGGGAGCTTATCATACGCCGACTGCGTACTCACCCGAGGATTATCCCCTTTTGCAAGACAGGTGTTTTGTGTACCGCAGTAAATTTCATCTATTAGTGATGCTGCTGTCGCATATACAAGAAGTCGCTGAAAATTTAAAGTGAAAATAATCATATTGCCGGAGTCGTTTCCTTGGGTCATATTTTCGCACAAACGAAGTCAATCATGAATGGATGAACACAAACGAACACCAAGCGCTATAAGTATTACGATGAACATCAGTACGAAAATGATGTCATCACATATAAAATCTCGCTGATATATACGTCTTTGTAACATAAAATATAAGTTAAGGAGTCTGAGTAACATGTATAATAAAATTGATGATGTCTTGAAATCTCTACATCATTCTAGTCAGCAGTCTTGACGTGTGTGGTTTTATTTGAAAATATGAAAAGAAAATCAAGCCAATCTAGAGACTTTTGTTAAGATTTCTTTGGCCAGATAATATTGTCCTAATGGCACCTTCCCTGTACACATCATATTTTATTTCGAGCGATAATTTTCTTTCGTTGACTATCAATTCTTCTCAAGGTTGAGACGTGCAAATAAAAACAACTGTACAGCTTCACAAAATAATTGTATCGGGGATGATTAGACAAAAAAAAAAAAACTCTTTCAGGTTAGTGTTATGCTAAATAAAGTTTGACTCTCAATATTTGTTCAACACATCTTGTCCGTCTCCCCAGCTAAAGAACTATTTCGAATATATAACTATATAAAGATTATAATTCTTCATCTATGAAATTCTCCAACAAAGAAGATTTGCCCATTATATACCTTCGAAAATTCTATTCAAAGGCAAAATATACATCTGTAAAAATATAACACTGTCGACGTACCATCAACTGTTGGAACATATTAGCCCTCGACCGAGCTGTCAATTATGAGATGCACCTGTGTAAATAACAGGTGCATCCAGTCGAAGATATTGAGATGTCACCTTGATCTGTGGACGAGTTGAATTCGGTGCGGATGCGACGCCCACAAGAAGCAGGTTGTCGTCAAACAATTATATAACCGGGTGTCACAAAAGGATTTGGTTAGGGGAAGTCAGTTAGTTGGAGTTCAAAGCAGTGAAACTAGCTCTAGACAGAGGGATTGCGGCCGTCAATGACCCCGGTTGAGCAGCCCAGCAGAATGAGAAAGACGTGTTGTTATAGTCAGAGGAACTTGGGGTCAAGTTGTTGCAGTCTGTTCTGTCTCCAACTCACCTCTCACCCACACCCTTTCGCAACCCTTTCGAGAATAAAGTGTGAGAAGTATATTTTTCTAATGAAGTGTGTTCGTTCGTCATTATTGTTGATTATGTTTCCGCGTATACATGTTTACATATAGTTGTATTACGGCAATAAAACACTGTCATTTAAGTTGATTTGGAGCTTATTTTATCTTAATCTGCTTTTATGGAATTTACGACCAATATACAGAAAATAGAGAACACCATTTCGTTAGCATACGCCTAATTGATTTTGACAAAAAAATCTTATTATAAGTGTAATTTACTTTGAAATAAATTCGAAGAATAGCAAAAATAATTTGAAGTATCTATCAGGAAAATTACTCGAAATATTTACTGCAATAAACTTTTTAACTATTTTTTACATTTAGAGTGTTTTCACACCTACATGAGCTGATGGTATTCAACGGGATTTTAGTAACAACAAGTCTACTCAAGTCCCAGTACCTATCACAGGGAATATGATGTCACAGTTTTTAGACAGTTCAAAAACTGTCTCATTTAGTATCATTTGAATTCGAAGATTTCATGCAACTTCGATCATTGTCGAGAATGAAAGTATTTCTATCTCATGAAGTATTATATTGATTCTAAGATCAAAAAATATTTTAGAGAGTATGTTCATTACATGTTGCTTTCGTCATGCATGAATGCGTTGACCATTGCGGGTGTAAATTTATCGACTCATCCTAACCCTCTCTTCATGAAACATATACGTATTTTATTGGCTAGAACTTCTTTTCAGGAAACGTATACGATCTTTTATTGGCTGGAACTTCTCTTCATAATATGTATATAATATTATATTGGCTAGAACATCTTTTCAGGAAACGTATATGATCTTTTATTGGCTGGAACTTCTCTTCATGAAACGTATATGACCTTTTATTTTTCCAAGTTGTTTAAAATGTCATAGATATCCAAAAATGTATAATTCCCTTTGCATTTGGTCTGGAAACCTGTTTGCACCTTCTTGTATCTGTTTTTCCCTTTAATATTAAAACATGATAAACCTATATGAATTCAATAATGAATATAAGTAAGATGTTGTCTGCAAAAATATTTAGACAACACTCATATACTTGAAATATCATTCACCAAGATACAGAGATTTTTCTAAATAAACAGTAATGTATTAATGGCTGCTTTACTGTAGAGATATTTTAAATTCTTTATGTAAAGCCTAAAAAAAGATACATATAGATATAAGATAAATGTTTTAGCGTAAGGTATTTTGGAAAAAATTCAAAATTTAAGTAAAAAAAAAATATTGTTCGATTATTTTCTTTTATTTCAACTTAAACATTAAAGGTGAGAAATGAAGCGTAATCGATATCGATCACTTTCATAGGAAAATCATGTTCATTTAAATACACATTCACACACACACACACACACACACACACACACACACACACACACATATATATATATATATATATATATATATATATATATATATATAGTTTCGTATAATTTAGAAGACAGGACTGGTAAAAGAATTTGAACAAACAAACAATTGAAGGTATTCGCTTGATTTTTGGGGAGCCGGAATCAGAACATTGAGAAAAAAATTGTAATTTCAGTTAACATAAGACTGTAGCTGCAAATGCTAAATTTCTAGAAAAAATTACTCTTCTGGAATTTATTTTAAATGAAAAAAAGAAATTTTGATCTTCCAGAATCTTATTTATAATCGATCAAAAAGGTTTAAAATGCTGACTTACGTGGTGAATTCAATATGTTTCCAGCCATTTTTTTTTTATATAGGAATTAAAAATTGTCGTAGACTTATGAAAATTCAAATTGTTATTGCTATACATCTTATGAGATGACTGGCCAATTTTATGATTCCAGTTTCAAATCAAAAGCTAGAGCAGGAATTTGAATACACCCAACTAAAGCCTGATTGTCACAGCTGGTCAATTTCAAAGATGCAATCTTGACGTGAGGACACTTTAGAAGAATGATATGCAATGAAATTATGTTTTAAACTTGGAAAAAATGCCACAGAAATGTATGAAAGGCTTCAGGTTGCTTTTGGAGCATCTTGCATGAATTGAGAATCAGTTTATGAGTGGCATAAGAGATTCAAGGAAGGTATGGTGTCTGTGATGGATGATGAGAGGTGGAGGAGTAAGGAAATCAATACACCAGAGTTGATTGGCCAAAGGGTTAGGGTTAGTGTTAGGATTACTATGTTGAAGTTTTAAGGGAGTTCAAGGAGAGATTCCGTCGGAAGAGGCCAGCACTCTTCAAATCGGGTCAGTGACATTTCCACTCGGACAATGCGCCAGTCAACCTCTCCATTCTTGTCACAAACTATTTGACCAAGATGGGCTCCAATACAGTTCCTCACCCTCCCTATAGTCCATACCTTTTTCCCTTAGCTCAGAGGTTGTCGTTATGTGAAAATTGAAGAGATGAAAAAGGCTGGAACGAAGGTCATTGACACACCCACACAAGTGGATATCCATGGGGCCTTCCAGAAGTTGTTGGAACGGTAAAAAAAAGTGCATTGCAGCCGGAGGATATTCCTTCGGAGGGGACTAGAGGTTCATGTATGTACTATCAATAAAAGGGCCCATACAAAAAAAGGCTGGAAACTTATTTGGTGATTCTCGTACATTCTTCCTTTTTAAATAATCGTAAAACTTGTATGTTTTGTTGGATCCTACTCCCACCAGCTGTAGACTATAAGTTTGACTCATTTTTGATCAAATGCTTACAAATAATTTCGAATGCTTATGAGGACTATATAAATTACTGATTATAAGTTATGAAACATGGCAGATATTCGCTTTTATACAAGGACAAATTATAATATCGTCTCTCTTGAGACTGGCGTTATTCCTCTCGAATTACTTCACTCTTCTGTTATAGTGAAAAAATGGGGAATATGCTCGTTATAAGGACATAGAGACAACTTGAAATATACGGTCTAGTGATATCAAAGAGCAATGATTAGACCCGTGTCCGATTCAACTTAACTTGTTGAATATAACAATTGAGTCAGTTAATATGAAGTAGGAATAGTTTCACTTAAAGAAATAAGCATAAGAAATTATATACATATATATATATATATATATATATATATATATATATATATATATATATATATATATATATAAAGGTAGGAATTATTGACTGTTAAACTCTACGTTGATAACCGTACCAATAACAGGGCTCAAAATCAATTAGCAAAAATATTTATAAGTTGTCTTTTTTATTAAAGAAAAAAGTATTTAAAACTAAATTGATAAGAAGTCCCAAATTGCACCTAATCGAGGTTTGGTGGTTATTTCTAGAAAGGCTGTAGTAATGGATTCATTATTTGGGAATAATATTTTTCTGCTTTAAATTTCTTTTTGAAGATTATAACAATTTATATTATAATACATTGAATGATTTAATTACGATCTATCAATTGTCAACGTATTAAGAATTTATTGTTTGGAATTTGTCTTTCGGATACTAAAATTTCATATTAGCTTTCTAAAAAGTTTCTCCTCTTAAGTCAGGTTATTAAACATTTTGTATTTAATGTTTGTAAAAGGTCAGTAGAGGTTAATTTTAAAGTTTGGATTTGGAAATGAGCTCTGATCTTTTGTAAGTCATTTCCGTAATCCTTCAAAGTACCTATTGCATTTTAAAAAGATTCAAATCAGTTGATCAAAGGATTCGAAATGTAAAAAGACTCCTTTTTTTTCCTTATTTTTTCCACATTATTTTATGTATTTCTTTTTTCTTTTTGTTTTTTTTTTCTCATATATTCTTTTTATCCAATATATATCCGTTCTGTGGTTGTTTAGTAGAGGCTGTTGGTTTTACAGCCTCTGCGCGATGATGCTAGAAGTAATGTAGTACTCTTTTTCCTTCTTTATGATTTCAAGCATATTTTTAGTACAGCTTAGTGGCATTTTAGATGTTTCGGTAGATTAATTCGTCTTCTTCGCTTTTCGATAGAATATATTGTTAATGAGATTAGATAATATTTTACATCGTTTCGTTTTTCAATTTTGCTGTAGCGTTGATTGAGTTATATGATGTTTCATTTTCAGTTGATTTTTGCGTATTTTTTGGAAGGGATATTCGTTCGTTTACCGATCAACCTTTGCTCTGTTGATCTCTTTAAAGAAATGTTGGCTTCTTTGAAAATGGATTGATTGATTGATTGATTTTTACGGCGTATTAGACGGTGACAATTATTTTATGACAGAGAGATGAAGGAATCTTGCACATTGTATATATATATTTACAGTTGGTTTTTCTTAAGATTCTTTTCATACTGTTATAAGGTATGTGGGGGGGATGTAATTTGGTTATTTCAGTAGATTGCTCTCTAAATTATTTCCACCACAAATACAACACAAAACATTACAATCGCGCAAAAGAAATGGAATAGAACACAACGAACATTAAATAACAAACAATTTAATATGCATGTAACAGAATATGAAAAACAAAATACATGATGTGTAAATGGCCCTTTAGAAAATAAAGTTTGAAGAAGAGAATAAATTTGTTGAAAGATTTGTGTATGTTCATGTTATCAGAGTCCGTAAATAAGTCGTTTTTACTTACATTAAGTTTATAGCGGGTTTTATGATTGTGGTGACAGCGTTCTCGTTGATGAAAGAAGTTTGTCGGGTTTTCCTTTTGAATATAATTCTCGGCCATTTGAAAAGAGGTCATGAACTTTAGTTGAGGAAGGAAAGGAATTGGTTGGACATAGTATCGGCTACTGGCTTAGTGGCTTGTGTTCGTCTGTGTCTTCGTTTGTGTGTAAGCTTGTGTCTTGTCTGTATGGCTTCCTAACTCTGTGTTATTTATATCCTACAGGTGGATCAAAGAATCACCCTAAAATCTTAGACATTTATTGACCAATCAGATTTGTATTTTACAATTTTATTTTCGAGCCTAAATGTTTTCTGTTAGTTCACTTCCGATCCTAATTTTCTAGAATGTTCTATTCCCTGTTTTTAGCTGATTGGTTGAAAAATATAAAAATGTAATTTAAATGCTAATGCGGGTTTGATCCTAAATTTCTAGAATGTTCTTAAGTATGTTTTTATTGCTTATTTTAAGACTAGAAGAAATTTGTATCCCATAGGTATTACTTATTTCGATATAATATAAATATTTTGTACACGGCCCTATGGTTTCGAGAATTACAATCAAATACTATAAATGATATGGCTTCATTATTTATTTCTTTTTAATAATAGTTATTTGTTTAAACATCGTTATATGTTTTCAATTAACTAATAATAATTTTTAATAAGCAATTAAAGCTTTAAATAGCAATTCTTAATAGAAAGAACTTACTGTTAAATCACGTGAATTATTCCTTTAAAATACGTGTGATCTTTAGATCGATCTTTTTCATATCTATAGATGCAATAAGCATACCAGAATAAGATTGGAGCTTTGACTAATGGCAAAGAAGGGGCACTTAATATTTTTCAGATCTTCAGAACAGGGGCGTCACAATCAAATAACATTTTATGTAATATTCAGATCATCAAGATTTTGGAGGCAGTTTATTATCTATCCGCAGTGTTTAAAGTATTCTAAGCCTCGTTGGCAGAGCAATAGATGAGTGTGTTCTGAGATAATCTGTTGTCAGATAATCTGCTGTTATTCGACTAAAGAGTTTACTGGATTGGAATAGGTGAATACGATTTCGATTGTCATTTGTTTTTTTTGAAGTTGTAATTGTTATGCACGCCTGGTCTGGTGACCATGACACAAAGACGGGTTACGGTACAAAAGGAAGGAATCACTTTGGATAAAAAATTACTATATATTTTTCTGAAAGTGGGGCTTCATAACAATAACCCAAATTTGAATCCTTCAGAGAATAAAGTGTGTTGCTACAACTCGTAATTTAATTAGGCTGTAGGCATTTTTTATCTTTCCAGTTGATCTCTCTCTCTCTCTCTCTCTCTCTCTCTCTCTCTCTCTCTCTCTCTCTCTGTATATATATATAACGTCCTCTCTACATTTTACAACCATTTAAAAGTAAATACATTTTTTAGCTTTCCAGTTGATCTCATTCTCTCTCTCTCTCTCTCTCTCTCTCTCTCTCTCTATATATATATATATATATATATATATATATATATATATATCTTCCTCTCTACATTTTACCACCATTTAAAAGTAAATACATTTTTATTAATTTTAAAACAAGATTGAGTAGATTTCTTTATTCAAAATTTCGGCTAATGCATTTGCTAGAAAATCCTAAGTGTAGAAGACGATCGAGCATTTCCAAAACACCTTCATAAAGACACCATCACTGAAAAGTATATGACTTCATATATTTCTCACTGGCTTTTACCACTGTATATGTCATACATTGAATCCTGAAACTGTAGTGGAACAGAAATATCTGATACAATGTTCTTTCGAGTATTGATTATTTTTTAACACTTTTCATTAAATAAACTAACCCAAGTCCATGGTCTGTCAGAAACGATAGCCAAATTGTAGTTACATCTGGGGTTGATTACATAAAAATCTAATTAAGTGTTAACAGAATTTTTGCACCGGCAAGTAAGATAACAACGAGTCAAAATGTGTATAGGCTGTCATTTCAGATCTGAAGTTGATACTGACATTTCTTCCTGCAAGTATACCAACTTAATCGAAGAAAAACGAATAGGAAAAACCAAGTCATCTGTAACCATTTCACACTCAAAATACATTCATACTAAGACAATTATAAGTCAAACCTCAAGCTGGCTGAAAATTGCGCAACTGATACATATTGTCAAAAGCTTGAAAAACAGTTGAAATAGAAGCTATTTTAAATTTATACATTTGTCTTTCTGACAACTTGCATTTAGACAATGTTAGCATATTCTTATTTTTATTTCTATTTTTTGAGTCTGACAAGAAAAATTCCCAGAAGGAAAATGCATCATAATGTAATATTGTAAGCGAGAGTAAAAATAATGTTGTTTCTGTGTTGGACTTGACGGATAATTAATAAAAGCTATCAGACGAAAGATAAGCAATTTGACAAAATAGCATGTTTAAAAGAGAGGCTAAATGCAATAAAATTTGCGCTGTCAATATATACTCTATAATTGACACCATAGTGTAAAACTGCAATTAACGTAGAGTTATCAGAATCATCAAACATGCATCAGTTGTCTAAGGTTTCAAGAATATGCGCCAAACATATGAGCAATACAGTCGGAAACTAGGATTCTTTGCACTGAGAAACTTTAGAAAAGATACAGTTTATCCTTGTCTGTGATTGATCTGGACTCGTGAGAGACAGAGAGAGAGAGACATAGATAGATAGATAGATAGATAGATAGAGAGAGAGAGAGAGAGAGAGAGAGAGAGAGAGAGAGAAACATTATGAAGGAGTGAGAGAGAAGAACCCCAAAGATGTGTGTCATGCTGATTTTATCTTCATCAAATAAAGATACTCTAAAACGCAAAATGCCCTTGAATCTTCACCAGAATTGTTTGTGAACATCACCCGTTTCCATACTTGTAACATGATAACAAGATAATATAAAGGTTATTGTGTTTGCCCATGCACCAGGAGACATGGGTTCAATCCCAGGGTGAGTCATACCATACTTAAAAAATGGTACTTGCTGCTTCCTTGCTTAACACTCAGCATTATAAGGTAAGGATCAAGGGTAAAGTGGGTCAATCCTGGGAAATGAGTAGACCTTGGTGTAGTAGCTATCGAAAACAGAGCCTTCGGGTCACCCTCGACTACGGTCACCAACTTTACTTACTTACTAGAATAATTGTACCATTGTTCTAGGGTATAATGCTACTTGTTCATTTGTCAAATGATCTGATATGTTATTCATCGCTTGCCAAAATTATTTTTTTGCTTTTGATGTAGTCTTTCTTCTCTAAATGGCCAGAATCGCTTAAGATCGTCATGGGGGTCTTCCGAGTGATCGTTTCAAGTCTTTCGGATTATATTCACCAACTGCATGGATCCACCTATTGACAATAAACATTGCAATTTGTCCGGCTGTATCACATGCTTTATTCTGCTCTGTTTCCGAATTACCACTCTTCGGATTTGCTCATGGAACAATATCCCAGTATGGATCTTTCCATAATACATGCGGTTTAAAACCAGCTAAGTTATAATGGCGTTAGGAAAATTTGTTCTATTTTCCATTTCAGATCAAGGTTTTAAATTCATCTTATTGAAATTAATCTATTTTACATACATACATACATACATACATACATACATAGATACATATATAAATACATACATACATACATACAACAGTGATTAATTGTTTTATCTTTTTATCTATATAAGTACCCGCAGAAGCATGCTAACACGCACACATACATAAATGTATGTTTTTGTTTTTGTTTTTGTTTTTATTTTTTTTTAATTAAGTTATATTTCATATTCTATTGATATATTTCTCATTATATTACTCAGTATCCCCTCCCCCATAACAGAGTGAACGAAATTCAAGATTCTCTGATATTTGTTCAAGTGCCTCTACGTTTTGTTTTGTTTTGTTTTGTTTTTCTGGGACCAAAAATAAAATGTTAAATTTTAAATCATTGTAAATCACAACTCGTTACAAATCCGGAAAATTATTTATATATTTATCGTCTGCGGCGTCAATAACTTATTACTAAATCGGGAACCACTTGAGAGAATTGAGTTATCTTCGAATTTCGACGCAGAGAAAAAGCAAACCAAAGATTGTCTTAGCCAAAGGAAATTGTATTTTTTCTAATATGAAATAATTTTGTTTTCATGTGAAATGTTACTATATAAATTCACTTGATCACTTAAAAACATTTTAAAAGAAGACACTTTTGAAAATACACTTCTCTCGAAAGAAGTTACCGAATCTTCTCAAAATTTATACGCCCTGTTTGCGGGACTTAAAATAAGCTGACATTATCCGATTCACAGGACTAATATCACCCCAAAATAGTAGCGTCATGGCTATTATATTAAATTGCATCTGACGATATGACTGCAGTCCTAGAAATCTGAGAAGTATGCGGTAGCCCATCATTGCGATTACTCCAGGTCTATCTTGACACGGAGTGTCGGTACCTGTTAGAGTAATGTCTATGCAGTTAATAGATCTGATAACAATTATACTTTTTCGATAGAAATTCTTGGTACCTTTTATTTGTAAATTATTTGGATTAAGAATGCGTACATGGAGCTATAATTGTTTACTAAGTATTATTAGTTCAATGAATTTGAAACTTTCAAAATAACACAGTAATATCATCATTAACAAAAAAATAAACATTTCAACTAAAACAAAACAGCGCCTCGAGTGTTAAAGCCGAATTTAAATACAAGTATATGAATTAAATATTATGTAAGGCAGATGATTTCACAATAGGTATTAAAGTTTTTAAATCTAGCATTTATTATCAATATTCTTTTATTTCAAACGCGAAAATCTGAAAATATAAGTCCTTATAGTCATTGACATATTTCAACATATTAGAACAATAAGAGGCTAGAGTGTTAATAAATAATGATCTCCGTAAAATAATGGACTTTTTGGTTAGGGACATCGTAAAATGTCCCAAGGCCGTCTATAATGTAATTGTCGACTTTATTTACTCCAGAAAAAAAACTGTCTTTGACCGTGCCAGGGCTAATTTACTTTTTTTCCCTCAAGTAAGGCTTCTTCATTTATATACCTGTTCCACATTCTGTTTTTTTACTGATACATATGAGTATATTTCTTGCTGCTATGACTCGTTTGTGCATTCTTGTTTTTAATGCCGTTCAAATATATATATATATATATATATATATATATATATATATATATATATATATATATATATATATATATATATATATCGCATTCAATAAGTTTCCAGTCTATTTTAGTACAGACATTTAAAATTGTTGTAGACTCTAGAAAATTCACTATGTTATTGCTATACATCTTATGAGATGACTGACCAATTTTTATGATTTCAGGTTCAAAGGAACAGCTACAGCAGAAATTGGAATATCCCCAGATTGTCACTGCTGGTGAATTTCAAAAATGCAATCTGGACATGAGGGCTCTTTAGAAGAACAATATGCAATAAAATTATGTTTTAAACTTGGCAAAAAAGCCACAGAAACGTATGGACTGCTTCAGACTGCTTTTCGACCATCTTACATGAATAAAGCATCAGTTTTTGAGTGGTATAAGAGATTCAAGGAAGGTAGCGAGTCTCTGAGGGATGAAGAGCAGTTTGTAAAGAGTAAGGAAGTTATTACACCAAAGTTGATTGGCCAAAGGGTTAGAGTTAGGGTTAGGATTACTATGTTGATGTTTTAATGGAGTTCAGGAAGAGATTCCGTCGGGAAAGGCCAGTGGAATTTCCACCAAGACAATGCAACAGTCCACAACTCCATCCTTGTCAAAAACTATTTGATCAAGATGGGAATCAACTCAGTTCTTCACCCTCCTTTTAGTCCAGACCTTACTCCCTGTGACTTTTGCTTATTTCCTAAATTCAGAGGTTTTCGTTATGAGAAATGAAAGAGGCTGTGACGAAGATCATTGACACGCTCATACAAAATGACTTCCATGGGGCCTCCAGAAGTTTTTGAAATGGTACAACAAGTGCTTTGCAGCTGGAGTAGATTACTTCGAAGGGGACTAGAGATTCATTTATGAACTATCGATAAAAGTGACTATACGCAAAAAGTATGGAAACTTATTTAACAATCCTCGTATACATAAATAATGCATAAACGAGTATAAATTTTTTTTTATGTAATATGTATATCTTGATTTTTTTTTGTATTCATTGTCAGCATATATGTTAAGGGAACGTTACCTACACATTCATAGACTCTTCCAAATTCTATATTAATCGAGAGACACACACTTTCGAAGAGATTGGATACACTACCGATATTCGACTGACAAGTCAGCCTATCTTACGCCACCACTTTTCTCTGTATCTTGTAACTTCAATATATCTTTAAACTTATACGGTGTTCCGAGTTTTCTTTTCGTGGTCCCAACCTGGGTCCACGTCAATATGGTTATGCTATTACTGGTCCCTGCTGAGTGATGAATATACTTAACACTTTCCTTAATGTTAAACTAACTTATAATAGCGACAATGAACAGAAATAGTATTTCTATTAAATGATCGACGTCGATAAGTTTAGATTTATAAGACTCAGGGTTATAACTACCACTAAGATGTATGAGCACAATCAGATATATAAAGAAAAGATGATTGATAGACAAGAAAAGGGTGGAGAAAAAATGGTTTAAAAATTGGAAAGTTTCCTACAAATTTCTACTTTATCTAGCTGAACACGAAGATGGAAATTCATTGAGACTTACTTAATGGAGACAATCAGTATACCAATTTATTTTTATTGCTACACTGTTATTATTTTCTTTTGCTAAAGGCTATAACTTCTTTTTACAATTAATATTGTATTAACTGAATTCGACGTCCTATAAGTAATCATTGGAAATGGGTTCTGTAGAGTTCAAAAAATTATTGAATAAGGCAATAACAAGCAGATAGACAAACATCAAGGACACATAGTAGAATACAGAGCGATAAATGATCTACATAAGCAGCATTATATAGTGAACTGAATTACGATAGGCAATATTGATGAGACCTAATAAGGTCGAAACAGCTGTCCAATGTTTCCGTATACCATGCATAAGTGTTCGCCAGATTTTCTGGTCATGATAATTCAATTCACAATATAATTCCTTTACTTAAAAAAGAAAATGTAGATCTATATCATTGCCCTTGATGACATGATAATTACCTATTTCTATTCCTCTTCGGAGGACATGGCCCCTGAGGTGACAGTGTCCTCTGTAAGGATTACGGATCTAACTTGTAAGACACATTCAGGTTATTTGGCTGCGCAATTACGATGAATAGTTAATTTGGGGTTACGTTTGCCGGTATGGATTGTTGGCACTGTTGTAGAGTTTTCGCTCCGCAATATATGGTCGCTGGTTCGATTTCCAGTGGTGGAGATGATAGTATATACAGCTGATGTAGACCTGATAAGGTCGAAACAGCTGACTAGTAATTCCGTATATCATGCGTAAGAGTTACCTAGAGTTTTTTTATCATGTTATATTCAATTCACAATGTGATAATGCCTGTATTGTTTCAGTAATCAATAGAGTAATATTTAAGCAGAGTTGTATTTTCTTGTTTCGCATTGCATAAGGTAAATATATAATAAAGGAGTCAAATACAGAAAGTTTAAGGAATATAGAAAGGAATAACGCAAGAAAAATGTTATAATTCTTTCGTTTATTCCCATGGGTATAAATATAAAAGTTAATACAAGAACCTATTTCTCATTTTTATTATCCCTCTCTCTTTCTATTTCTCTCTCTCAGTCTCATATATATATATATATATATATATATATATATATATATATATATATATATATATATATATATATATATATATATATATTAACTCAAGATAAACTAAAGCAACAGCAAAAGAACGATTACCTGCTAAAAGTTTAAAAAGGTATATATATATATATATATATATATATATATATATATATATATATTATATATATATATATTATTCCCATAATAGACTTATAAGGAGCAAACCCATATATTTATCAGTATATTCTAAAATTATGTTACATTAGCAACATTGTGCTGAAAACACGTTCCGTTCGGTATATACATTAATATAATTAAAAAAATGCTGATTGAGCTGATTTGAATTTCGTGTGAAAACAAGGAATGATTCGAAATCTCTTGATGAACTAACGGAATGTGATTCTGCACAATGTTTTTAATGTTAGGTGACGTATTTTAAAGAAACGAACGCTGATTCATTGATAAACGACCAATTGTTCTTGTCATATACAGCCACTTTTTTTATTATTCAACTTTTCCAAATTTTTATATATTTCTAAACTCTTTATACATCCATCTATACTTAACATCATTAATATAACCATTCATAGTCCTGATGATGGTTCAGCAGAACCGAAACGCTATAGTGTCGACTTTGTTTTCTCAATAAATCTCCCTTTCTATTTGGATTACTTGTTGTCAATATATATATATATATATAATATATTATATATATATATATATATATATATATATATATATATAATGGATAATTGAACAATGCAAAACATACAATATAAAAAAATGAAAATATACATTAGAAAATAAGTAAATGAATATACAATACATAGATATACAATATATAACTTACAACTCATAAATATACAATACCTTAGTGTACAATACATAAATATACTCAAATATAATTAAATTACATAGATATATAATGTATAAATATACACTACATTTTAAATATAATAAACAATAAATTCTTAGTCTAAAAGAAAATTCTATTCATATCATACAGCATAAAAGAAAACTTCTGAAAATAACCAACGTTTTAGAAAAGCTCTTACTGCTTGTTACATTTTGGAATAAAACTTAGAAAATAACAAAAAACTTTGAATAATCACGTGATATATTTCTATTTTATTTTCGCCATCTCTAAATACTATTTGATATTTGTTCATATAAATTATATTTTATCTATATTTCTACTTATTCTCTCTTCTCCAACCCGTTCATTCATTTATATGTGTGTGTTTTTTTACGCTATTACAAAAATACAACAACAACAAAAAAAAAAAAGACAAAAAAACCCAGAAACTATTATTTGTTGATATTCTTTTGATTTTAGTAGCGACAATAAAACGAAGTACTCCATGCAAGTCAGATCTCATTCTACTTTCGCTTCGTTAAACTTAAAAGTCTTTAAAATTTTCGTACGACCCGTGGCTCTTGTTAGAAATTGAAGAATTCAAATCAATATCGATTATTTTGATGTGTGATTCAGAGATCAAAGAAAACATGCGGCACTCCTAATTCCAGATGGTTTCGTTCCTGAAATGAATTTTCCACTGTAATGATTCTTCACAATTTTGAAGAGCACCAATCAAAAACTTCTTGTTTCTCCAGTGTAAAAATTAAATAAATAAAAGGTTGATCAGTACAATATAATAACAGATCGATAAGATTTTCATTCTGAACATTAAAAGTATTACTTGAGTTTTATATAAATGTAGTAATTAGTAATGTCAATGAGATATTATTTGCAATATATCGAAATATCTAAATTCCACAAATTATATTTCTTAGTAAATTAACTATGTTTTTCTTTCAATGATAATTTTTCCAAGAAAAATAAGCCAAATAAATTTATATTCAAAGACGTGATGATAAAAATAAGTAGAAAAGTGGAAAAACTAACAGTAACAACGGATGCAGCAAAACTGATATTTCGTTCATTTTCAATAAAGATTCTGGAGATGTTCTTTTTCCCATAAGAACGAAATATCAAAATTGCTAAATCCGTTGTTAGAGTTGGTTTATCCACTTTTCCACTTATTTTTATCATCTTGTCAGATTTACCAAAACCTATCATTTCTCCATTTTAAGACGTGTAGATTTTTTTCTACTGTTTACTAAATTGTGTTTAAGTTTTAGAGAATTAAAACTTTCAATACTAACAATATAAAAATTATTTTCTTATTGTAGATAAGATTATATATAAATAGAGATGTATGGTTATTCCGTTATTCTCGTATTTTTCTTCGGTTGTCTGCCGTCTACGCTTTGCCTCAGATGTGTACACTATTTATAACTTACAATGAACGCAGACAGTCTACATAATCAAATATTATCAATTTAATAGTCATATCTATCCAGGGTACGTGAAAAACTGGGTCAGGGACAATAATTAAAACCGTATAATTTTAAATATCTTAATCTATTAAAGTTCATACATACATATAATTCCTAAAGAGGCAGAGTCAATCTAACCTACCGTTCTATAAGAAAAAAAAAACTGATTAAAGACGCTGTCCCAAACGACATTTTGTTGATGAAGTGACCCCTAGGAAGCATAGAATTTTAGCATAAAAAGTCACTTTCCTCTTGGGAAGTAACCAGGTTTTTTTTATTGCTTACAAAAATTAAATATCTCAGATCTCGGGTTTAGTAATTCATTAGGGATAATGTAAGAAGCTTGTTATCTTTTTTTCCTCCGTACATAGGAGGAAATAATCATCCCCAGCCTTATATTTACAGCGCTTTTTTCGACCTCCCGTTTTGATATAGGATGCATACCTTGCTTATTTTTAATTTGAAGCACACAGATAAACTTTCCAGAGTCGGTATATTTCGTGAGCGCTTCATTCAGAAAATAGCGCTTAGGTTTCTTTTTTGAATTAATTGTTTTCCTCAGCTATCAATTTGTGTAATATTTTTTTTTATTCACAATTTGTATCATTTGGGTTTGTCACACGCCCAGTGTTA
The DNA here is from genome assembly GCA_963585895.1 of Sepioteuthis lessoniana. NCBI lineage: Eukaryota > Metazoa > Mollusca > Cephalopoda > Myopsida > Loliginidae > Sepioteuthis > Sepioteuthis lessoniana. The sequence goes on along the minus strand of OY757924.1, from coordinate 86,125,958 downwards.
TAGTAAAGGAATAAAAAAAATATGCACACACACACACACACACACACACACACACACACACACACACACACACACACACACACAAATATACATATATATACCATCATCATCATGTCGTACAGCCAGCACGGATATCCCTGACCCTCTCTCGCCATTTCTCCCTATCGTTATTCCCCTCCTGCTGGTCTTCAGGGCTACATCCCGTATCCCCACATAGCTACAGTATATATGTTCGAGCTGGTCGTCCTGCTTTTGCCCGGCCATATGTGGGGGTCCATAGGAGTACATCACTTATGAGCTCGTCCAGCTTCTCCAGCAGTGTCCTGCATGTCTGGTTCGTCTAACTTGTATAGTTTTCGTGATGGGAGACAGGTGGCCGTATAGTTGGTGTCATGTGGGGTGTTGCCGCTTGGATTTGTTCAATATTGCTCTCAGCATTCTCGTGTAATTGCCGTCTAACTTCTCCAGCCGTTTAGTTAGCGTCCAACTAGTGCATCCATATATATACTTATATTAAAACTTAAACAAATGCCGAGGCAATAAACTGGTAACATTGAAAATGTGAAGATTTTAAGAAGTATACTTAGAAGTTGTTCTGATGCATAAGTAAAGAAAAATAGGACAGTTGTCGAAGTATGTTCAGTTCAATACGACAATACATTAAACTAGCACTTACCATCATCTAAAAAGGCTGTAACTTGGTGGTCCAGTTTTGTGAGTGGAATGTATAAATTAATACGGAATTTTCAGGCATTATACAACTTTAAAAAATAAGGCCTAAATAGATTTCAAAACAACCACCTACTCCTCCCATATATATATATATATATATATATATATATATATATATATAATATATATATATATATATATATATACACACATATATATATATATATATATATATATATATATATGTGTGTGTGTGTGTGTGTGTGTGTGTGTGTGTGTGTGTGTGTGTGTGTGTGTATAAAACGAATGGAAAGTATCTGTAAATATTATTTGTGACTCTTTTAGGGGTTTCTGTCTTTTTTAAAAAATATATTATCATTAATTGGTAACAAAATTTAGCTGTCTCTCACTCTCTACCTGTTTACACCCCCCCTATATATATATATATATATATATATATATATATATATATATATATATAGTATATATATATATATAATCTTCTACAAAAGTTGGTAACTGTATCTATAGGTGTACTTTTAAAGGAAATGTTTTACTACCAGAGACATAAATATCCAGAAGAATCGATGTCACAATGACGCAATATTTTTCTGTTGCTAATTGTCCAAACATTGTGGCCCTTCTAAACAATTCTTCACCATTTTAAAAAAATAATTCGAGTATGTTTTAGCTTTACATCTTTTCACATATTAAACTGAACTTTTTGGATCTCATATATTGAGATCGTCAGGGGAATCTATGACGCACACATCATCTCATACGCAGCATCATATACACATAGACATTAATAATTTGATTTTTTTAAAACATCAGAAAGATTTCAAAAACCTAAAAATCTGAAAAAAAACAACGTTTAAATAGTAAAATATTTCAAAATGCTGTTCACGTTTATGTAAAGACAAAATTAATATACACAAACATAATAATGGATAAAAATGTTATATTAAAATAAAGTTAAATTAAAACACATATTTCATGAATTGGATATTTTTTTAATTAAATGAAAGTAAACCCACGAAATCATTCGAGGGAATAAGTAAAGGTAAGCGCATGAGAATAACCAGAAAATAAAATAAAAAAACGTTAAAAAAGAAATAAAAGAGAAAATAAATTCACTGAAAGTAAAATTGTTACAAAAAAAAGAAAACAGAAATTCTACTGGTACAAAGAAAGGATCAATAAAAATATATAAAGGAGTTAAAAATATATTCATACAATACAGGCATGTATAGAAATAACCTGGATATATCGGCTAATTTACTGTTCAGGTTAGAATTGTATGTTCATATTCCCCTCAAAAAGTAGCTCCTTTTATAATACTCTTTAAAAGAGCCAGTACTACGTTTCCTTGGGATTGGTCAAAGGAAATCCCTTGCGTAAAATATCAAAAGTTTTCCTAGATTCGTATGAAAGATCTCGGCATTTCCTCCCGGAATTTTGCTACGTTTCGACGGACACTTTTCAATTGTTATATCCCTCAGGTATAATACGATGGCACGTCGATAGCTCCTCAAAGAGAAGCAATTTTTAAGAAGACAGTTTTCCATAAAGTACACTTAACCTACTCAACACATATCTGTTGTGGATTTAGGATAACATTATTAAAACAATATATATCGATTTAGGTGCGCTTATCATAACGTTTATTTTTGGAGAAAATGGAATTTTCACCCAAGTTCAAATCCTGGGCAAGACTACTTTTTAGTTGGCACAGGTGGGGATAAAATAGCTTCTTGAGCCTTTGTGAGGCAATTGGTCAGAAAAAAAAATCAATTCAAACAGACTGTTTTCTGCGTAAAAGTTGGCCTTGCACCAGATCCTGTCTGGAATGGAAGTGTTGGATATCAAGTTAATGCATGCATAAATACAGGCTCACACAAAATTATCACACACACACACACACACACACACACACACACACACACACACACACACACACACATATATATATATATTATATATATATATATATATATAGCGCTTTAAATGTAACATTGTACGACATTTAATGAAAGTTGATATGGCTTCTAAAACATTGATTGATTGAAGAATGAAAATTAAATCTCTACAAACTGTCAATAAACATTCTATTATTTCATTAACAAAATTATATATGCATTTGTATTTAGCTCATTAGTCGAAGTATATATTTTGCAAAAAAAACAATGTTGTATTAGTTTGCCATATTAGTTGCGATACTTGGCAAATGCCAATGTAAGTTTCTAGCCCACGTGTTCATCAGGCCATTCGTAAACACACCCAACTACACCCCCTCATATATATATATATATATATATATATATACATTTAGAGAGAGAGAGAGAGAGAGAGAGAGAGAGAGAGAGAGTGAGACAGACAAACAAATTGTGAGAAATATCTTTTCATATTTCAAAATTGATTAAAAAATAAATGCATTGAAATATCTAGTTTAATTGATCCCTTCATTTTAAAATACATTTATATTCAACCAAATATGAATCGCATGATACTCAAGGGCGTATTTTTTCTCATAGTTTTATTCATTGATATCATCATATATAATTCGTGTTACTTATATACACCTACTCTTGATGAAAATGTGTATGTGAATCTTCGTAACCTAAATACATGCTTTAACGGCATTAACAAAAAAGTGAGTGAGTGAATGATATCCACTTCGAGATATTGTTGAAATTCTGACTAAAAAGTGATCAGAAATTCCCAATTCACCAGAAAGCAATTACAATTAACAGTAATGATCCAATGGGGACGGGGCAAGGTATAACGTATTATGATAAGTCCAAGTTTTTAAATCTAAGTTCTGGAAATTAGAGAAAGAAGAAAAAATAAGAAGAAAAATCAGACTGAGAGTCTATGGGAACGGACAACTGACTTGTGAGTGACTTAGGCCAAATCACTTGTTGTGGGTCAACCTGTCTCGGGTGGATCACTTCGGTGATGAAATATTACAGGAAAAAAAAATAAAACAGGGGTTCCAAATCTTCTGCGCAGGTGGGGAACCACCGAAAACGAATGTGTCCTCCTACCCACACCAGTTACAGGACAAATAAGCAAGTTTGAACTACAGCAAGAATTAAATTCAAGGTCTGTGTTTGCCCTCCCTTTCTCTCCTCATGACATGCTTTTTCTCTGTCCAGCTAATGTAATCGACTCAGATTTCATACCCTCTTTCTTTCTCCCGACCTCCACTTAAAAAGTGTAGTAGCGAAAAATGCTATTGTGTAACTCTAGTTAGTCGGAGTTTAAAGTTTCTGTCACCTTTTTTATACGCTGAGGTTATAACAGTGTCCGACTGCTACTAAAGACGTAGCGATACAGCGATTAACAGGTTACCAAGTGGGGATACAAATGGAAATGCGTAATACAAAGTTACTTTACAAAAAGAATTTTATAGACTAAGTCTTTCTCTTAATACTGTAGGAAAAAGTTAATCATTTATTCATTTAGTTGTAAGAAATATTTTGTTTTTTTTTTTCATTTTAAAATGATGAAATTGCTTTTAAGTTGATTCAAATGGGAAAATAATAAAAAAGAATTACATTGAATTAAAATCTTAAGGAAAATATGTTGGTTCTAATTTTAAAGAGAAAATAATCTCAGTATTCACAGTTAAGTTATTTAGGTTATTTGGCCGCGCAATTACCATGACTAGTTGATTTGGCGTCACTTGTATGCGATATAAACTGGCGGCTCAGTTGTAGAGTTTCTGTGGTCGCTGGCTCGATCTCCAGAGGTAGAGATAACGGTATACACTGCTGATGAGACCTAATAAGGTCAAGAAAGCTGTCCAGTGTTCCCGCAAGTCATGCGTAGGTGTTTGGCAGATTTTCTGGTCATGATATTTCAATTCAAAATGTCAATTCCTCTATTTAAAAAAAGAAAATTTGTACATCTATTCCTTTGCCCTTGAGGTCATAATAATTACGCGGATGCGTATTTCTAAGCTACTTAGGAAAACGTGACCCTGGTGCGGGTTGCAGTGTCCTCCGGAAAGAATACGGATGTAACTTGCAAGACACATTTACGTTATATGTCCACACAATTACCATGATTAGTTGATTTGCGTCATGTGTATGTGATATGAACTGGTGGCTCAGTTGTAGAGTTTCGGCACTGCAATCTGTGGTTACTGGTTCGATCTCCAGTGGACGAGATTACGGTATAATAAGGTCAAAAAAGCTGTCCAGTGTTCCCGAATGTCGTGCGTAGGTGTTCGACGGATTTTCTGGTCATGGTAATTCAATTCACAATATTAATTCCACCACTTAAAAAATGATAATTTGTACATCTATTCCTTTGCCCTTGAGGTCATTATAATTACGTGGATGTTTATTTCTAAGCTTCTTGGGAAGACGAGGCCCTGGGGGGAGACCGTGTCCTATGGAAAGAGTATGGATGTAACTTGCAAGACACATTTAGGTTATTTGGCCACGCAATTACAATGATTATTTGATTTGGCATCACGTGAGTGTGGTTCAGTTGTAGAGTTTCTCTAGTCACTGGTTCGATCTCCAGTGTTGTAGATTACGGTATACACTGCTGATGAGACCTAATAAGGTCGAAACAGCTGTCCAGTGTTCCCGTATATAATGCATAGGTGTTCGGCAGATTTTCTGGTCATAGTCATTCAATTCAAAATGTTAATTCCTCTACTCAAAAAAGTAAAATATGTACATCACAGTTAATAATAAAAAAAATGATTTAAAAAATCCGGTTACAAACTCTTGATTAAAACCTTTGAATGTCCAGTAATGGATGGAATAAATAAAACTCTATAGTAAAACTTTATTGAAAAAGTGAGACATACGAAATGGTACACAGATATTGATAAAGTTTTAAAAATTTACGGTAAGTCGTAATCTTCTTCAAGACAGATATGGAAAATTCAACATCGAACTAGGAACTGGATAGCCAACAGCAGCCATAGTTAAAATGAGAAAAAAACTTTTTAGTTAAACTCGATCATAACAACGATACATCTCTGTTATATACTGAGAAAAAGCAGAAGAGGCTATAAGTTTGCAAAGATACAAGTAAAATCAAACCATTTACCTGAATTATATTAATATTTTTGGGAAATAATAATGAAATTTCTTTTTTTTAAATACAAACTATTCGGATTCCAGCAAACATATGGAAATTGAATTTGGAATTGAAAAACCAAAAAATAACAAAACCCAGTACTTATAATGAAAAATGAAGAACACATAATCAAGAAGAAATGCAGGTCGCTTACAACATCAATAACTCAAATAAAATTAAAATGACAGGAAGACAATAATGATGGAATCTAGAAAAAAAGAGGAGAATGGAAATTAATCAACAATATTGGAATTTTAACGTAAAACTATGAAATGACGCATGAGATGTGCAGGATATGCCATTACAGGATCGACTCGAGAGCATGATTAACTACTGGAAACTGGGCAAAATCTCAAGTGTTTTCTCCATATACTACACGACCATAAATGTCCGAGTATATGACTAATTAGTAAGATTTAGTCAACTATGGGATTCTGGGATGTTTGTAGTTAAGTTTTTAAACTTGGCTTTGGAATCAGCAAAAGGATTTAAAGAAAATTAGTTGATCTTCATCTGATAAAATTGAGCCATTGGACTGAGATTCACAATAAATTTGCAATATTTACTGGGGAGAAACGTTGCTAAAATATTTTATTTATCCTAAAGAAATCTTTGGAATTTTTTACATCTGAATGAATATCACAAATATATCAATAAAAAGTTATTCTATAAAGAGCTAAATAATTCTTTTTACCCGGGAATAATAACCAGAACAAATCACTTGCATATTTAAATCGTTGAATATTTTAAGAATCATTGTATTAATATCTAATATTACTATTTAAAATACAAATATTTTCCAGATAATGCAAAATACAATTTATTTATACTTAACGGTTAATATTTATTTTCCTTTATGTGAACTCAGATTAAACTGCTCTGAGATGCGTGCAATTAAAATCAAATATTTCAAAATAGACACCTTAAAAAAAAAATCATTGTTGATATTTTTCTGGTCCAAAAGCTACATCATAATTATTTGCCAGAATGTAGATATGTGTGTGTGTGTGTGTGTGGATTGTTCTTGCACCAGCCGGAGAAAAGTAAATATTTCAAGATTTCTAAGGTCCCAAATGTTCTCAGATTTGATTGGTCGTTTATTATGATATCATATACTCTGGTTTAAACAGGTTTCAGATATTACGTCTTTGTCAGGATTTTAATAGTTAAATTAAGTTTCGTGTGTTGATTTTATAGTAAATATTGTTTTAACTGGATGAGATCTTCTTTTTTAAATTCTGGAACATGATATTAAAACAAGATCAAATCCTATCAAAACAATCTTTAGAATAAAGACAACAACCAAAACCTAACTTGACTTTTCACAGTTTTGAAGAAGACGTAATGTCTGAAATACAAGTAAAGCAGAGAATATGAAATAGTAAAAGCCTAAATACCAAGTCTGGAATTATTGCAAACCTACTAAATTATTAATCAATTAATTAATATTAATATATATATATATATATATATATATATATATATATATATATATATATATATTTTTATATATATATATATATATATATATATATATATATATATATATATAGCCGGCTCACTGCTTCGTGGATAGAGTGTTCACCAATGGTCCGGGAAACCTGGGTTCAATTGCAGCTCGCGTCATGCCAAATACTTTAAAAATAGTTCTTGATACCTCCTTGCTTAACATTCAGCAATATAAAGTACGTATCGAGGGTAAAGTAGATCAATCAAGGGAAAGGAGTAGTGCCAAACACTACACCTCGGTGTAGTAGCTATTAAAAGGGGAGCTTTAAGGTCACCCTCGACTACGGTCGCCAACTTTACTACATTGTATATATATAAGAAATAAAATATATATCCTGAGAGATTATATATATATATATATCATCATCATGTCGTGCCGGTAGCACTGATATCCCTGACCCTCTCTCGCCACTTTTCCCTATCTTTCATCGCCTCTGGCAGGTCTTCTGGACTACATCCCGTATCCTCACATAGTTGCTGAATGTATGTTCGTGCTGGTCGTCCTGCTTTTGGTCGGCCATATGTCGGGGTCCATAGGAGTACATCACTTATGAGCTCGTCCCTGGTTCTCCAGCAGTGTCCTGCATGTCTGGTTGGTCTAACTTGAATAGTTTTCGTGATAGAAGGCAAGTGGCCGTAAATTGGTGTCTTGTTGGGTGTTGCCGCCAGGACTTATTCAATATTGCTCTCAGCATTCTTGTGTAATTGCTGTTTAGCTTCTTCTCCAGCCGTTTTGTTAGAGTCCATGTGGTGCATCCATACAGTAGTATCGATGCGACCGCTGCCTCAAAGAAACTGCGTTTCATTTTATCGGTTATGTCTGATTTCCATATAATCGATAGCCTCTTGATAGTTATCCATGCCTTCGTTAACCTCGTGTCGATGTCCTTTTCGGTTGATGAGAACCTGCTTCCTTTGTAAGTGAATTTGTCTACTAGTTTAAGAGGGGTTCCGTCTAGAGTGGAGATGTCACCCGTTTGATTATAGCACATATATTCCGTTTTGTGTGCATTGACATAGAGGCATATGCCTGCGGCTGCTCGTTCCCAACTATGCAGTTGTGTTTCGGCTTGGTTGGGTGTATTTGCCAGTATCACTATGTCATCGGCGTCGGTAATTGTTTTTGCGTGGTACCTTCTGCTTCTTTTCTTTGTCAGCTCGAAGCCGTTCTCTCTGATTTTATCAATCGATGTTCTAAGTACGTAGTCTAGACAAATGCTAAAGAGGTATGGAGCTAGCGTGTCCCCTTGTAGTACTCCTGCTACAATGTCGAAGTATTCTCTGTCTCCATCTGGTGACCGTACTTTTACTTTGGTGTTTCTATAGAGAATCGTTATTGCTGCTACGGTTTCTTTACGTAGGCCGTATGCTAGTAGGATATATATATATATATATATATATATATATATATATATATATATATATATATATATTGATAAATAGATACATAGATGCAGAGGTAAACAGGTTTTTTTAGTGACAATCTCTTTTTAAATTAAACCCTTTGTATTAGAGCAGTAAATTATCGTTGGAAAAACAGTGTAATCGATGTGAAATTTTATCGAAGTTTTAGCTGCAGAATGATTTCCCTGGAGTCTATTTTATCCTTTTGGTTGATTTATTATTTTCTTGATTATTCATCGTCACTGACTGATCGGAGTTCGGAAATGTGACTCGTGTGTATAAAGAAATATGTCCTCTCGGTCCGGCATTGGCCAAAAATATACTTAATAAAAAGACGTGACTTCATTTAATGCATTGGCAGTTTCAATAGAATCTTATGATTATATTTCAATATAATCAATGTACAAGGGCTGGTTAATTCAATTTTTAGATGCATGATTTGATTATTGTTTTCATCTTAAGTTAAGGAACAGTTATATCAAATAAAAATAGACTATATCTTTGTGATGACAAAATTCATAAGAAAATTCTAAATATTGATCTTCTGCAAGACGTTTTAGCACGATGTACAAATTTGTTTATCTGAGGATGACAATTGAGAGATTATAATGTTGAAAAATACATATTATCTTATTCAAAAATGTGTATGTACAGACTTTTTAGCTCAGAGATAGATAGATAGATAGATAGATAGATAGATGAATGAAATTAATTCTACGAATTATTTGATGATATATATATATATATATATATATATATATATATATATATATATGAATGTTTTGTTTGGTTTAGTTTTATAGCATTTATACCATTATTGGCTGTTTAATGCTAGATTCTCTTTACACACACACACACACACACACACACACACACACACACACACACACACATATATATATATATATATATACATTAGATATATACATAATTTGTAAACACATTTTGTTGATAGCATTTTGAAACGAATCTGAGCTCTCTGTTTTGCAAACAGTCGAATAGTTTCAAGTAATTCTATCTATAACGAATTAATTTATTTTTATTTTTGAAGGACATTTGTCAACCCGCAGTTAAATATTCTAAGTATTCCTATGTAGTAGTAACAATTTGACATCAGTCGTTTCTTTTCACACATTTAAATGAATATGTTTATTATTTTAAGTGAATAGTTTGCTGGTTAATTGATTTTTAAATGAGTTAGAATTAGTTTCATTGCATACAATTAAATGTTTAGAGTCCTAATTCTGAAAAAAAAGAGTCTGAATGTCAAAAAGTTTTATTTAACCCACAGAAAGAATCCTGTCAGTTGGTACCAGTTCGGGTCGGGTCGGATTGGATTAAGGAGGAATCTTAATGAAAGTGGACTACATTCCACAAAACTCCAAAACAAGAGCCTCAGTATCGGATTGCTTAGTGTCCTATCAAGGGCACCCGTTAGGGTTGGGTCATACATCTCATCAGAGATACAGTCGGTGTATTCTAGTGCCCAAGCTGACTGGGCTTGTATACGAGTTTATGCAGTATTTAAAGGGTGACCACCCCAAAAAAAAAAAACAGAAACCATATATTTTTGACTGAAATTCAAGAATTTAATTCTAAACTTTTCTTTTTTAAGGATATGAAGTAGATTCTGTGAATGAAAAATTGGGACAATAGTATTCACCAACCTGTCCAGAAGTTCGAGTGTACAAATTTAGAATTATTTTGCTTTATTTTTGTAGAAGTAGTAAAAAGATTTATGGGCTCTGTTTTTTTGGGAGGTCACCCTGTATATATATATATATATATATCTGTGTGTGTGAAAATAAACATTCCTTCATATAATATCTATGTGGAATTTATTTATTTATTTATGTGTGGCAAAACAAACGTTCAGTTACAAAAACGTAATAGTTTGTATAGTAATTACCCAGGTAATTCATTCTTTCAATTGGGTATCAAAAAGCCTGCATTTAGTTAAACAGTTGGAGGAAAACATTTTACATCATGCTTTAAGACTTAGTGTACCATTGTTATGTTAAAGCAAATTCATACCCCGTTGTAAACCTGCGTGTTAACAGTGGACGAACGCAAGAAACTCTGTTCAACTACCAAAAGCTTTACTGACTACCACAGCCCGTAGGTAGCCGCCAGGAGAAATGGAGCCTCAGACGTCCGCATCAAATAGTCAGAGAGAAGCAATATATCCTAGTAAGAAAAAGGTGAGCAGACATAAACCTTGAATTTTTTCCTGGTTCTAACATGCTTGTCCACTGGGTCGTGTCAGATGCCCTTCTTGCTGATGTTGAACTGTACGCATTTGCTTTATCACTTCTCGCAGTCTCTTCCCAAAAGGACACCTGTCACCTCCTCACTTCAGACTCTTGTGTTCAGGTCAGAAATATCTGCTTCCTTTCGCTCCGCACATGCGTGCTCGATCTTTGGAGCTCCAGTTTTCCATAGTCATGTTTAATTAGCACGATTGCTTTGGGATGGATATTTAGAGACTGTCTGCTTTATTTATTCATTCAATTTCAATTTTCTATAAGCCGTTAAATTTCGTTATATCTGCTATTAGACAAAACGTCGGTCTACTCCTCCCTCTCAGCACAATTCGCATTAAGGAGCTGACCAAGATACCGGGAATATGGTTGGTTGGCCGCTGTGATGAATGTACCTCGTCATTTGCAGTTTTAGTGTGACTGTTAAAGCACATTACCTCCCATTAAGTACCGGACATTGGCCTAGCGGTTAGAGTGTTCGCCAATGGACCGGGAGACCTGGGTTAGATCCCAGGTCGAGTCATACCAAAGACTCAAAAAATGGCACTTCATGCTTCCTTGCTTTACACTCAGCATTATAAGGTTCGGATCAAGGGTAAAGTGGAGCAATCCAAGGAAAGTAGTAGCGCCCTCCCCTACACATTGGTGTTGTAAGCTATCGAAAAGAGAGCCTTCGGGTCACCCTCGACTATGGTCGCCAACTTACGTCCCATTAAACTCAGCAGGAAGTGATTAGACTAATACCTATATATGACTAAAATGGTCATCTGAAACACGTGAAAAAAGTTTCATCAATCTGGTAAACTTCACAAGCAAATCATGAAGTGCGATTATTTTTATAATCTTTGAGATCTATACATTGAAAGCATCTACTTTTTTGGGGAAGTTGTAGCAATGCACAATCAGTGCATTGTGGCAAGGGTTTTCAGACAAGTTTTCAGTCCAATTATTGTAACCATATAGTCCGAGTAACGGAAAAAAAAGAAAGGAAAAACTGGAAATTTAATGAAGAATTGAATTCATTAAAATCAGGGGATACTTTAGATTGACCAGAATAGAAGAGATTTGAAGATCTGAAGGTGATTATCTGTTACTGAGACTTCAGAGGAATCTACTTGGTACTATGGATATATTCAGGAAATAAATATTTTTTTCGAGCCCGTTTCTCAACTCAATTTTTCAAAGCGGAAGAAAAATATTATTGTGGACGTTAAAATCTATTGCAATGTTACGAACATTTTCATGAAATGTATTTAAATTGTCTCAACTTTGTCCCAAATTTATACAAATTACAACTGATAGATTTACGTTCTTTGAGCAATACAATTTTGTTATTGCCTAAGAATTCGGGAAGTGTATGATTTAAAACTAACAAATAAAAAATGTATAAAATAAAAAGGAATTGTTTGATGTAAACTTTTGCTATTGAGCTCTCTTCCTTTACGAATAGTTAATTCTAATTCAGCCGCTAACCAGGGTGATAACACAGTTAAGGCAGCTCAAAAGAGTACTGCCACTCCTGTCACTGCCATGAAGCTTTTGCCACCGGACAGGGTATTTAAGAGTAATATATATATATATATATATATATGCCAGATCAACTAAAAGCTGAGATTGCATTGGACGTTCGTTCATCTTCATTTTTAGTGCAGTTTGTGATTTAAAAACGCGTTTACCTTCGGCCATTGATGGGTTAGCAAATGTTTCTTGATGTTGCGTAATCACACGGGAATGGTGGTTCCGCGTGTTTTTCATTCATGTTGAAATCCCTTATATATCCGTCGTCTATTCGGTTTGTTTTCCTTCAGTTTCTTTTGCGTTACTGCATCAAAGCACTCCAGACAATATATATATATATATATATATATATGTGTGTGTGTGTGTGTGTGTGTGTGTGTGTGTGTGTATACGATTTGTTGGATCAGTTATCATATATATATATATATATATATATATCAAAAAATTGTTTCAAAAATGATTTTTTCCTTGAATGCTTAAAAGTTCTTCAAATACTGGCCAGAAGATGATGTTAAATGCAAAGATTAACTGTTGTCTCACCCCTTCGTTTGGGCTTTACGATTTAAGATTTTATATATCAAAATTATATGTCAGGTCGCTCAAAGCGCTTCTGATACGATGTAATCCTTTACTACCTATTTCAGAATCGAGTAATCAGTGACTAAACTGGTACCCCCACCAAATTTTCTGGTGTGGAGGATGGCTAGACATCCAGCAGGATGAAAAACAAAACCTGAAAAAGGCCAGAGGAAGCTTCTTGCTCGACGACCATCTAGCACATTACGCGGGGGCGAAGAAATATTTGGGTCAGTATCCAAGCGCGTATCAAGACCACCTGAGGTATCCTTGTCATGCAGTTTTGTTGAATTTGTTTGTACACTCTCTCTCTCTCTGACTCTGATTACCGAAAAGTGGAACTAATTGCGTTGATTCCTGGGTAAGAAGCTAAACTGCAACCAGTGGTAAAGCTCTGTTTCGGGATTTCCAGAGTTTTGGGGAAAGTTGAGTGACCCCTTAATAGACATTGCTCCTAGGTTAACTCTGTTTCACGGGTGATAATATCTTTTTAGGGAGCCAGCTACGAGTCAAATAACTATTAAATACATGAAGAAAATGGAACTCGACAGATTGACAGGCAATTTATCAAGGGAAAGGACACTCTGACATAAAACCTACGACCCAAGGACCTCGCGGTCACGGTCCAAGCTCGCTAGGCTATCACAGATGAACCTAGGGTGTAAAGAGTTGTGGTAGTACTGCGCACACTGCACTACACCTAAAAAATTAATTGCGCAGACTGAAAGAAGGAGTCCACGTCCTTGACTCCACAAACACTTCCATAAAGACTCCCTCTTGACCCTCGCTACCCGCCACATTGACCACTACCAGTGGTCGTCACTTGTTACCGATTGTCAGGACAGGTGCAGCACTGTCCAAAAGCGCGTCTCCACTTTTGAGGACTCCCGCAGAGTCAACCTCAGGGAGAAACGCTGCAGGAGGAAGATCCAAGGAGCCTCTGCAGACATAGCAGCCCTGGTCTTTAACTACAGTGGCTGCCGCCGGATTTGCCTGTCCTGCATTGGCCTAGTCAGCCATCTTCATGGCTGCAGTCGACGTGGACATCCTCCTCATAAATATTCGTTTGCAAAGTCTAGCCAAATAGAGGCATTAAAATGCAATCATTTGAAATATCACCAAGTTTTTTATCTTTTTAAGTGGGGGTATTTTTGATATTTAAAGAAATGAAGAGGTGATATACCACTATCTCAGAATATATATATATATATATATAAAGATTCCCGGGCAAATGTGAAAACCCACAAAATTTATACAAGCAGTATGTGTGTATGTGTGTGTGTGTTTGTGTGTGTGTATGTGTGTGTGTGTGTTTTCTGCATCCGTTTGTATATATTTCTGAGAGTTTTCACATTTCCCCAAGAAACTTGTTATTGCCACTGAGAGATTCAGGCAAATATTTTCTAGTATTACCATCTCTATTTTTAAAAAAGTATAATGTTCAAGTCGCTCTTGTGATTTGCTGTACATTAGTTTTGATAATAAACATTAAATGATACAGCGAAAATATTCACTGTGATTTTATCAACACTTTATTTATGAGGCTTATCATTTTTACGAGCGCATTATTTCAGATAATAATGTTTTTATTATCTTCTTTTTTTATAATTAGATCGTCTACGCCCTTAGTAGTAGATTATATCCTAATCAATATATTTAGTATCTTATTAATGCGTTTGTTAAGCCTTGGGGTTGAAAGGGTACTACAAATATGATCAAATAATAGCTTCGTCAGTAGAGATTTCACGAGTGTTGACAATTAAGATTATCTTTTTCGACTTTTTTGATAGTATCTTGCCTTTGGTTCATATTTTATCTGTTTCAACTTTACCTCTGAAAATATTTGTTGAAATACCAATTATATATATATATATATATATATATATATATATATATATATATATATATATATATTATCCATCGTAAAGTCATTCTACTAGCATGAATTTCCCTGACTCTCTCTCTCTCTCTCTCTCTATTCGTTCCTATCATCCATCGCTCCCGACAGGTACTTAAGACTACATCGTGCATCTTCATAAAGCTGTTTTGGGTAAGTCCTTGGGTGGGTCAGCCACTTTTGACATGTTACCAGGAAAGGGTCTATAGAAGAACGTCATTTATTAGTTCGTCCTTGCGTCTCGAACGATGTCCCACATGTCCTGTTCGTCTTATTAGTATAGTTTTAGAAATTAACGGCAAGTGGCTTACAGCTCTAGTTTCGTGGGTTGCTCTCTCCAGGTTTTGTTCAATATTCCCACCGGTCTATATCTATCATCAAGACATGCTGATAGCATGTACGTCATTGAACCTTTCTTGACCTCCCTCCCTATTGTTCTTTGAACTTGGAAAGTCTTCTAGAATCCATTCAGTGTCAGCACAGAGCTATTTTATAAAATTCCTTGCAGTTGTTTAAGAGTCAATAAGAGAATGTCTCATGATTTCTACCTTTCTTCTATAAGAGTGGCTCACTGTCTGGTTCGTCGTATTTGGGTGGTTTTTAAGATAGGAGGTAAGTGTCCGCACAACTGCTGTTTTGTGGTGTGCCTCTAGTACTGTCAAAAACATCATAACGTAATTGAGTAATTCTTATAAAGCTTTTTCTTCATGAATTCCATTCGAATCCAGATGGTGAACCATAAGTACTACTGGAACAGACAAAACTTGGAAGAAATACAGTTTTATTTTATCAAAGAAATGAGATTTCCTTATGATCGATAACCTATCAATATCAACCTACACAATAAGAATGTGATATCGCTATCAGTAGATGAGATATTGCTGCCGAGGTGAACTGGTCATCCAATTTCAGTGGCTTGCTACTTAAAAGAGCTATTGTTCTATTTTTTTTAAACACAAAGATTCTGTTTTATTTCTGTTTACGTAGAGGCTAGTACTCCCTACAGTTTGGTCGTGGTTAAGCAGCAGAGATTCGCCTGGTGTAGGTGTATCTACGTGAAATACTTGACCCTCCGGCTATTTTCTATTTGTTATAGTTTCTGTGGGACAAAATCCTCCCTTTTTTATTTGAAAACTTTTTTAATCTTATTAAACTTATTTATGTATATTGTATGTGATGTAAGCAAATCATAAACATTTTTGGTGCTGATGTATCTCCTCGAAAAACTCCAGCAACCATCTTAAAGAAGTCAGTGACATTATTCGGTGAGCGAACAATTACTTTCGTGTATTTTGTATTACATCATTGTTGCGGTAACAGTTTCTTTGAGGAGACCTTATGCTCGTAAGATTTGCTCCATCTTTCCCCTCGTGTATAGAATCGAATACCTTGGAGAAATCAATGAACAATAGTATTTCCTCGAGATTTTCTGCCTGTACTTACTCAATTATTCGATGGGTATTCAGAAACTATGATGCTGCGGAATGAATCTTCCAATAGTTTTCATGATATTTACCAAAATTGTTCTCAACATCAGTTTGGATGCGATTGAGAATAGGACTATAATTAACTTTTGTAGCTTTGACAGATACAGTTATGGCTCATGATTTCTTTTGATACAGTGTTCGTTTTTTTTTGTTTTTTTTTTAAGTGGGAAAGTTGTCCTTCGTCTGTTTCTCTAATGTGTTTTGTTTATACTCAGTATTGCATAATCGAAGCAGTATATCTTCGAATTTTCTTGACTTCCATAACTTAGAAGTAATTTCGTTGACGAATCCAGCTTTTGAACCTTCAATAATAGTATTGCGTCAAGTTCTTCTATAAACTGTCTTTGTTTCATATCTCGTTTGCTATTTATAAGCTTTTCAGGAACTTAAGCAATAATTTCTGGAGGATTTACTTGCAGATTTGTGTAATGTTCTTTTCATTTCTTGGGGAGTCCCACACCCCAAGTGGCTAAACTGCTGAGCTGCAGATTTGAAGAAAGCGAGTTCGATTTTCAGACACAGTTTTGCCCTCACTTTTGACCAAATAACTTCGCGAAAGTTATAGAAAAACCTTATCCATGAAGATATGAGTCAAACAGTAACATTGTTGTTCTTATTCAAGATTGGTCTTGGCATTGAACAATTTTCTAAGGCTGATATATCATTAATAAAAGTAACCAAAATGTTGATCCTCTGAAGTCTTTCTTTTTGACTGACAGCTTTTAGTTTTGATCTCGAGGCGTCTTGTCCTTCCGCTTGCTTCATTTGCTGTTTAACATGCAAATCATGATATTCAATGTTCTACCGAATTTATGTTTTTATTGATTTGCCTTGAATCTATTCCAGTTGTTCATTCTGGTATGTATTAGCTATCTCTGAACTTTCTAAAATTTCTGCGCGTCGACATTTATTGGGTTTCTTTATTAATTAAAGATTCTTTTTCAAGATATCGTCTGAACCCCCAACTGCTATTTACTAGCTGGGCACTCTTTACTTGATTCTTGGTTGGGTGTGATTGCACTAAAGAGTTGTTTCTATATAGGCAGTAACAAAGTTTTCATATTCGTCATTCGGAGTAGATCTCCTATATATCCCCAGAAGAATATCCATATGGTTTCTTACAGGTACCGTATGCTAATATAGGCAAGTGACGACAAGTCATTCCGTTATGTTTTATCTCTGTTGCTTTATTTAATCCAAAACCCTGGGATTCTGTATTGAGATGATTCTGTGATAGGAGATTATTCATTCAGAAAATTATGCCTTACTGTTCAAAGTTCTTTCAATGGATTTTTCATTCATGAGTATATAATCTATTTTCCATTTATAGTTATCGAGGTACTTTTAAGTCTGTAGCTTTCGTATTTCATATTCTAATATGTATTCTTTTATTTATTTATTTATTTATTTATTTATTCATTTTTGGATTTAGTGTTTTCGAGTAAAAACTCAGCTCAATATTGATCATATAAGTTTGGTGAGTTTTGGAAGTAAAGTATATTAATACCATCTTGGGCGATTTGATTATTCCTCCCTCTAAAACGTAAATAACCTTGTGTTTGGAAATTTGTCAGACAAGAAAATATCACTCGTTATAAAAAGTGCAAAGATTCTGGTTCATAAATAGTATTTTGGTAACTGTAGAAAATATACTTGAACTTGGGGCCACAATTAATGATACCCAAATCCTTTTCTGATTTCTCTTTAGTGATTTTTCTTCAGGAGGACTGAGAGGAAATGCTACTCCTTCACAGTTTTTCCAGAGTTTTTCCACGCATACACTAAGACAAATATCCTTCCATTACGGGTATCTAGGTAATTTAGTAATTGTTCGCTAAGGTAATATCTACATTCTTGCACGCATAGGATGTCTATATTTTCTTCAACAGAGGATAATATAAGCTCATTCTCATCGAGAAAAGGTGATAAATAAAGCAAACATATTTAGTTACTGCACCGTATTTATTTTGAATTAAATAAATGAAGATCTTTCTTATTATATGGCTAAGTATTTATATATATAAATGTTTAACAGAATGTGTTGTGCATAGAAAAAACAAGAAAAAATGTTATATACAGGTGACACGATTACTTTCTTCCATTTTTCGTTTAAGGGTGTCTCACATTGCACTATGAAACAGGACGTACATGAAAGAATAAATGCATCGTTTGTACGTACTGTTTTCGTCTGTGTCTCTTTGAGTTTCAATATTTATATGCAGAGTGCGGTGGGATGGAAAAAATATTATAAATTTATATGTTTCAATTTCACGAAAAAAAAACCGCATTAGGTTTGATATATATATATATATATATATATATATATATATATGGGGGTGGTGAGAATAGAAATATATACATATAAGAATACACACAAATTCATTGTTTTATCCGACGGTCATCCCACTTCTTCTTCTTCTTCTTCTTCTTCTTCTTCTTCTTCTTCTTCTTCTTCTTCTTCTTCTTCTTCTTCTTCTTTCCGTATGGTTCTCTCTATATATGTGTCTGTATACACATGTATGTGTGCGTATGTTTTCTACATATGTGTATGGATGTGGGGAAATGTGTGCGTGAATGTGTCAGTAACTATATGAGTTGAGTGCGTGGGTGCGCATGCATGCGTGTGAGCCTATGTATTTTTGCTTATACCAAATTAAAAAGAATTTTCATCAGATTACAATTTTACACAATTGAATCAAAAGATTGTATGTTATACGTTGGGATGGTATAAAGCATTGTCTCTTTAATTTATTCATATAATATTCTCTAAGGTTTATGCATTATTTTTTGCAGTTTTCATTTTCCTTTACGTATTTATAGGCAATCAAAGTAATTCGATATTGAAAAATAAAATAATATTCAAAATATCGTAAATTAAAATGATCCCTGGGGAAGATAGAAAAGTAAAATGAATGTTGAGAAAATAGAAAATTAGAAATACTAAAAAAAAATAATAAATAAAATGAACGAACACAATGATTAAAATATCTCACGTAAAATATTAAATATATTAAAGGAAAAACCCTTTTCCAGTTTATATTTTCTATACTTTTAATATATATATATATATATATATATATATATATATATATATATATATATTCTCACGCGCATAAGTACATAGATAATACATACATTTGCACACATATTCACACATATATGTACGTATATATGCATTGCAATTGCATTGAGACGTACATATCAACACTCATATGTGTATGAGTGTAAAGGCATATATATATATATATATACATATATATATATATATATATATATATATATATATATATATATATATATATATATAATGAGAGAGATATTGAGAAAGAGAGAGAAATGCATTTAGACCGAGATATACACACATGCATATATATATATATATATATATATATATATATATATATATATGTGTGTGTGTGTGTGTGTGTGTGTGTGTGTGTTTGTGTGTGTGTGAGAGAGAGAGAGAGAGAGAGATAGTCTGTGTGTGTTTGGGGGAAGCGTCTGCCTATGTGAGTATATGTATGTTAATATACGGTCACACACACACACACATACATATATATATATATTTTTTTATATATATATATAAGAGTGTTGGTTATCACAAGATCACTTTTTGGGTATGTGTCGAACCAAGTGCCATATAGTATGGTCGCATACTATTTTCCAGGGATTATATATATATATATATATAGTGCCGAATTAATATTTACCTCCTGATTTCCCTAGAAAAATAACACTAGTATTTCACGTTAGGGAATATATATATACATATATATATATATATATATATATATATATATATATATATATATATATATATATATATATATATGTATTCAACGGTGTAATTATTCCAATACACATGATTATTGAATATTTGACCCATTTCTTAAAATTTGGTTTTCGTATGATTCCAGACGTTTTCTCTGCTATTAAGTACACAAGGAAGCAATAGAATATTCATTTTTGAGAAGGATAGATTCTTTTCAAAAATATGAGTGGAAAAATTCAAAAAAAGAGAAAAATGAAGAATTATTTTTAGACAGCTTGAAAAATTGAAAAAAAGTGAACAATTTTGACTACATCAATAGTCGGTAGCATTTACTCTTATCTTTAGAACTCGCTGGAATCATTTTCTAAATATTTTGATGAGATTTGAACAAGTAAGTCTTTTAAGGGATATGTTTCTAATTCCTGGAAGCTTTTTTGGTGACCGACGATTTAGTCCACCTTTTTGTCTTTGCCATAAATTTTTACAAGGATTCATGTCAGAACTCATTAAAGGCCATGTCAGAACTGTGATCATACTTTATGAATTCAAACAATCTCTGTTCTAGAAGTATGTTTGGGACAATTGTGTATCTAGAACACAAATCTACGGTCGAGATAAACAATTGCGCTAATTGTTGAAGTTTATAATCCAGAGTTTTTACATAGACTTCAGATTTCATTATCCTCTTATTGTAATTAATTGTCTTGTCTCCCTTGCGCTAGAACAACGTAAACCTATTATCGAGTCGACTTTATCTTTTAATGTTGGCACAATGTTCTTTGGAAGGAAAGCCTAAACTTTCTTTTGGCTAGTCGGTTGAGGCTGGAGAATACACCGACTGCTTCTCTGCAGAAGAGTAAGACTCCCCCAACGAGTATACTGGATATCACACTAAAGAATCTGATGGTTAGGTTCCAATAATACTGGAGCTTTGGGGAATGCGGAGTACCTCTTCATTGCCTTCGCTTCGTGGTCCACTCTGGCCCAGATAGGACCCTATCAGGGTCCTATCTATAACTAAAATATAACTAAATTGCGTACTTATGAAAAACTGAATTGTTTGAAATAGATTTATTTAATCGAAACTCTACTTAGGCTAAATTGAATAGTTTAAAATAGAAATGATTTTGACAATAAAACTGTGTACTAATTCGAAACTTAATTGTTTGAAATACAACTGATTATTTGTATAAAATGGAATTGACGTTAAATAACCTACAATGGTTGATATGTCATAAAACCCAAACAAACAACCAACCAAGCCTCACCTTTCTTGTGCCAAATCTTCAGTACATCTGCAAAACTGAATTGTTTGAAATAGCACTATTTTTAAATTGAAACTGTACTTAGGCTAAACTGAATAGTTTGAATTATATTTTCTTGTAAACTGAATAACTTGAAATATAAATCTTTTGGACAATTAAACTGTTTACTAATACTAAACTGAATTGTTTGAAATAAAACTGATTATAAAATGGATTTGACGTTAAATAACCTACAAAAATTGATATGCCATCAAACCCAAACAAAGAACCAATTAACCAAGGCTCACCTTTCTTGTGAAAAATCTGATATACATCTTTATGTCGAAAAGGTTCAGTTTTTCCGTCATCTCTTCATAGAATTTGTTCCCAGAAGCAATTTTCTTTGTTAATGAACGTTTTGGCAAAATTACACCAAGCAACAATATGACACGGTTTGTGAAGAGGAGTTTTTCGTAGTCACTTTCCATACAACCCATTTCGTTTAAAAAAAAATTCGTTGAGTAGCAGTCACAGATCTATTTCCTTTCGCAAATCAATGCCCCCGCCAAGCGATTTAGCTATACAGTGACCAATCAGGGACAGAGCGCATTGATTCCTTCTTCATCCCCAGAACTATTTTTCTAGTCTTTTTTGGTAGTTGGCTGACGGTCAGAGAGTGCATAGTTAGCATCCGAGACAGACCTCTCTCGCGTCCCTGAAAAATACGCTGCTACTAGCTTCACACACAGAAGAACCAATCTTGCGATCAGTCGCACGAGCTATTTGCTACAGTGACACACACTTCCTACAAACTCAAGGACCAACATACTAACCGGCGACACCAAAAGGAACAATTTCTCACACTGACTGTTTTACTTCAGCTGAAATAATAAACCTTTCGTTGTTGTGTTTCAAAAGAAGTTTCGTTATTATTTTGTGTTGTCAAATAATTTATAGTGATATGGAAAAAAACATTTTCAGTACACTAAAGTTGTATTGTGGGAATACTTACGCTGATGCCCATAATGAATCTAAACTTTCGGTGTAGTCTTACAAAACTAGTCTTAACTTTACATTAATCTTGCGATACATTTTTCTTTAGGTCTCAGTGTTAATTTAGGTTTTCTTCCACGCCCAGGCAAATTATTACCCTTTCTAAACTGTTTGAACTTCATTAAAACGGATTGTACCCTAGATTTAAGGATAGCTAACTGGTTTTAAATAGTCTCGTAACTATTTCTTGATTTGTAGAATTTAATGAATGTTTGTCTCAAAACAATGCTAAAATATTTTGTCTTCTCTATCGTGTTGTTAACCATGGTGACACTTTATTCCCCACGTAATGTTCTTTGCTTGTATCTAAGTGACTTTCCACCAAGCCAGAATGCGGTACCATGTAATTATCTAGAGTGAACTACGTACGAATGGAGACTCATGCACTGTTGTTTCAAAAATAGTTGGCCTCGTTGTTATTCCGCTTATGAGATGCCTCAGAGTAATAAAACCAACCCTACGAAGCAGGTAAAGGCAGGGGAACGGCTCTGTAAGACCAAGGGTTTCATAGCAAATCAAACACCCATTACAAATGTCTGGTGTTCTTTGCTTCAAATATCACAAATATTCCACTGAATAATTAATATAGATGGATTTGTCTTTAATTGGAATCATTTTGAGATGAGGCTTCTTAATCTGAGAATTAATTTTTATTTATTGCGGACTTTTTATCCTCATCTTGGTAGGGTTTTTTTTTGTTGTTTCTTCTTTCACTACGTTTCGGCCAAATTTCACCTCTGGCCTTCTTCAGGTGATTTACCGCGACCTCGGATAGGAATGCTGAGTCTTGTAACCATATCCCCAGTAATTACTGCCTTCCATAGTTGTTGTCTATCGCACCACTTTTTTTGACCAAGTAAACCTCTGGCCGGCTTGGGTAGGATTTGAAACCGCTATCTTCTGACAATGCTCACCTGGAACCGTAGAGACTCAACGCCTCTATCTGCTGCGCCACGGGCCTCTATCTGCTGCGCCACGGGCCCTGAAGGGCGATCAAGGATGGATTTTTTGGTCTTATAAATATTTATCTGGTCTTCCAGAGTCGGGTCCGTACCGAATTTTTGTACTTGTCTTTAATTGGAATCATTTTGAGATGAGGCTTCTTAATCTGAGAATTAATTTTTATTTATTGCGGACTTTTTGTCCCCATCTTGGTATTTTTTTTTTGTGTTGTTTCTTCTTTCACTAAAAAAAAAAATAATAATTCTCTAATATAGATGGCTTCACTGATTAAATAAAGATGTAAATTATTCATAATTACATGAATCAATCAATTTAAAATGACATTGTTTGATGTATGAATATTCTTTTTATTTCACATTCGTATAATTCGCTTGACAAATTTGTTGTATTTAAATGATTGTTAGGAAAACTGAGTTTTATATTCTTTTTGGCGCTTATTACCATATAAAAACCTGATACAATACGGATATTCAATTCTTAGACCTCGTTAAAAATATTCAAAATTGATGGGTGCACGAATAATTCCGTTGCTGACTGTATATATCATAATGACGTAAAAATATATTCAAATACTATTGATTAATTTGACTTAAAGACATTGCAGTTGGCTTCCACCACAGTCTTTAGGTGACTTTAGAGTCTTTTGCTAGTCTTTGCGACGGTCTCCTTGTTTATATTAGTAAATACTACGGTTATCATTGTCTTCAGTCTCTCTTTGATTGTCCTCGGAGTTTTCTTGGTCACCTTAATCGTGCAATACATAGAACTCTCGAGGGTATGTCAATCTAGGGACTTGGGCGGCACGATGTTAGGGGTTATGTATTCGCTAAAATTGTTGAGTCTGAGGCAACGACAAAAGGTGAATACAAGAATAACGCCACTATTGCTACTGGCCATCCCAAACACCATGTTGTGAGGAGGGTGTCTGTTTTTTTATTATGAAGAATACAATTCTGTTCAAAGATTGACATCCAAGCACTCTAATGATTTCATTTTTGATATTTCATCGTGGATGCCCACAGGTGCATCATTCTCGGGCCGAATTTTTGGAGGAGTGAATTAACTCAGTGCGCTGCTCTTTTTACAAACAGAGTACTTCTGACTCAGGTTTGCTGCACAGTTGAAAAAATCTAAAGCAAAGAGAATGAGCAAAATATTGATAATTTAAAGCATTAGAATGAATCCGATGATATATATATATATATATATATATATATATATATATATATTCAGCATTACCTTCTTGAGTAAACGCTTTGTCTGGATCTTTTTCTTTATCACACTTTACGGGTCTATCATCTCCACGAATTATTTTTTTTTTGACACAGTCTTATCCTCTGTATTTACGCCTCCTCCCACAGGCAGGATGTGATACAAGGTCAATTTTAAACGGAGTTCAACACATTATAATTCCGAGATTTCCTTCTTCTGGACTGGTTGCCTAACCTCAGCTGAAAAACCCTGGCTGCCCTACAATTTATCCACAGCTAGACGGAGAATAATTGGATTCAAAACTTCCCCATGGATATTACATCTATGTGAATTCCAATCAGCCTTGTTCAAAATTTTAACTCGTGTCACTTGGTCTTTTTCCTATAAATATAACAATTAAACTACGGACACCTCCATCTTATAAAAACAGACCAAATTTTTGACCATTCCTAAAAAAAAGAAAATCCAGTAAATCCTGTTTCTTTAGATTTATTACATATTTTTCAGGAAATTTCCCATATATTTCACTTCTTAGCCACCAAATATTTGGTGACAAATTTCTATTTAAAGCTGCTGCATTCAGTTTTATTTTAATTAAATAAACGGTTTTTGTAAATTTAAAATTACATCTGCAATAAACTAAATATAAATAATGCAGATTTTACATTCACGGAAAAAAAGGAAACTTTTTATAGTTCTTTGAATTTAGCTCTTTTTATTGAATTACACTCGTGAATATATATATATATATATATATATATATATATATATATATATATATATATATATATATATATATATATATATATATATATATATATACAACGATCAGACCTTCAGATCAAATCTTGTTTAATCTAAAGAAGAGCTGTTAGTTTTTGTAAGCGGTGATTTATATCAACGCTTTTTAAAAGGATGAAAATGAATTTATTATCGTAATGTGGCCGATTGGGGATTTTTTTTTTAGATAATTTGCTCAGTGGATTCTATTAGCGTTGAGCACATCACTGGGATTACTTAAATGTAATATTCTATATTTGAATATTTTTAGTGGCCTACTTTGATTTTTTCCCGACTCCTGATTTAATGGATTGAATATTGTCTTATATATATATATATATATACATCATCACCATCATCATCATAATATCACCCTTGCCAGTACAGATTTACCTGATCCTCTCTTGCCACTCGTCTCTATCGTTCATCGCTCCTGAGAGGTCTTTCAGGCTATATCCTGTATAGGAATAGAGCTGTTGAATATAGGTTCGACCTAGTCACCCTGCCTTTTCTCGTCCATGTGAAGGGGTCTACAGGAATATATCATTTCTTAGTTAGTCCTTACATCTCTACCAGTGTCCCGCTTGACTGGTTCGTCTAACCTTGATAGTTTTCGTGATTGGTGGTCGGTGGCCGTACAGCTGATGTTTTGTGGGTTGCTGCCTCCAGGACTTTTGCAAAACAGCTTGCAATATTCTTGGGTAATTGTCATCAAACTTTTTCTCCATACATTTAGTTAGTGTCCATGTAGTGCATCCATATAGCAGTATTCACACGACCGTAGATTGAAAAAAAACTGCGTTTATATATATATATATATATATATATATATATATATATATATATATATATATATATAAAGCACTACAGTGCAGATATAAATATACACATTGATAGACGATAGTGTTTTTGAGCCCATATGCATCTAGAGAAATTCTTTTTATACGAAGCCTCATGAATAAAACACCTCATACGCATGACCAAACCGATCTTCTGATTCCCTATTTTCATCTTTCTCTTTCTTAAGCCCTCCCTTTCTTTCTGTCTGTCCTTTTACATCGATCATTCATTCGTGATTAACATGTGCTCAGAATGTTATATGAGTATCTTTTAAACCTCTTCATTCTTCAAACTTAACTACCCAGTAAATTAGAGAGTAACTCTGGAATGATATGTTCTTTCCTAATTTATAATTTCGGCAGTATTGTGCATGCGTGCATACCGTGAGATTTTTTTCTTTCCCTTAACATCTAGAAAAAAAGACTCGTTCTTTTAATTAGATTGTCACTTTTTTGTTTTAACATTTTACTGACGTTTTAATTCCTAACCTTTTTTTTGATTTTTTTCTTTAAATAGATGATGGAATTTTTTTAATGCACCAAAACGAAT
Source organism: Sepioteuthis lessoniana (assembly GCA_963585895.1). Lineage (NCBI taxonomy): Eukaryota > Metazoa > Mollusca > Cephalopoda > Myopsida > Loliginidae > Sepioteuthis > Sepioteuthis lessoniana. The sequence continues at coordinate 86,099,115 of OY757924.1, read as the reverse complement.
GCCAAAAACATCCATTGACAATTGTATCCCATTCAACTCATTCATGTTCTGTCTTTACTTTCAGTCAAGAATATTTTGCATTCTGGAGTTGATAGGGAACCATTAATCAAGTCTTCAATTTACCAGAGGCAATTACCATCAACCAATCCAGTTCTGGATTACTGAATTTTCTGTCAATTACACAGAGCCTATCTTCATTCTTTGCCGAGTTACCATCTTCTCAATTCTCTACCCAAGGGTTCATTACGTTTTCCATAAAGCACAATAATAACGGCCCAATGTCATTCAAAGATTATTTTTTTCCAAAATCTTTATTTGTGTAAATCGTGTGCCATGATGGCGTCTATTTTTGCCGTCTGATTTACGTTTTATTACTTTGTTTTAGCTTTTTTTTTAATTTTTCGTTTCTAAACTAAACATTATTTCCCTTATTTTCATTCTCTCTTGCGACAGAAATTATTTCTCCGGTTATTTTTTTTTTATTAATTCTCGTTTATTTGTTTATTTTCTATTATTATTTGTGTTTACCTTTTTATATTTTTGTTTTCTTTTATTTTTTAACCTTTACTCCAGTTTTCTTTTTTATATATCTTTATTGGAATATTCCAATCCTAATCTATTACACATGCTCACCAACCTATGTACAATACCGACACGCAAATATAAAAGCTAAAATGCTTTTTCCTAGATGTGAGTTATTTCCACATTTTCTTCAATTTTGTAATTATTTCATGTATTTTTCTTTAAGCCATTTAAATAAAAACTATAATCTTGCTATATTTTTGCACATACTCATTTTTTTTTCTTGATTTGCTTAAAAGTTTCTTTTACATTTTTTTGTGAGCTCTGTTTTCTATTTGCTCACAAATTTTACGTATTTCCTTCTCATTTTCTCTAACTTACCCCTTTCAATGACATAAGAAATATGTTCTTGAATACTGAAAATTCCTATTGTGTAAACGAAACAAAAATATTTTGCATTAAATAAGAAGAATAGTGAACGCGCAAAAATTCCTAGTATCAGCTGATATATCGACCTGTGGTTTTCTTTCCATTGTTTTACATGATTGAATGGAGGCATCTGATATACATGATAAAATGGAGGGATCTGATATACATGATAAAATGGAGGCATCTGATATACATGATAAAATGGAGGCATCTGATATACATGATAAAATGGAATGATCTGATATACATGATAAAATGGAGGCATCTGATATACATGAGAAAATGGAGGGATCTGATATATATGATAAAATGGAATGATCTGATATACATGATAAAATGGAGGCATCTGATATACATGATAAAATGGAATGATCTGATATACATGATAAAATGGAGGCATCTGATATACATGATAAAATGGAATGATCTGATATACATGATAAAATGGAATGATCTGATATACATGATAAAATGGAGGCATCTGATATACATGATAAAATGGAGGCATCTGATATACATGATAAAATGGAATGATCTGATATACATGATAAAATGGAGGCATCTGATATACATGATAAAATGGAGGGATCTGATATACATGATAAAATGGAGGCATCTGATATACATGATAAAATGGAGGCATCTGATATACATGATAAAATGGAATGATCTGATATACATGATAAAATGGAGGCATCTGATATACATGAGAAAATGGAGGGATCTGATATACATGATAAAATGGAATGATCTGATATACATGATAAAATGGAGGCATCTGATATACATGATAAAATGGAATGATCTGATATACATGATAAAATGGAGGCATCTGATATACATGATAAAATGGAATGATCTGATATACATGATAAAATGGAATGATCTGATATACATGATAAAATGGAGGCATCTGATATACATGATAAAATGGAGGCATCTGATATACATGATAAAATGGAATGATCTGATATACATGATAAAATGGAGGCATCTGATATACATGATAAAATGGAGGCATCTGATATACATGATAAAATGGAGGCATCTGATATACATGATAAAATGGAGGCATCTGATATACATGATAAAATTGAATGATCTGATATACATGATAAAATGGAGGCATCTGATATACATGAGAAAATGGAGGGATCTGATATACATGATAAAATGGAGGCATCTGATATACATGATAAAATGGAGGCATCTGATATACATGATAAAATGGAATGATCTGATATACATGATAAAATGGAGGCATCTGATATACATGAGAAAATGGAGGGATCTGATATACATGATAAAATGGAATGATCTGATATACATGATAAAATGGAGGCATCTGATATACATGATAAAATGGAATGATCTGATATACATGATAAAATGGAGGCATCTGATATACATGATAAAATGGAATGATCTGATATACATGATAAAATGGAGGCATCTGATATACATGATAAAATGGAGGCATCTGATATACATGATAAAATGGAATGATCTGATATACATGATAAAATGGAGGCATCTGATATACATGATAAAATGGAGGCATCTGATATACATGATAAAATGGAGGCATCTGATATACATGATAAAATGGAGGCATCTGATATACATGATAAAATTGAATGATCTGATATACATGATAAAATGGAGGCATCTGATATACATGATAAAATGGAATGATCTGATATACATGATAAAATGGAGGCATCTGATATACATGATAAAATGGAGGCATCTGATATACATGATAAAATGGAATGATCTGATATACATGATAAAATGGAGGCATCTGATATACATGATAAAGTGGAGGCATCTGATATACATGATAAAATGGAGGCATCTGATATACATGATAAAATGGAGGCATCTGATATACATGATAAAATGGAATGATCTGATATACATGATAAAATGGAGGCATCTGATATACATGAGAAAATGGAGGGATCTGATATACATGATAAAATGGAATGATCTGATATACATGATAAAATGGAGGCATCTGATATACATGATAAAATGGAATGATCTGATATACATGATAAAATGGAGGCATCTGATATACATGATAAAATGGAATGATCTGATATACATGATAAAATGGAGGCATCTGATATACATGATAAAATGGAATGATCTGATATACATGATAAAATGGAGGCATCTGATATACATGATAAAATGGAATGATCTGATATACATGATAAAATGTAGGCATCTGATATACATGAGAAAATGGAGGCATCTGATATACATGAGAAAATGGAGGGATCTGATATACATGATAAAATGGAATGATCTGATATACATGATAAAATGGAGGCATCTGATATACATGATAAAATGGAATGATCTGATATACATGATAAAATGGAGGCATCTGATATACATGATAAAATGGAATGATCTGATATACATGATAAAATGGAGGCATCTGATATACATGATAAAATGGAGGCATCTGATATACATGATAAAATGGAATGATCTGATATACATGATAAAATGGAGGCATCTGATATACATGATAAAATGGAGGCATCTGATATACATGATAAAATGGAGGCATCTGATATACATGATAAAATTGAATGATCTGATATACATGATAAAATGGAGGCATCTGATATACATGATAAAATGGAATGATCTGATATACATGATAAAATGGAGGCATCTGATATACATGATAAAATGGAGGCATCTGATATACATGATAAAATGGAATGATCTGATATACATGATAAAATGGAGGCATCTGATATACATGATAAAGCGGAGGCATCTGATATACATGATAAAATGGAGGCATCTGATATACATGATAAAATGGAGGCATCTGATATACATGATAAAATGGAATGATCTGATATACATGATAAAATGGAGGCATCTGATATACATGAGAAAATGGAGGGATCTGATATACATGATAAAATGGAATGATCTGATATACATGATAAAATGGAGGCATCTGATATACATGATAAAATGGAATGATCTGATATACATGATAAAATGGAGGCATCTGATATACATGATAAAATGGAATGATCTGATATACATGATAAAATGGAGGCATCTGATATACATGATAAAATGGAGGCATCTGATATACATGATAAAATGGAGGCATCTGATATACATGATAAAATGGAATGATCTGATATACATGATAAAATGTAGGCATCTGATATACATGAGAAAATGGAGGGATCTGATAAACATGAAAAAATCGAGGGATCTGATATATATAATAAAATGTAGGCATCTGATATACATGATAAAATGGAGGGATCTGATATACATGATAAAATGGAATGATCTGATATACATGTGATTGCCAGATGGAAACAATACTCATCTACTTTCATTCTTCGGTCCGCAAATCTTATTATGAAATTATTTCTAGAATCTAAATTTCTGAAAATGTTTGCATTCATTCCATGTTTATCTCAGTAATTTATTAAAGTATCTTAAATTTTTTAGAATTGTTAGCAGTAGTTGCTACGTAGTCCACTATTATCACTCGTTGAGACGAAATCGTTCGGAATTAAATCTCTGTGACAATAAAGTAAGGGCATGAATTGTCTTGGACTATGAATCGGTAGACATGGATGGTCAGTTATTGAAATGTTAATAAAAGAATCAGCTACAACTATGAATATGCACAGTTCGACCTGAATTGCCAGTAATTCTTTAGGGTGAAGAATTGCTCGATATGAATTTTCTTTATTTATAAAATATTTGGCATGAATTGCCTCTACCTATCATATTTACCAATCCCTCCGCTCGGGCAGGATCTGACACAAGGTCGATTTTTAACCCGAGTTTAGCAGGATTTGAAATCGTATCGCCGTGTCCATTTCCTACGACGATAACCATTACATTACGGGCACCTATACCTATCGATTGTTCAGCATGCATTTTCTGTGGCTATAATTTTTTAGTCATGAATTTTCTATGACTATAAATTTGTTTTTCGTGAAATAAAGTTAGAAATACATATAAAATAAGATTTTATTCCGAAAAATACGTCCGGCAGTTTGGTGCGACGACTAATGTAAATAACCTAAGTCGTATTGGCTGACAGACATCATCTAGAGCGAACAAACCTCTAGATATTCTTCTGACCAGTCCATCCTGTCGGGCGCTCCAGCCATTCCACAACAAAATTCTTATTTGTTTTCTTTAGGCTTTTCATTGTACATTATGAATTATATATGACTAAAAATTATTAAGTTGTTTACAGTCATGAATTGTTTGGCATGAATGGTTTATAGAGACGAATTGTTCGGTATTAATTTATTAATGGTTATATTTTATTAGGAATGAATTGTATATGATGATAAGTCTATTCGGCGTGAATCGTCTATGGTTATGAATAGTTCATCATGCTTATAACTGATGTTTTAGGGATGCATTTTGGCTTGATATTAATTTTTGGGCATGGATTTTATAACTATGTATTGGTTATTGCCAATTATTTGGCATACATTAGTTTATAAAGGAAATGCCAGGGATTAAAAATCTATCTTGAATTATGTATTGCCATGAATTATTAGGCATGAGTTGTCATTTGCAATGAATTATTCAACATACATAATATAGGACTAAAATCTTTGGTAGTAATTATCTCTCTTGAAGTGTCTCCTGCCATGAATTATTAGGCATAAATAGTCTCCTACTAAGAATGTTTAGGTATGAATTTTTGTGACTCAGTATTAGTTACAAAATATAGGATTGAAATGTTAGGAATTAATAATCAAAGATTAAATAAGACTGATAATTTATGCCTACTTATTTTTGTTTTTTATCTGTTGAATTCTTAGTTTGAGTAATGGGATTTCTGGAGAAAATGAAGTCAGAAGGGTGCCGTATTTTTTCCTAGTTTCCACCCGAGCGAAAGCCTTTTTGGAAGAAAGACTAATGAAACGACAAACAGAATGATGAAATTTGTTCATCTTCATAAAGAGAAAGATGAATAATAAGCGTGAGTTGAATTTACTGAAGAAAATATTTTTCTTAAAGGTAAGTCGAAGAATTGCTGGGAAAAGTGTTAACGGCATTTTGGAAAGTGGCTCCCGTAATCGAATTTGTTCTTGCTTAAAGAAAGTTTGAAAATATTTATTTATTCTTTAGGCGTTGATAATTAAGTGATGCTTTTCCTTGTCTAATATTGTGATTATTTCAGTTAGACAATTTCTGTATATTGAAGATGGACATGAATGTGTTTTGAGGTGTTTAGTGATAGATTCAAAATCGGAGAATGTAAATTGCAAAATGTCTCAACCGAGTTCTAGTTGTAAAGCTTATATTGCTACTCAATTCATAGAAGAGTAATTTTCCTTGTACACAGTTAAGCTATTGAATTTACCTTGGTTGTACTGAGGTATTTAGTCGAGGAGAATAAGTTTTTATTGATAACGAGGTTCGTTGAAGTGGATTTGTTTACTACCAAAAAAATATCCAATAAAAATACAAACTTTAATAGCAATGAAAAAAATACAACACCAAACAAATCTAAGTACATTAAGCTGTGTTGTCATTACCAGATGCACAAACACCACAAACCCAAGGAAATTGCACTAAAAGATCTATTATATAATAACGTCTCTCTAAATGACTCGAACAATATTTTAGAAATAATCATACATTATCTCAAATTCAATACAAAGAGAAAATGCTGCACATGCATGCACACACACACACACACACACACACACACACACACACACACACACATATATATATATATATTTATATATAATTTCATGAACGAATTGATACGGTTAGTCTTATAACTTTAATTTGAGGAAACCTACTTAGTTTTTATTATAATTTACTTAATGTTATTGTATTAAGTTTGTGTTTGTTAATGGCAAAATTTCTTTATAAATCTGTATGGAGGCTCTCATTAGAAATGAATTTGGTCCGCCCAGAAAGGTGTGCGCATGCCTTGTGAGTCATACATCAACGCACATTTAGAGAGTACAAAATTAGAAAGAAAAGCAAAGCAGCCGACCTTTTGATTTGACAATTTATGATATTTTGGGCTTTGATCTAATTGTTCCCATGATTCAAATAACCTTTTTTTAACCAGGTTTAAGGTGTCATGATTAATAGAAAATTACGCCTGTGCGCATTTAAAGGGGGAAAAAAGGAAAACCAAAATTTGATCTCGAGTTAATATTTTTGTTTGAAAACTTGGAAAAATGATTGATTTTCCATGAGAAAATGATCATACTATAGAGAAAACAAAAATATGACATAATCATTACGTCTGCTAGGGTCTCCATTGTTATAATGAATTTTATTATGATTAGATGAAAATCCGAACTTCGAGAGAAGGTTTAAAAGAGACCTTTGCCTAAATATAAGATCATTGATTTAAAATGTCTTGTGATAACTTATAAAAGCTTCAAAGGAAATAATCGATGGTTTATTTTTCATTTTTCGTAAATTAATCACGGAGTATGTATGACTATCTGTGCTCTCTGTGTATGTGTCGTTAGAAGAAGTTGTTATGTCCATCCGTCTCCTGCCAACCCAATCGCTTCAATATTCACAGGCTTATACGTCCTTGTGCTCATTCATGAAAATCTTAGACCTCACCGTCAAGTGCTGGCATCTGATACAGCATCAATGGTATATGATCGGGATGTGGCCCAACAGCGTGATTTGATTCTTCCACAAGATCCTCAGATCTATGTCTCTTTCAAACGACTCACATTTTCGTAGACATCTTATTATTCCCTTTAAAAGCTGTGTTTTTCTTATCTAATTCACAAAGTTTAGCTATGAAGGAACGACGGAAGAAGTCAATAATAGAAATATACATGTTTATATAAACAGAAATGTTTTTCCGTCAAAGTGTTGGTTTCAACTTTGAACGCTGGGCGACTTCCGATTTCTTTACGATAATAGTGGGTCACTTCCTTCTATGCCGGATGTTTTGTGAATGACTAGTGAAATACACCTCGAAGTTGTAAAGTTTCTAAAGCGTCTACTGAGGTTCAGCTTGCAATCCCTTGTGTTTCTAATGTCTCTACTCTGCTCATCTCTTTTCGATCCAATATATGCTCTGTCTGACCTCTAGAGTTTGCTAATATGTTCCTTACGATATCATTCTCAATTAGCCGACTTATTCGGTATTATCTTGTGAACAAAGTAAGGATGCAACCCTATTTTCGGCCCGAAAAAATAAACACTATTATATCAGATAGAAGGGAGAATCCAGATGGCTACTTCGTCGATGCTAGCGCGCTGGATCGTCTCATTTCTATTTGTAATAATCTTTCAAAACAAAACAATAATCCTCCATTTTATATTTGTAGGTCAGATATACATTCGCTTTACCAACTATCCTAAGACAAAAGCTTAGTAGATTATGACTATTCTACGCTAAATATCCCGAAACAACCCGTGATTATAATTTTAGTAAAACATTCCCATTCCTTTTTTTTAAATTTTTTACATATCTCGAAGCAACGATTGCATCCCCATGACATTTCAGGATAAGATCTTTACAAAGTCTAAAACAGAAGTGACAGGATGTGGGTGGGTGGGGGGATTCGTTCCATGTCGACCTCTATCCGATTCTACTAGGCTATTTTCTTTTGCAGTTTTACCCAACGCTATTTTCAACTTGAAATCTATCTCTATTTTGCATATTGAATCTCTCTAGATACTCATTTGATAACCGAATCCTCTGTGTCTAAAGATCAGACGCCATCCATTGCGTCACTAACTGCATCCACATGAGACAATATATATGGAAGCACACAGAATACATAGTCACATATGCGCAATATTTTCATTGAAGCAATCAGACTCGGATAAAGGATTTGCTTATGACTAAACCGATGCATATTTATAGATTGTATTTCTGTATCAGAATCACAAGAATCTTGTTTCACCATTGTAAAACGACATTCCATTTCAAATAATCAGTTATTCTGTACCGTGATTTTAAATCAATCCTTCTAATATAGTCCTCTGCATGTCTTGTCTGGTCTCTCTCTCTCTCTCTCTCTATATATATATATATATATATATATATATATATATATATATATATATCTTTTCATGTTAACCTCATTTGAATAAGCAAGATACAGTACAAGGTGAATTTTCTTTTCCGAAACGGAATTTAAGATATATTATAAACCTTTTTTCTCTCCTGGGACCATTTTCTAAATTAAAGTTTAATAAATCTGGGTATCCTATTATTTATCCTCGGCTAGACGGAGAAAATTTCTATCCACGCGCTTCCAAAGACAATTAGCGCTATCTGAAAGGCAAACCTTTTGACGAGGGTTTGAAAATGGGTCGGCATATCCATTGCCTACATAGATAAGTTACATAACCATGATATGGCTATTTACGAAATGGACATCGAATGTTGGTACCTTTGAGTTAAAGGTTTCGACATAAGGAGAGAGACACAATCTTTTTATGCTGGGTTCTTCATCTGGCCCCTATCTTTTGCGGCACCCATTCTGCGCAAATTTGTCTCGCCGCAGCGAGCCCCAAAAGTTGCACCTACTCGTTCGGCGTCTAGTTTCAACTCCCTAACTTTCTTCAAATTTCCCCCAAATCCTCCGCGCGCTTCCGGTGCGTGACGTCACCCGCACTTCCTCACCCCTTTCATCATCTCAGACTACTGTGATATCTCTGAGTGACATGTCCGCTCTGTGCGCCCGCGTGCGTTACCACCTGCATCAAGGTTGCACCTAACTAACCCATGTGCTGAGCTGAAAGGTTCTCAGCCAAACTTAACCCAAAGGCATAAACCGAAATCAATCGGCTATTATATTACATAAGCGGATAACTACGAGCATACTCTTTCTCTCTTTTCTCCTCCGTCTCTCTCTCTTTCTCTCTCTCTCTCTCTCTCTCTCTCTCTTTATTTCTCTCTCTCACTATATATATATAAATATATATGGAGGGGATCTATGAGTGTGTGTCACTGTGAGAATGTTTGTTGATCAGAAGTCTCTACAGTTCTTTATTCATCTCCAAAATGTGAATTATATATATATATATATATATATATATATATATATGTGTGTGTGTGTGTGTGTGTGTGTGTGTGTGTGTGTGTGTGTGTGTGTGTGTGTGTGTGTGTGTAGTATTAATGACGTATAAGAAAAAATAGTAAAAGATGTTTATTTTTTACGGAACATGTTTCGCTCTGTTACATAGCATTTTCAATAGTGACTGCGAAAAAAGAATTTGTCTTTTTATTATACGTGGTGCATTTATTAAGCTTCCATACTTTTTTGTACAGGCATTTAAAATGGTCGTAGACACTTGAAAATTCAGTATGTTTTTACTATACATCCTATGAGATGACTGACCAATTTCTACGGTTTTAGGTTCAAATAAAAGGTACATCAGGAATTTGAATACTCCCAACTAAAGCCTGATTGTCACGTCACAGCCGTTGAATTAAAAAAAAAAATGTAATGATGACACTTAGAAGAATGATATTCAATAAAATTCAGTTTTAAACTTGAGAAAAATGTCAGAGAAACGTATGGAATGCTTCAGACTGACCAAGATGAGCATCAAGACAATTCCCCACCCAGACCTTGTTCCCTGTGACTTTTGGTTATTCCCTAAGCACAGAGGCTGTCGTTATGAGACAACGGAGGAGATGAAAGTGGCTGTGATGAAGGTCATTGACACGCTAAAACAAGAGGACTTCCGTGGGGCCTAGCAGAAGCTGTTCCAACGGTACAACAAGTGCATTACAACCGGGGGAGATTACTTCGAAGGGGACTAGAGTTTCATGTTTGTTAAATCAATCAATGTGCCCATACGAAAAATGTCTGGTAACTTATTTGATGATCCTCGTGTATGAGTGTATCTATCTTTTGCCTGTCTACAATTTCTCCAATGACATACGCTGCAACTCAGCTTGCACCTGAATAAAATTTTGCCCGATGTTTAATGGCTTTGTACATACAATGCGAAAGAAGAAGAAGAAGAAGAAGAAGAAGAAGAAGAAGAAGAAGAAGAAGAAGAAGAAGAAGAAGAAGAAGAAGAAGAAGAAGAAGAAGAAATCATGGGAAATTGTGGAGCAAAAGATGAGTCGGTATACTAATAATAAATGGATAGATCAAACAAACTTAAACGGAATATAAAATCACACATTAAGTAGTAGGGCACTCTGGGAAATGCTCAAACGATTAGGGATTGAAAATGCAAACATACAGCGTCAACAAGAAACTGAAAACTGTTTTGAGAAATGAAAAAAAATCATAAGGTAATATGGAATACAAAATTATAAACACCACCCCAACGAAATTTAATGAGATGATTCGACTGTCACTATCACGACAAAGTAGTCCAGTAATTTCCTAAACAAAGATAAGAGAATGGAAACAATTCAAAGTAAAATTGATCTTTCACGGTAAGATACAAAACTTAAGAAACTATTGGCTTAATCATTACGTTTACAACTGGTGCAGTTGATACCATTCCAAAAACATTAATCTTCCCGGGAGATTTGAGACTTGAAAAGCTATGAAGTTTCTGACATTCAAATATAGAGGCCGCCTCTAACTACAAGTGACCTTATGGTCAAACTGTGTGACCGACAACAAATAGACAATTACAACATCTACAGCTTTATGTGCACGCAAAATACTTAAGAATTTCTTAAAAAGGCTCAGTTAGGTAATCACCGAATGAACAACAAGTAACGACCTAAATTCCGGAGCTAGAGAAACGTCTAAGCATCTCAATAATGTTAGATCTATTTGATAAATTTCATAAAACTTACGGAGGAAAAAAAGAAGAGGTAATCTTTATCAACTATCGATGTTCTTTAGGATAGATTTAAGCCTTTAATGTGATAATTCAGAAAACTCCTTCAAAAATTTTCCTAGAATGAAAAATAGGATTAAATTTCTGTTTTAGAAATAATTTTTTTAAATTTTGAGGACAAGAGGTTGATCTCCTTCTTAAAACTAATGTATCACTAACCCCCGATCTCCACTCGATAGGATTACAGCCAACAACAAGAAATGAATCGCGATAATTCTCGCAGAAGGTTTGAGAAGCGATTACGCCGTCGATATTTGAGGATGTTTTGAAAGAATCAGTCGGTTGGTTATCGAGAGTACAACATTTGAAGACATAAATGTCAGGGCTGTCGAAATCACCTTCCAATTGAGGATGGGTTAATCCTATTTACCAACCCCTCCTCTCGGGCAGGATATGACACAAGGTCAATTTTTTGAGCGGAGTTTAACAGGTTTAAATTCAGAGTTTTCCTTCTCCTAGACTAGTTGCCTCACCAAGGCTGAAGAACCTAGTCTGTCCTACTATTTACCCATAGCTGGAGGGAGAATAATTGGATTCATACCTTTCCCAAGGGTATTAGTGCTATGTGAAATGCAATGAGTTTCGTCCAGGATTTGAACTCGTGTCGCCGTGTTCATTTCCTACGACGATAACAATTACACCACGGGCACCTCCACATTGAGGATGGGTTAATATTTGACAAACAATCACTTCTTGATCGACTTAAGAATACCATTTCATCTCTCTCTGTGTATGAGGGCGATCCAGAGGGGTGTTGTAACATCGGCGGTAAATTGTTTGTCTTTTTCTATGATCATGTGTCTACATTTTCCTGATAAAAATTACATCATCTTATCTTCATCTCTCTTACGCGTCTTTGTCTCTTGGTTTTCGCCAAATTTCTTCAACATCACCTCTCCCCCATACATTAGCCTCTTGTTGTCCACCATTTACCCACAATGTAACTGGAGCAGAAGTTAATCGATGTTGTCATGTGTTGTAATTATGAGATTCTAGATCGCTTGCTAATTTAGCCTGAGATCACTAGGCACTTAGTTACAAGAGGTTGCCGTACGGAAACAATATTAGCGACTCTGTTTAGGCAGATTTGGATTAAACAACCCTAATTATTGCGCGGTTTAATTGCGCATAAACTACTCTACGGTTGTTTTATGCCAAAAGGTTAAGGAGACAGCATGTATTATATAATTCTATTTATATTTTTTGTATAGTTGTTCCTTTCTAATGAAAATAATTTGCACACAGTTTTAAGTGATTGTTTCTCTTAAATAATATTAATTTCTTTGCACGTATTATATGTTACAATTAACAAATCATAAACCTTTGTAAGTAATTTTAGTGTCAAGTAATAACTTAATACAAATATTTTACAGCTGTATTGCATCAAATAGTTTATTCGAATTCGAATAACTTTTTAAAAATCTAATTGAACTGGAACAACCACCCCGGATCACAATGGAACAATGGCAATGAAGTGGAATTCCAGAGACGGAAATTTCAGAACTAGATTGAGAATATCTGACGGATTTTGGTATCATAACCAGAATAGGTCTTTTTGTTTTGGTGTTGGTCCTTACCTTTTTGGATCCTGTTCAAAGTTACACTGACAGAATATGATAGCAGAGGATTAGGCAGAGTTCAGGTTTGTTTTGGTCTGGTTCTTCGTTTTAAGGCATATCATTTTTCGACGATTATTTTATACCAAAAAAAACCTTGTAGAACAGTAGTGATTCTAAAAAGTGTCTCAGAATAAATGCAACCCATTAATATGATAAGGATTTATTACTGTGGCAAGTGCAATGGTGGTCATTTGTAAAAAATGCATCTTTTTAGCTAAAACATAAAATCAATGTGGCTTTTGTTCGAGCTGGTCGTCCTGCTTTTGCTTGGCCATATGTGGGGGTCCAAGAGATGTACTCCTATGGACCCCTACATATCGCCAAGCAAAAGTAGGACGACCAGCTCGAACTTACATACAGCAGCTATGTGAGGACCCCGGATGTAACTCTGAAGACCTGCCAGAGGCGATGAATGATAGTGAGAAGTGACGAGAAAGGGTCAGGGATATCCGTGCTGGCGGCACGACATGATGATAATGATATTAGCTTTCAGGACATGCAATATTTTTTGAGTTTCTTGTCTCAATAATAAATCGTTATAACATTAATAGGTTGCGTCTATTTTAAGACAGTTTTGAATAATTTTGTCTTCAGATGAGTAGGGATGCAAAGTATTTTTCCTCTCGTGTCCAAAGCATTGTGATCGTGGATTAATAGTTGTTATAGTAAAATATTTGAAACAAAAGAGAATACAACGTTATTATAAGTAGAGTCACAGGGGTCCCATGTATATGGAGACACCTTATATATTTAACACATCACTGAATTCATTTGTTAGTTCATACCTTTCCCAACGGTATTTGTACGAAATTAAACGTAATAGTCAGACAAGGGTTCGAACCTGTTAACTAAAATATCATTGTTCAGCACATTAGCCACTACACTATACGTACTACCTCTTGTATAGGAGGTGTCCATGGTGTAATAGTTATCGTCGTAGGAAATGGACACGGCGACTCGAGTTCAAATCCTGGACGAGACTGATTGCATTTCACATAGCACTAATACCCTTGGGAAAGGCATGAATCCAATTATTCTCTCTCCAGATATGAGTAAATAGTAGGGCAGACTAGGTTCTTTAGCCTTGGTGAGGCAACTAGTCTAGGAGAAGGAAAACTCTGAATTCAAACCTCTAAACTCCGCTTAAAAATTGACCTTGTGTCATATCCTATCCGAGCGGAGAGGTTGGTAAATATGGTCTACCTCTTGTACACATAGTGTATTAATAATAATTGTAAGATTTGAATTTATGAATAAGATTCAATTTTTTTAGTTGTCTGTTATAATTTAGGCGACAATATTTTAAGGTTTTATTCATTTTATGTTTGTTTTGATTTCTTTGTCTAATGGCATATCAAGCTCTGTGGGTTATTTAGTGCCAAATTACTCATGTAGAAGGACAACATTGGAAATAATTACCCCTTAACTGGGAGGATAAGGGTATTAGTCCAAAATTGAGTGCAATAGTTCGAGTTTATTTTGAACTCGCTTGCTATAGTGGGACTTAACAAGCTCGTTAGCCAATACTCTACGGAGACTCCCATAGGACCTTAATTAACACATAGTAAATCTAAAGTCACCAAATAGTTCACGCATGAAAAATTAACAATAGAATGCACCAATGACAATAATTGAATAATGACAATATTTTTCTTCATTCGGAAATTCATTTTACCGAAATGAGGTGTTGTCACAAGACGCAATCGAAATATTTAACCATTTGGCTATGCAAAGCTTCAACTTTTCTGCAATTTTGGCGTCATTGAGATCTGTAGATTTGTTATATATGTTAAAACATAGGCACCTTATTTGGCACAGCCACTCTTGTAAGAAAGATTTAAATTAGTTCTTACGTAATCAAACAGGAAGGTTAGAACCGATTAGAACTAATAGGCATCAAAAACAAAGACCAAGGCAAAATTTTATCGCGGGTGGAACAAAAGTGTCGTCAGAAATCTGGCGATGAAACACTCAATAAGGCGGTAATTACATCTCAGTTACTTGATCGTTTCTCCTTGGAACACGTGTTCTTTTAATCTTGGAAGTAGATGATTTGCAAAGGCCAAAGTCTTGATGTCTAGCTACTGATTAATGAATGAATAATGATAATTACATAGACACAGACGATCATTCGAGCAAAAGAGTAGAACATAAAAACTAGAACTTTCTAAAAACGAAATACTAAGCAATTGTTGCAAAGCAGAAGACGTTGGAGATAACCTTTAAAATGAGACACATTTCTCTCTTCATTATTCCTCATCATTTTTTTCTCTTTCAAAACGACATCATTTTCTATTTCTCTCTTATTCTCTCTCTATTTTATCTAAGTCTGTTTCACTCTCTTGTATTCAGTCAGCTTTATTCTTAGTTTTTTCTTTTATTCTCAGCTACTTACCAATTTTTTATTCTCCTTCTTAACGAATTCGATCACATCCCTTTTCACAAATTTCGTGTGCTACATTCTCCAATAAACGGATTCAAGAATATAGACATTTCAACAGTAAACTCAAAGACAGGCAATTAACCTTTCGTATATACAGAGTAAAGTTAACAAAGTCTACACACATTTAACAGCAACTAGTTATTTCCTAGAAGTTAATTGAAGTTTTATAACCTACTTCAAGTTCTAACAGCCTTTACTATACCTAGAATATAATATCATATATTAGAGTATAGAAAGTATTTTCAATACATTTGTTCAGCGTAAGAATACCTAAATTTTCCAAGATGAGATACCCACAAAATAATCATAACTTGGCTCCCTGCTGCCCAATAAATGGGATAAAAACTTCAGCAGAGAACCTACAGAAACATCATTGAAAAAGGTTTTCATGAAATGCCTCATTTATACCAATTTTCACTTACAAAGAAAGAGCAGCAGATATTAAAGATTATGATATACATCATCATGATCAAATTTTTAGAGGTAAATTACTTAATACTGTTTCAATAGATCATTTTTTTACAAAGCCATGACATTAGATTTTTTTAGCTGAGAGAATACTTTTGCTTTTTACATGCAACTTTATGATATTGCAGTGATTTGTGGGGAAATGTTTTGTTAATTACTTTCATAGTCAGCAGTAGGCTCACACGACCAAAAATGATATTGAACCTTTTATTATCATTGGTAGAAACATGTTTTTTTTTTGTAATAGCATGGTATGTCTACAACTTCAATCCCGTGGGTTTTATTTTCCTCAAAGATACTGACGGCTGAATGTCTTTAATACGGTTCTATTTTTAGATCTGATGTAAAGTTTATTTTTAGTCATCAAATTTATTTCGTTTTTTTATAAGCATTCGACATGCTTCTTTGTTTTCCTTCAATGTTAAAAATTGTCTTGAAAATGGCGTGTATTTACCTCATACGAGTATTCAAAAGCAAAGACTTTTCAAATGATATGAGAAGTATTCTGTGTTTTCAAGTAATAAAGTGAATGTTCGTCGTTTGATCATTCTGTAGTTTTATTTGAATTTTAGTTTCGGTTATTTTGTTTAATGGTATATCAACAATTAAGGGTTATCAAATGCAACGAATGCTGATTCCTTCTCTGTTATATATATATATATATATATATATATATATATATATATATGTATATATATATATATATATATATATATATGAACCCAAAATCGACAACATACTTAGAAAAAACCAAAATGGCTTCCGAAGAAATAGATCCACGACCTCACAAATATTAACCATCCGCAGAATCCTTGAAGGTGTACGGGCAAAGAACCTACAAGCGACATTAATATTTGTCGACTTTACCAAGGCTTTCGACTCCATTCACAGAGGAAAGATGGAACTAATCCTACTAGCGTACGGCATACCTAAAGAAACCGTAGCGGCAATAACGATTCTCTATAGAAACACTAAAGTAAAAATACGATCACCGGATGGAGACACAGAATACTTTGATATTGTAGCAGGAGTACTACAAGGGGACACGCTGGCCCCGTACCTCTTTATCATTTGTCTAGACTACGTACTTAGAACATCGATTGACAAAATCAAAGAGAATGGCTTCGAACTGACGAAGAAAAGAAGCAGAATGTACCCCGCAACAACAATTACCGACGCCGACTACGCCGATGACATAGCGATACTGGCAAATACACCTGACCAAGCCGAAACTCTTCTGCATAGTTTGGAACGAGCAGCAGCAAACATAGGCCTCTATGTTAATGCACACAAAACGGAATATATGTGCTATAACCAAACGGGGGACATCTCCACTCTAGAAGGAACCCCACTTAAACTAGTAGACAAATTCACGTACCTAGGAAGCAGCGTCGAATCAACCAAAAAGGACATCGAATCGAGGCTAACGAAAGCATGGACAGCTATATTAGGCTATCGATTATATGGAAATCAGACCCAACCGATAAAATGAAACGCAGTTTCTTCCAGGCAGCGGTCACATCGATACTGCTATATGGATGCACTACATGGACGCTAACAAAACGACTGGAGAAGAAACTAGATGGCAATTACACAAGAATGCTGCGTGCAATCCTGAACAAGTCCTGGCAGCAACACCCCACAAGACACCAACTGTACGGCCACCTGCCCCCTATCACGAAAACTATTCAAGTTAGACGAACCAGACATGCAGGACACTGCTGGAGAAGCAGAGATGAACTCATAAGAGATGTACTCTTATGGATCCCCACACATGGCCGCGCAAAAGCAGGGCCACCAGCTCGAACGTACATTCAGCAGCTATGTAAGGATACAGGATGTTGTCCTGAAGACCTGCCTAGGGCGATGAACGATAGGGAGGAGTGGCGAGAGAGGATTAGGCATATCCGTGCTACCAGCACGATATGATGATGATGATGATGACTTTATCGGTATATCTTTTTGTTTATAACTATATTAACCAACCCCCCCCCCGCTCGGGCAGGATATGACACAAAGTCAGTTTTTAAGCAGAGTTTAACAGGTTTGAATTCAGAGTTTTCCTTCTCCTAGACTAGTTGTTTCACCAAGGCTGATGAACCAAGCCTGCTCTACTATTTACCCATAGCTGGAGGGAGAATAATTGGATTCATACCTTTCCAAGGATATTAGAGCTATGTGAAATCCAATCAGTCTCGTGCAGGATTTGAACTCATGTCACCGTGTCCAATTTCTGCGACGATAACCATTACGCCACCGACACATCCTATTTTGCTTTTTAACGAATTGCAAGAATGTGATATAGACATTACAAGAAAATGTTTTTTACAAACATTTTTTAAAAGACATCTTGCTTCATTGGCGTATCTTAAAACAAACATTTCAATATCTGATTATTTGTATAATTTTATTTCTGTTCAGAAGAATATGATGATATATATATTGGCATTTTCCAATAAATATTTCATATTATTTACATTGAAGAAGAATTTTCGGATGAGATCGAAACCCCTAGATTCTATAAGAAAGGATTTAACAATGCTGGCTATTTGACATATTATACACCGTAATCCTTCCTCTTGTTTGAATATAAAAATTGTGTAAGTTTTTGTAATCAGTATTACTTCTTCCTCCCTGGATTTTCCCTGCAGCCAATCTCCTTCTGTCATGTTAATTGATAAACACTTAACGGGTGAACTACTATGCAAATATTCTTGCCATTTTTTGGCTTCATAAAAAATCTATTCCGTTTTTTTAGGTTTGTAAATCGGACCTTGAGCCGGGGTCAATTTCTTTATTTGTGGAATATTTTGTGAAGGAATCAGTTTCGTCATTTCCCGTTATCCTAACTGATGACTTGGAATAAAAAACATTACAATCTCATTTAACTCGGATATTGAATTCAGTTTCATTGTAGCATTATTTTTTATAGCTTATCAAGTATTTTCTTTTATTGTTATATATATTAAGAAGTTCAAAATCTTCATCAGGTAATTGTCTCAAAAAATCTTAGTGGATACTTTTTAGGGAGGATTTCAATTCTACGAACCTCATAAGAATTTTGGTCTTTCTTCTGGTCTTAGGTATATTCTTTTCTCTATTTGAACCTCGAATATTTTTACTGCTTTCTATTTTTAAAATGAGATTCTCGTGCTTCACTGACTTAGGGTTGCTCTCCTATACCTACCATGACAATTTTACAGTAGTGTGGGGATTTGATGTTTCTCTATTCATATCATTATTGTCTCTTTTCGTTTTGTCAAAATCAGCACACACGGGAGTATAATGGGTGATTTTTATGACAATTCATAAAGTTGTATTCCCGGTGGTATTGTCCTTCTGAATCCTCTGTTTTTTCCCCACCTGTTAGTGACTGTGGTGCATCATGATCATCTGTCCTGATGATGGCCATATTTTTGGCATTAAAAGACCGTAGATAATTTGGGACATGTAGTTGTACTATTTCCGAAGAGCCTATTTTGATGCCTTAACAATCATTGAGGTTTTAAAGTTAAAAAAAAATGCCCATGTTTAAGTCAATGGCTCTTCCTTCAGTCTTATCTCATTTTTGTAAATCTTTTGAGTTTTCATACTGTAACGGTAAAACCAGCCTCGTCCATCACGGGGTGATTTCACTTCCAATCCGCTGATCATTCCGTTGGTTGGATGATGCGAATCTAGTTGTCAACTTGTGTTCTCTCTCTAGGATTCTCTCTTTGGTATTAATTCACTATGTAATAGGCTTTCTTCAATTACTATAGCGATGGTATTCAGGCAGAAGGTCAGGACGTGGACTCTAGTTGTCGAGTTCAGCTAATGACATGTTATTTAGGGATATCTCGGTCTCTCTAAATATTATGTTTTCTTAATTCACTCAGCTTTTTCTATAACCAAGACAGCCTGGTAAAAGATAAAAGTATCATCTGATCTCGATTTATCTTTGCTTCTTTATCTCTCCAAGTCTGGCACCAGGACCTCTATCGTCCGCTCCAGGCTGTTGTCTAAAGAGTCATATTATCTCGATTTATATTTGCTTCTTTATTTCCACGAGTCTGGCACAAGAGTGTCAATAGGTATCATTTTATCTCAGTCTTTCTTTACTTCTTTCATAGTATTGTACATCGGTAAGCCTATATCATGTCTAGACAATATATAATATGACTTTTTTTCTGCCTCTCCCCTTTGGTAAGACTGACATAAGGGCTGAGATTAACGCGATGACAATCTTATTGTAAATTTGCGCTCTCTATGCAGACTATCTCTAGAGAGAGAGAAAGGAATCGTTGTATTTTATATATATCTTCAATCGGGGGAAGCAGAAAATATCAATTTTCTAAGTTGGTTTCAAAGTTCAATTCCGCCACGAAAATTTTTGTAGCCTTCAGATCTGCTTTACTCTCAATTTTATCCAAAAGAAGTGGTCTTCGCCAAATTTAGAATTGGTACAATTTTATATTTACGTAACATGACAGTAAAGAATTGAATCAACATTTTCCATTCTTGAATTTAAAATAAATTGCTCTTCCTGAATCTTTCGTTCTAAAACCGCTGATTGACAGCTCTGTACTCAGTGTCTGCTTTCTAGCACTAATTATATAAATATGGTCGTGTGTTTGCCACGAGTGCTTTTTGAAGAATAATACCCAGAAAAGCATATAAGTGCTAGAGCTTGACATCATCAGATAAAACATTGAATAGGGCTTCTCCGTTTGCCATTCTAGGCCAGTAAAATCCGCATTGGAGTGTTGCCGGGTCAGAGACAGCTCAGCCACGAGGATTCAGCCCAGGATCATTACTAGTCATCACTCACGTCCAACAAGTGGCCTCTTTGGGACTGAGTGACTTAGTCCTCTGCAGAGGCGCTTCCAGAATATTCTATAGCCTTGTCGACAAATTTATCTCTTACTTTTTCTTCAGAAATTAAAAAAAATCATTTTAGTCGAGGAAAAGGAAAGCAAATTCTTATGAAATAAAAATCACGATACCATTATTTCATGATATAATTAGCAATCATTTAATTAGTTTTAATACTTCACTACTAATATGGCTGGGTTTTCAAATTTTAATTACATTGTTTTTACTGAATTATTCAACATATTAGACATCTAAGCCATTAGGTTGTAAACTTATCGAACTTTTCCAAGTGTTAGCATTCATCGAAATCTTTTATTATACATAACCAATAAAATTGAAATTTCATTTGAAAATAAAGAACACTTGTAATTGTCCGTCTTGGTCCTACTTTCAATTCAATAGAAATCAGAAAATTATTGAAAAGTTATTAAAATAAACATGTTCTGTTTCCCTCACTAAAATCTGCCTAATTGAAAAATAACTACCAATATATATTCATCCATAAAAGTATACATGAAATATCACGCATAAATAAGAACATTTCTACAACTACTTAATTTTTATATAAAGTTAACAACAAATATGTTTTAAATTTATTTATTGGGATATTATGCGACCAAAACGGATGTTGATAGGCCTTAACTACAAAGCAACTCTACAAAATTGAAAATCTGTAAGAAAATAACAAATTGAAACACATCCGCAACAAAAAAAAAGAATATGAGGAAAAGAAAACTCGTCTACTATATTATGTATTTAAATGAATGTAAAATAGTTTTAATATAAAAGAATAATAGTGTCGAAGCAGATGAAAAACGTTATATGCCGTTAATGACGATGATGTCAAAACAAAAACAGTAACAAAAAACGAAACTGTAAACATCGCAATTATGATCATAATGTGTCCTTGCATAATAAGACAATGTGGCTTTAAGGAATCAAAGATGTGATGCATATTTCACTGGTGCACTTCTTTGTCCAAGGAACGAATCTTTTCGGTAAAAAGCAGGTATTATATTTGTAGCATTTTCTCTTTTAGTTGTGGTGTATGGACATTGAAGAATTTCGAATTCTGATTTGATATTCTTTTTGACGGTTTTCCTTACACAGGTTATATATATATATATATATATATATATATATATATATATATATATATATATACAGAGAGAGAGATGAGTCCGTTGGCGTGTGTGTGTGTATGTAGATGTATTACTGAAGCCACATGAATTCCACCAGAAACAACGAGACATTTACATAAAAATGTAGTAATATACGATGGTTTTTTAAAATTTATTTCAATGTGCCACAACTCGAACTCATTCGTGAAAGACTTTTAGTCAAGCGTGTTAACCATTACTCCACCCGAGCTGCCCATCATGTGCTTATTATTCTAAGTGCAGTTATTAATCTAGTCAGAGAAGGTAAAGAAGAAATAAAGAAATAGTAAGAAACACCAAGTGTAAAAACGAAACAATTCAAGAAAAAATAAATTGTGATTCAGAAAAAGTGGAAGAGCTTAGAAATCAAGGAGTGAATGTACCAAAAAGTGATCGAGATTTTGAGAAAAAGAGAACGAAATTGATTGATTATCCATACGTTAAAAATGAAATGTTTGACGAGATCTATGGATATAACTTGAGGAGTTCCGTGTCTGACTGGCAGTAATGTTTCCCTGTTGATAGTTATGTTGATTTTACTCGCAAAGGTGGTAGGGGTAATCCAAGTGCAAATCTAAATATACCTGGTGAAACGTTGGAAATATTTTCCAGCGTATAATCTATAGACCAAAAAAAGAAACCCTATGAGTCACTTGCACTTATTCTATTCAAAGTCCATTTTTTTTAATTTCAAAGGTTTCTCATATTTCTTTCAGCGTAATAAGCAAATAACATATCTGTCTTGAACTGGTGCAGTGATACAAAACAAGATATGAGATGCTAGCAGACAAATATATGTTCCATATGTACTTTAAAATATATATATATATATATATATGTTGGTTGTCCATCGGATCCGATGATGAGGTTTGGGTTTCTACAACTCATCTATGAACACGCAGGTGACTCCGCAGCCCCAGCCTGGACGCACAGAGTCTTGAACAGTGGTGGCACTGGAAGTCAGTTGTTGAATCTCTGCGGTCTCTCTGTCTGGCAGCAGTGAGTTTTTGGCAATTAGCCTTTTCAATTTTGGCAGTGGCTCAGTGAAATGAGCCTTGCCATTTTGCTCTGTCCATGGCATACCCCTCTAGGTCTCTCGGATTGATGTGGCACCACTGGAGATTGGCTTTGGCCGTGTCTTAATACCGCAGTTTTGGTCTCCGTTGATTTCTTTTACCGGGCTGAAGTTCCCCGTACATCAGGCGTCTCGGCATCCGACACTCCTCCATTCGAAATATATATATATATATATATATATATATATATATATATATATATATATATATATATAAATCAGGTCTGTCAGAAAAGTAACCGAACAGGGAGGAGTAGATAAGATATGGGCGAAAGATGGATCAACAAACTGTTATCATCGAACATATCTTGGGAGTATATAACCGTAAACTTAGCTTCCTGCAACCGTTGCATTTTTCATATGGTTTTGTTTAAACTTCTTTCATCGTAGATAATAAGCTTTGAGCATTGTGGAACGAAGTATCAAATCGAGCAAGGAATAAACTTGAAATATTTCGTCCAGTTAGGGAAAACTCTGTCATGTCCAAATGTTTTTGCAAGTTTGTGTAAATGGCACCATGGTGTAGATACACGTTTTTAAGTGTGACAGGGAGGTCAAAGAGGGCTTCCAGGATGGGAAAGATGATTCCAAGAATGAGGGGCCTTCAAAACGTAAGAAATGAATCAACATTGAATGGTTAAAACAAATGGTATGTGGCGGTCGTTGGTTGACGGTTCGAATGTCTGCAAGTAATTTAAACATAAAAATGGAACATGTTTGGAAGATATTCACTGCCAATATGCGGAAAGTCTGCGTAAAAATGGTGCCAAGACTACTGAAGGATGATCAGAAGTTGTGCTTCATGCTTGTGTTATTATGTCATCGATCGTCTTCAAACTGAAACAGACTTGGTTAATAGAATCATTGCTGCTGACAAAACGTGGATTTTGAGAACGACCCGGAAACCAAAAACCAGAGTTATCAGTGAAAGCCCCCGAAGTCACCGAGGCCGATTAAAGCAAGATATTAAAAGCAAAAATTCAAAGTCAGATTGATGATATTCTTCTTGGGAGAGGCATCGTCAGCAACAATTTTTTGCCACAGAGCCAGGCAATCAATCAGAATGTCAACCAGGAGATCCTGTGTCGTATGCTTCGTTTAATGTGCTTGAAATGAGAAGAGTTATGGCAGGACAAACCTTAACTAATGCACCTACTCACAAAGCCCTGAACCTCCGACAGGAAGATTCCACATACAGGAACAACAACCATGTACATCTGATCTTGGTCAGTGTGATGTTTTTCTTTCCTCAAAGATAAACGAGATCATTAAATGCATCCGTTTAAAAAGCGTAGACCATAACCGTGAAGCAAAAGAACATCCTTAGAGAATTCGCCCAGCAGAGCATAGAAGTGTGGCTGAGAAAAAATTGAAAAGTGCATGAGAGTAACGGTGGTGGTGGGGGGTTTAACACGAAAGGAAAAAACAGTGTTTGTAGTTGTTTTTTTAAGAAATGAAATAAATAGTTTGTAACACCGTCCCATCACTTTTCAGACACACTTCGAAAGGTCAACATATGTGTTTCCGTGTGTGAGTGTATGAGAGTATATAAAAAGGTGTATGTGTGAGTATATATATCTTAGTGTGTGCATGTGTGTATTTGTTTGCGCATCTGTGTGGGAATGTGCGTTTTTACGTGTACAAGTATGTGTCTATTTGTCTCTTTACTCTGTGCGTGGTTGTGTGTACATCGTTAAAATGCAACCAATTCTTCAGTATTCATAGAATGCTATATCATCAAATGGTTTTATTTACATAAATCATAATAATTTTGATTTTGATCATCAGTATACAAACGTGTGTGTGGCGAATAAACTAAGCTTTATAAAATCGATTTTCTGAACCCAATTAAATGCTCAGTGGAGGAGGGTGAAATTAAAGGAAATGTTTCCTCATATCCCCTTGAATATTTCATTACTATTTTCTTCCATCCAAATCAGGATGCAATTTAGATGTGAAAAAATGTGTTCAACAAAACAAAATAGAAAAATTGAAGCTTTTAATGGTGAATGACAACTTATTATATTTTTTTCTTAAATCAAGGAAGTGCTGAAAAACTTGCCATATGAAACGAAAAACAGATATTTTTCTTATCTCCTCATATACATATTATTTTCAAGATAGCAACCAAGCTGATATAAAAAAAAAGATAATACTTTCTTTTAGATTTTATCAAAATACCACATATTATATATCTATCTTCTTATATATATATATATATATATATATATATATATCATCATCATCATGTCGTGCCACCAGCACGGATATCCCTGACCCTCTCTCGACACTTCTCCCTATCATTCATCGCCTCCGGCAGATCTTCAGAGTTACATCCTGTGTCCTCACATAGATGTTGTATGTAAGTTCAAGCTGGTCATCCTGCTTTTGCACGGCCATATGTGGGGGTCCATTGGAGTACATCTCTTATGAGCTCATCCTTGCTTCTCCAGCAGTGTCCCGCGTGTTTGGTTTGTCTAATTTGTATAGTTTTCGTGATGGGGGGCAAGTGTCCGTATAGTTGGTGTCTCGGGGGTGTTGTCGCCAGGATTTGTTTAATACTGCTCTCAGCATTCTTGTGTAATTTCCGTCTAGTTTCTTCTACAGCCGTTTAGTTAGCGTCCATGTAGTGCATCCATATAGCAGTATCGACACAACCTCTGGCTGGAAGAAACTGCGTTTCATTTTATCTGTTAGGTCTGATTTCCATATGATCGAGAGCCTATCGATAGCTGTCCATGCCTTCGTCAGTCGTGTGTCGATGTCTTTTTCGGTTGATGAGACGCTACTTCCTAGGTAGGTGAATTTGTCTACTAGTTTCAGAGAGGCTCCGTCTAGTGAGGCAATGTTGCCCGTTTGGTTGTAACACATATATTCAGTTTTGTGTGCATTGACATGGAGCCCAATGCCAGCTGCGGCTCATTCCAGACTTTGCAGTAGTGCCTCTGCTTGATTAGGCGTATTCGTCAGTAACGCCAAGTCATCAGCGTAGTCGGCGTCCGTGATTGTTTTGCGGGGTATCTTTTGCTTCTTCTCTTAGTCAGCTCGAAGCCATTTTCTCTGATTTTGTCGATCGAAGTTCTAAGCACGTAGTCTAGACAGATGATAAAGAGGTACGGGTCTAGCGTGTCTCCTTGTAGTACTCCTGCAACAATGTCGAATTATTCCGTGTCTCCATCTGGTGAACGTACTTTCACTTTGGTGTTTCTGTAGAGAATCATTATCGCTGCAATGGTTTCTTTTGGTAGGCTGTATGCTAGTAGGATTTGCTCCACCTTCCCTCTGTGTATGGAATCGAAGGCCTTGGTAAAGTCGACAAATAGTAATGTCGCCTGAAGGTTTTTTGTCCGAACACCTTCAAGGATTCTACGGATGATCAGTATTTGTGAGGTTGTGGATCTATTTCTCCGGAAGCCATTTTGGTTTTTCTTAAGGGTGTTGTCTATTTTGGGTTCTATGCGGTTTCGTAGTAGGGCATTGTAGATTTTGGCTGCTATGGATGTAAGTGTTATCCCTCGGTAGTTCTTGGTTAGTCTGAGGTCGCCTTTTTTAGAGAAAGGAAGGATGCATCCCTTTATCCATCTTTCTATCCTATTTTGACAAAAGACTGCGTTGCATTGCCGGAGCAGCATATCGTCGAATTGTGTAGTCTTCCAAAGAGAATATCACTTGAGAGTTCGTCATCATTTTTTCAGTAGTACTCCATAATTATTGTATGTATGCTTGATGAGATGAGAGGTGGGTGGCCGTACACTGCCATTTTGCGAGATGTTTAAGAATGCACGTAGAATTGTTGAGTAAATACCATGCATGCTTTTTTCTATGCTTTTTATTTGCGTTCACGTAGTACATCCATACAGTAATATTGATACAGCCAAAATTTGGAAGACATTCCGTTTTATTTTATCAGGTTGGTATGGTTTGGATTGGTTTAATGGCATATCAACCACTGGAAGTTATTTAATACCAATTTCTTTTTTATACATATATATTTGTAAACACATTTTGTAGATACAATTTTTAAACTTGCCCAACCGGCAGGGTCTGTAAAATATACCGACTGCCTCCCTGCGGAGGGGTAACACTCCCACGACAACTATCCGGGTTATGACACTAAAAAGTTTGATGGTGAGGATCCAGTAATGCTTGAGCTTTTAGGAATGCAGAGTACCCCTTCATTGCTTTGGCTCCCAGGTCAGGTCTTGCCCGAAGAGTGAGGACCTGATAGGGTCCTATCTCTGGGGCAAACGGAACTAAAGTATGTTCTTATGTTAAACTGAATTGTTTGAATTAAAAAAATCTTTTGACATTTAATCGTCGTACTTATGCTAAACTGAACTGTTTTTATTTTTCATTTAACTGTGCCTAAAGAAATTATCTTTAAATGAATTGTTCATAATACATATCAAAAAGTATAGTAAAAGTTGGTTACCTTAGTTGAGGGTGACCCGAAGTCTCCTTTTTCGATAGCTACTATACCAAGGGGTAGGGGAGGGCGCTACTCAGTTCCCCGGATCGCTCAACTTTACCTTTGATCCCTACCTTATAATGCTGAATGTTAAGCAAGACATCATCAAATAACATTTTTTAAGTATCTGGTATGACTCGACCTGATATTGAACACAGGTCTTCCGGGCCATGGGCAAACACTCTAACCATCATGCCAATGTCCAGTACATAGCAATACTGGGAACCATTTTACATTGACTATCAGAACACTTGGATATAAAACTGTTTTTTGACCTTTAAAATGTATTTCATGCTAAACTGATTTTTTTTCAAATAGAAATGTTTACACGTATAAACATGGGTTTAGCATTAAATAATCTCTAAGGTTTGATTATGCTATTGACGGGTCAGTTGGCCAAACTATTGGAGTGTTCACAAAAAACATGGGTCACCGTTGTTCAATCCCAGGTTGAATCATATCAACGACTCAAAAAATGGTACTTGATACCTCCTTGCTTAACACTCAGCGTTATAAGGTATGGATCAAGGGTAAAGTGAATCTATCCATATAAAGGAATATTACCCTTTCCTACACATCAGTATAATAGCTATTGAAAAAGGAGCCGTTAGACCCCCTCAACTAAGATTGCTAACTTATGTTATAAAGCAAAACCAAACCAAACCATTTTTAACCGAGCCGGAGCAAATTTTGTTCTTCTTTTCACTGTGAAATGGTTTCACTGATTTCTATCTAATACGAATAATTCTATTTAATATTAATCATTTGTTTGTGCAGTTAAATGTTTTCAACTACTGCTTTGTAACACTAACATTTAAATTAAACATGAATCATTTCTTTATACACAGTTAAAGGTCAAACTATTTCAAAAAATTAAATTTGCAATAAGATAATAAAGTTGAATTGTTCCAAATCTTGTTATTCATCATTAACAATTCAATTAAATATCAGTCATTTGTTTACACAGAGTTAAATGCAAAAACAGTTCTATACCAAGGAATTCAGGTTAGTATATTGTTTGCATCCAGGTTTGATATCAAAGAGTTCTATTTGACCCATAGATATGAACCTATCAGTAGCTACCGCTCTGGAACAAATCCTTCCCCAAAGCTCCAAACTTACTGGATACTCACCATCTGATTTTTAAATGCCACATACTGGACACTCGTTGGTGAGGTTCTTAACCCTCAGCAGAGATACAGTCAGTGTATTCTATAGCTCCAGCTGACTGGGCCATATTTTATCAGAAATGTCAGATTTCCATATGATCAATAACTTATCAGTCGTGGTTAATACCATTATTAAGTCTATGTTGACCTCACTATCACTTGATGAGAAAATTTGGCCAATGTAAGTATATTAACTAATTATTATTTTTTTTGCCACTGAAAGGGGAAATGTTTTCTTCTTTTGTAAAACATGAACTCTGATTTATTTGCATTTACATAGAAGCAAAAACTTCCTGCTAGTTGATTCTACCTGAGCTGTACGTATGCAACTCGGACAGATGTATTTGCGAGGTTTATTGATCATCTGCTTAGTCTGCAGTAAGATGAAATCTGCATTTTCCTTTTTAAGATGACATAATTTTCTTTTGTTAGATCTGTTGAGGTTCGAAATACGGAATCTAAGCAGATTAAAAGCGTATATCATGCAAAAGACTCTCCCTACAAGACCCCAGCGAGAATGTTGAAGAATCAATTTGACCCTCAGGTTAGAAACCCTTTACTGTTGTGTTTTATAAAGGACTATTATAGCTGTAACAGACTATTTTGGGGAAGCTATATGGAAGTAGCATTGCTCCATTTTTTCTCTCTCTATAGAATCACATACCTTGGAAAAATCCACAAACAATTGTGTTGCCTCGAGGTCTTTTTTGCACGTACTTCTTCGATGATTCGACAGAAAGACATGATCTTTGAGGCTATGGATTGACTCCTCCAAAAGTAGTGCTGATTTTTTCTCGACCTCTCGTCGGATTCAATTGAGAAGAATGGCAATATAAATCTTAGCACCTATAACAGTTAACTTCGTGATACGGAGGTCACCTATTATGAGGAAGAGGAGGATAAAAACTATTTTCAATGTCTCGTATTTTGTTTGTACTCAGCATTGCATAATAGAATAATTATGCTTTCAAATTTTTTCTTGTCTCCCATACTTCAGATGTGTTTTCGTCGAGGCCTGCGGCTTTTTTGCTTTTAATTGCTTCAAGTTCTTCTTCCGTAAATTGTTTAATTTCCATTTTCAGTAGGTTTATCTCTAATTTTGGGAGAGATTCCAAACAAATTCTTCCAATGTTCTTTTCTTTTGTGAAGTCTTCCTTCTTTACTGACAGTTTTTAATTTTACTATTGAAGTGCTTTTTATTAAGCTTACTTCATTTACATTCTGTCATTCTAATTGTAATTTTATATTTTCTACTGATTTTCTGATTCTATTTATTTGGTCTTAAATGAATTCGAATTTGTGTGTGTGTGTGTGTGTGTGTGTGTGTGTGCGTGTGTGTGTGTGTGTGTGTGTGTGTTAGGTCTAAATTCTCTCATAAATTTCATTTATCAAGTAAGTATGATTTTCCCATATTTTCTCATTTTCCCTAACTAGTACAGATTCCCGTTGAACACAAAAAATTGATTCATAGTTCGGTTGGTATATACTCGGTTGCTGCTTTTGTATAGGTGGTAACAAATGTATCCTATTGGTCATTTGGTATATGTCTCTCAGATGTCTCCTTAAGAGTATGAAACATTTCTTACGGTTGCTCTATATTGAATGCTTTCATCACTATCGGTTAGTGAAAACGAGTCATATTGTGAGGCTTTAATTGTTTGCTTCTCATATATGCATAAACTCAGGAGAATATTTACTGAGGGGATTCTATAACCGGATGACATTCCTTCAAAAGAAGAGTTGCCCTTACAGTTCGCAACAGTATTTATCCACTTCTTGTTCAGGAGTATTCATTCAATATGTGCTTTAGATTTATGGGGATGCGTGTATAACCATAATTCCCACGCTTTTTTTATCTAATGTTTATTCATGCTAGCTTGATGTCGGATGGAAACTCTTCTATTTAATTGCCATTTCTGTTTTACGTGTTGTGTAGGCAGAATTGATTATTTCCGTCTTTTTCCAATTTGGACAAACACGTCTCCCCCAATGATTAGAACGTTATGTTTGTGAATATGACGAACAATAGAAATATAGCTCATCGTAGATGATGTTAATGTTTATTTCATCATAGATATTGGTGAGACGGTAGCAAGAGAATATTGTTGCGTAGGGGTTACAATTAAATGTAGTACTCATTATTCTGGCTTGGATTATCACAAATAATTTTTAGGGATTTTAAGACATGAAGACTGAAAACTTTTTCTGTTAGTCTTATGATGACATGCAGAAAGTTTTTCCATGTAGATGGCAAGATAAATATGCATTCTCTCTCGATGAGAAGGTATCTTATTTCTTGTTCACTATGATTATGTCTCTGTTCTTTTATAGAAATGAAATCAATAGTCTGCTCCATTGCAGATACTGTAAACTCAGTTAAGTTTTCTATGGGGTTGATACTCATTGCGATAAATGTCACAATGTTGACAATGTTTTTACCTATAAGTTAGGTTTGAACATAGACGACAGAGCCCAAACCTGAGTAAGGCACGCCTTCGTTTACCAGTATGAAAGACAATGATGTTTTTAGGTATGGGTTCAATTAGTTAAATGGCAAAGTTTCGGTGACAACTTCATTTTCTCGTTTGACGCCACCCTTATTGATGAATAGCAGTCGTTTCGTTACTGAATTTTTTGATCATTGCCTTTGACCTATGATGTTTTCTCGTCCGGCATCTGTTGAAGTGCCTCTTAAACCACCTTTGAATCTAATCACCTGACTTCATATTTACTGATTTATCCCTTGTAGTTTTCATTTCAATTTTCTTGTGTGGCTTGTATAATTCTGTCCCTCCTCTGAGACTGTTATTCAATGGCAAGCCTCAGCTGGATAAAAATATATTTTTAATTTGTTTATATATATATATATATATATATATATATATATATATATATATATATGTGTGTGTGTGTGTGTGTGTGTGTGTGTGTGTGTGTGTGTGTGTGTGTGTGTGTGTATTCTTCAGTTCAGTTAAACCGGAGTCGGGAATAATTCCGCCAGGAAAAAAAAAATCATTCAACTATGAACATTTAAATTTTCCTGGTAAAGAGCTCAATGTAACTGACAGCACAGAGCAATAATTCCTTTAAGGAAAAAATCACGGTCACATTAGGATTATAGATTTATTTTCATCCTTTTATGGGTATTGATATGAATCAATAACACCAAAAATAACAGGAATTCATCAGATCTAATGGATAAGATATTTAATCCATTAGATCTGAAGAAGTCCTATAATTGTGTGTTAAGGATTCATATTAATATCCATAACAGGATGGAAATAATTTCATAATCCTAATGTGACTATTTTTTAAATTATTCTCAAAGGTATATATATATATATATATATATATATATATATATATATATATATATATATACATTGTACCGCCTTGAGCTACCGAAACTGTGTTATCACCCTGGTTGGTGCCTGATGAGAACAGAGTATCGTACGTGCTTTCACACGTCGTATGATGAAAAAACAAAAAAAATATATATATTGTTGAAGAAATGTGATATGACACATAGGAGTTTTTAATACATCTTATTCATTTTTTTTATTGTTTTAAAATAGTTTGGACTTTAGGTTATCATTATATTGAGTGATTAGAACATTTTGACATTTATGTTTTTATTTTAAAACTTTAATGAAGAAGTAGTCAATTTTTGTGTTGAAGAGATGATGCCTATACATTTATGCTACTGTTTCAACGTTGAGAGTTTGATTATACCAGTTTTTGACGAAGAATATATGAAATTAATTTCTCTACATTTTGAACGGAAAACACACAATTGTGCCAAAGCACGGGGGTAAAACTTAAAATTAATCTAATTGTGTAGCATTTAGGAATGTGAAGTATTGAAAAAAAAATACAAGGTCGAAGCTATTTGATTCTATATAAAGAGTTTCACAGGTACTTCGACAAACGAAAACTTTAATTCCAAGACATCTATGCCGGTGAAAGTTGTGGTATCATTCAATGTTCATTTCTGTTTTTAACTGCTGTTTCAGTCTCAGAATATTTGTTGTTGCATGCTAGCTCGTGCACCTGTGTGTGTGTGTGTGTGTGTGTGTGTGTGTGTGTGTGTGTGTGTGTGTGTGTGTGTGTGTGTGTGTGTGTGTGTGTGCGTGTGTGTGTTTGGAAAGGTCAACTCGTGGATCAAAAAGAGTTAATAGTTTTTACATGAATTGAAAATATCAAGAAACTGAAACACCACACAGACATTACCACTGTGCAAAAAATGGGATATGCTGATACGATGACTAGAAATAAAGACTGGAACATCGTCATCGTTTCCTTAACAAAATCGTAGACTCATCTAATTAAAATTAGTTGCCAGTACCGACAAAGATGACAATCTTGGAACTAAGATTGTATGTTGATTCAAGCGAATCACCTTCAAGAAAATAGAATTTATTTTCGATGGTCTGACCAGTTTAACAAGTGATGACCACAAATCATTACTAATGGGTAATGGGTAGCGTAATTTTTTATTTCATTTACTTTCATTGTTATCTCGTCTTTTGAATTAGAAATCTCATAACATTGAATTTAGACATTAGGTTCGTTTAACTAATGAGTATAGTTTTCGATGACTATGTGTAAACCTTTGATTATAGGGAAAAATATTATGATGGACATTCCATAATCTGACAGAAAAACAACCAAGTATACTGCTTTAGTGTGTTACTTTTGAGTTTGTGGTCAGCTATGTTAACCCCCAAACGGGACTTAAATGTATATTTATCATAAAATGAACTCGTTGATTTGGCACAAAAACTAATAACTTTGTAGTTTGTCTATGTAAAAATATTTTGTCTCCAGAAATTATGAAATGCTTTTAAATATCTCGAGGACATATTTCCGTGAAATTGATATGGACTGGCTGCAAGAACAGAAATGAAATATTTAATGAAAAATTATATATATATATATATATATATATATATATATATATATATATATATATATACATATATATATATGCATGATACGAAGGTCGGACAGGAATTTAATTGACAAACCAAGATAATTTCATAGAATATAAAAAAAGAAGTTTTCAACAGAGTCCACCTTGTGGTCAGCACATGTCTTCTATCGGTGTTGCAGTGCTTCGACCTCATTGGTAAAATACATTATTCAACAGCATATATGTCATCATCCTAAAAATGTTTAAACTTATCTTTTTAGCACACACTTGTAAGTTGATTTGCATATCTCCATAGTATTTTTCGTGACATTAATTTGGATTTTCAATTGATTAAGAGTACCTCTTAGAGGGTGTGATCAAAGAAACACCCTACCGCTGATTAATACTGTCAGTTGTTTAATATCATTTAGTAAGAGTAAGTATTGAGAAAGTATTTCATTCACGATGATCAAATAAGTAAACCTTTCCTGTTCTCGACTAGATATTGACTTTTTGTTTGTGTCGGTGTGGAATAACGAAGACAAGGTGTAAATCTGCTATTTCAACACAAATTTGTTTCTTTATAATACCAGGTTTCTCCCTCCCTCTCCACCTCTCTTCCTCTATCTCTCTTTCTCTCTCTCTCTCTCTCTCTCTTTCTCTTTCTCTCTCTCTCTCTCTCTCTATATATATATATATATATATTGATTCTCTTCAGTGCATTTGGTTATTTTATGACTACTAATTATAGTTTCATCATCATCCAGTGGAAATTATATCCATTCCTTTTTGTCATTACATTTAATATATTATATATATATATATATATATATATGTGTGTGTGTGTGTGTGTGTGTGTGTGTGTGTGTGTGTGTGTGTGTGTGTGTGTGTGTGTGTGTGTGTGTCTGTAAAATAACGAATATTCTGAAATATTAAGAGATGGACAATAATTAAGATTTCGGTAGGAAAATGAAATTTTAAATGCATTTACGTCATTTATAGCAATGAAGATTATCCTTTGTACGTCGATTCTTGCGTGACATCATAATCCACTAATGGAGCAAATCCGTCCTTTTTTATAACCGCCCATGTGTACTAATGAAAAATATCATATACGAGGATCATTAAATAAGTTTCCAGACATTTTTTCGTATGGGCACTTTTATAGATAGTACACACATGACTCTCAAGGCCACTTCGAAGTAATATCCCCCGGCTGCAATGCACCTGTTTTACAGTTCCAACAACTTCAGGAAAACCCCATGGAAGTCCACTTGTGTGACTGTGTCAATCACCTTCGTCACAGTCTCTTTCATCTCCTTGTCTCATAATGACAGAATCTGAGCTTAGGGAATAACCAAAAGTCACTGGGAACAAGGTCTGGACTATAGTTAGGGTGAGTAACTGTCTTGATGTCCTTCTTGTCTGTGAGAAGGATGGAGTTGTAGACTGGTGCATTGTCCTGGTTAAAATGCCACTGACCCAATTTGAAGAGTGCTGGCCTCTTCTGGCGGAATCTCTTCCTAAACTCCCTTAAAACCTCAACATAATAACCCTAACCCTAACCATTTGGCCTATCAACTCTGGTGTTCTGACTTCCTTACTCCTCCCACCGCTCTCATCATCCCGAACAGACTCCCTGCTTTCCTTGAATCTCTTATGCCACTCAAAAACTGATGCTTGATTCATGGAATATGCTCCAAAAGCAGTCTGAAGCATTCCATACGTTTCTGTGACATTTTTCCAAGTTTAAAACAGAATTTTATTGCATATTGTTTTTCTAACGTATCCTCACGTCCAGACTGCATTTTTGAAATTCACGTGGTGTGACAATCAGGCTTTAGTAGGGCGTATTCCAATTGCTGCTGTAACTTTTTAATTGAACCTGAAATCATAAAAGTCGGTCAGTCATCTCATACGATGTATTGCAATAACATTCTGAATTTTCAAGGGTCTACGACAATTTTAAATGCCTGTAAAAAAAATCTGGAAACTTACTGAATGTACCATGTGCATATATATATATATATATATATATATATATATATATATATATATATATATATATATATTTACAAACCCCTTAGGTTTGGAGTTACATATCTAATAGTAAGACTGACGTGGTCGCGAGTGTAAAATTTTAAAATATCCCGAACAGACCTAGTTTATTGCGAGTATCACATATTTCTGGAGTATTCCTCTTAAAACGTCAAGTAACAGTTCCGACCAATCGTGGTGATTTCAAACTTTTTACCTTATATATATGTGTATTTGTGTATGTACCTGTGTGTGTATATGTGTGTTTTTGCGAGCGTATGCGTGTGAGAGAGATTGTGGGCGTGTGGCGCACGTGAGCAAAAAGGTTAGAGAGAGAGAGAGAGAGAGAGAGAGAGAGAGAGAGAGAGAGAGAGAGAGTGGAAGTGAGAGGGGGGTTAAAACATCATACCTTTAACTTTAAAAATAAAAGTTCTAATGAAGTATTGGTCCGAGATGAGGTCTTTTTTTCTAAAGTTAAATAAAGTTTTAGTCAAAATTGCAATCAGCTGCCTTTATAAATTGTTCCAAACTACATCAAATAATTCTTATTATTCATATAATATTCAATTTCAAATGATTTAATAAGGAAAAGATTTCTATGCTTAGCAACAATAATCGAGATGGGCGTGACGCTGTTTATTATGCTACAAATTCGAATGTTATTTGTTTTATTTTCCAAGGGCATTTTCAATCGAATGACCACATTCTAATAAACAGAGATAATAAGGTAAATACGATATTTCTCTCAATTATATAGTTTATTTAATTATATACCTGTCGGAAAATGATGACCATTGACAAAGGCAGTCATATATTATGGTTTCATTGATTTTCATTATAGAACACCACAAAAAGAAACAGAATTGGAGGAAACATCATATTATTATTATTATTATTATTATTATTATTATTATTATTATTATTATTATTATTAATAATAATAATAATAATGTTAAATAGAAACGTTATTGTTGTAGAATATTTGTTTATATTTATAAAAAGAATCAAGTAGAAAAAAATATATTGTATATTTTCACAGCAATGTGCAATCAATATTTAAGATAGACTAGCATAGCGATACGATTATCGTCGTAGGAGATTGAACCAGCGGACCGATTTCAAACCCTTGACAAGGCTCTTTGCCTTCTTAGAAAATACATTAATTAATTTCTTTTAACCACTGAAAGCTACTGATAAAGAATTGGGCAGAATTGTTTTATGAGCTCATGTTTGACAACTAGTCGAAGAGATTGAATGCTCTGAAAATTCAACCAGCTTACCCCGCTTAAAAAATTACTTTCTGTCGAATTCTGCCCTGTTGGAAGTGGTTGGGAAATATGTGCAATCATAATTTAAAAATCATGAAATCCAAAAAAGAAATAAAATCTGAGAAAGTTTTCGGTATTTTTTTTATTAAGTAAATATTCTATTAACTTTCTTAAACTTGAAATGTTCTTATAGTAGCTTTCATTACTCCGGAATATGAACGGGTAACCCGGCCAGACCATTTAGGGTCAACCTGTCCGCGGCAACCAAATATGAAAATGTCTGCCGTTGATTTCACTCAAACACTCGACGTCTGACCTTTTTAAGGGGGAAATCAAATCTCAGGAGAATCAGCTGTCTGTGCAGGTCGGAAATTTTAGATCCAAACCATTAGACTCAGTGTTCATGCCGAAAGCCGAAATAACCGGACTGGCTGATCCTTCAATAATTATAAAAAATAAAAACAAAAAGTTGAACTCCAGTGATCAAACACGATGTTAAATAATGAAATATTAATGTTTTTTGTAAAAAAAAGTTAACTATCTTGAAATAAATGTTGTTTTCTTGATGTTCTTTTCCCCATAAATACGAGCAGAATGTCTCGGAATCTAGCCTCTATCTTGCCGCGGTCAGTCTAAGTCCAACGTCAGTCTTTCTCACTTAGACTCATTAAGCATTCTCAGTGAGTTACATTAATCTTATCTCAGCTTTTTGAAACCACCGAGATTTAAGAGGATCAGATTATCTCTGAGTCTGGTGCAAAGACCTTTTGGTGGAGCCTGAGGTCAAGTCTGCAAGGTCTCTCACCGCATTCAGCCGCACTATCTCCGCAACTATCTACAAAAATCCGGTTTATATAATTGTATATTATGTTCCCAAGTGAGCGTATATCATCAACGGTCTTTAATTAAATTTTCAACTCTTAATTGCATTCATGTTACTTTCTGCTACCACAACAGTGAATCTCTGTGTCTGCTACTAGCAGTGAAGTTGGTTGACACCATAGAATTTCTGGCGCAACTGCTACCATAAAGCTTCATCCCCCTCCACTCTCCTGCTAGGGGACGGCTTTCATATATAATCACTTCCAAAATTAACACAGAATTTTCCATTTCTCCAAGGTTGATTTTTTCTCAGCCAAGCTACTTGCACCCGTGTGACCTCCAATAACATTTATTTCTTGCTCATCCTCTGTTTTGTCTTTCCGACTGCAGGCCTTCCATCTTTCATCCTTTCCTAGTGAGAAAAATCAATTTAAACGCTTTTGTAATTTTTCTGCTAGCCAAAAATTAAACAATATTTTCTCTTCCTTCTCATTGTGACTATATATTGCATCACTCTTTAAAAAAACAATGTAGTGTCCCAATCTTTTAAAATAAATGCCAAATTTTTTTCATCATTCAATCTAGAAGGCTAGACACTGCTCCAATCTGTTCTGTTACAGAAAGACACTCCATTTTTTCCTGTATTCCGTGACTAATACTTAAGCAACGATTAAGTTTATCTCTGCGGGAATTTGCAATTCTGAGAGGACTGATGCTGTAATTGAAATATCATTTTACCCGTGTAATTTTTTCAGACTTCATCAAATATAAAACTGGTAAAAATATATCTTTACCACTCTAACAGAGCGTTCATTCTGTTATTTTTAATTATTGAAAAATAAACTGAACAGAAAATATCCTCTGTGCATTCTTTTCCTTTCTGCCCGACAAATGTTTACCAGGTAAAATCTTTGCCAACAACTGAAAAGAAATCTTGTTTCTAGTTTATTGAATTAGACGCGATGATATCAGTCTGAACAAGTATGACATATCTCATACTGTTGACAAATAACTTCGCTTGAAAGAAAGTTATTCTTGTTG
Source organism: Sepioteuthis lessoniana (assembly GCA_963585895.1). NCBI lineage: Eukaryota > Metazoa > Mollusca > Cephalopoda > Myopsida > Loliginidae > Sepioteuthis > Sepioteuthis lessoniana. The sequence goes on along the minus strand of OY757924.1, from coordinate 86,059,974 downwards.
ATGCTTTTATAATTTTTTTCTTTATAATTTATTGATTCAGTAATTTCTTCCTCTACTCATGTTGAGGTGTCCTCGTGGTGTAATGGTTAACGCAATGCACTGCGGAATCGTAGTAAGCGAGTTCGTACTCCACTCGCGCTATTACGTTCATTTTCGGGCAAATACCCGTGGGAAAGGTATGAACCCCCTTATCCTCCCACCTATTGGTGAAATAGTACCACTACTGTTCTTCTTGAAGAAGAGCTTTGGCATTAAATAACCTACAATGGTTGATATGCCATTAAAAAAGAAACCAAACCATCTACTCATGTTGAAAAAATCTTGACTATTAATTGAAATAAATAATTTTACTTAATTTGAAGTATGTTCCATGAAGCCCCAAATTATTGCTAATAAATAATATAGGTTTTCTCACATGTCTATTATTGGTTTATATTTTTGGGGTTAAAACTAGCGAGGAAACCTTTTCTAAGTTCATAGTTTAGCCGGGCGTTGTATATATTGCTACTTAAAGCCTACGCTTCGGAAGATACTCACTACTTTGGAATAAGAGGTATTTCCTCATCCTCCACATTCCCCTGAATAGAGTTTTCCCTTGAGATCAGTATTTCGTACCTAAACATGAAACTCCTTTTGGATGGGTGTTTTCATTCACAAAATCGTCGGAGTAAAAATACGTATGTGTTTGCGCAAAAGTAAAACAGAGACAATCATAAAAAACGTCATGACGGTCCTCATTTATCCACAGGGAAGCAAGCAATAAATATACGTTAACTGTAAGAAAAAAAACAACTCTTCAGTTAACATTTAAGAAAAATACTCTAAACGAAGAAAATGAAAATAGTTATTGTCTCACACGAAAGCAGCTGCAGAATGAATTCTAACAAAACAAAAACTTAAATATAATGACTCATTGTAGTCCTGAAAACTTAAGAATAAAACTAGATAGCGTAAAAAACATCCTTGTGCAACAACAACAAATAGGAATCAAAAAATGCTAATGCACACAAACGTAAGAAAGTCCAGAGTAAACAAACCAACAAATACCAAAATAATAAATAGAAAAAAATCAAGTCCAAATCAGAGATATAAAACATTTGGTAGAGGATACACGAAATACCTTCTGAAGTCTGGAAAACAAGAACAGTTTTGCGTCTTAGTCTTACTCAAGGAAGGAAACTTCGAAATATCAAAAAACTACAGAGGCATAACACTTACTGTTATAACAGATCATCATCATCATGTCGTGCCACAAGTACGGATATCCCTGACCCTCTCTCGCTACTTCTCCCTATTGTTCATCACCTCTGGCAGGGATACATCCCGTATCCTCACTGAGCTCCTGTATGCATGTTCGAGCTCGTCGTCCTGCGTTTGCTCGGCCATATGTGGGGGTCCATAGTAGTACATCACTTTTGACCTCGTCCCTGCTTCTCCTGCAGTGGAAATTTACTAAGCTTTTTGCTTAGATGTGGCACAAGGCCATATGAAAGGGGCACCCAATGAGACTCGAACTCACTCGTGTAGGTCTGCTAGTCGAGCTTGCTAACCATTACACCACCAGAGGCGCCTTTCTCCTGCAGTGTCCTGCATGTCTGATTTGTCTAACTTTGGTAGTTTTCGTGATGGAAGGAAGGAGGCCGTATAGTTGGTGCCTTGTGAGGCGTTGCCTCCAGGACTTGTTCAATATTGCTTGCAACATTCTTGTGTAATTGTCGTCAAGCTTTTTCTCCAGTCGACTTGTTAGCGCCCAAGTAGTGCATCCATAAAGCAGTATCGATACTACCGCTGCTTAGAAGAAGCTGCGTTTCATTTTATCAGTCAGGTCTGAATTCCATATGATCGATAGCTTATCGATAGCTGTCCATGTCTTCGTTAGCCGCGTGTCGATATCTTTTTCGGTTGTTGAGACACTGCTTCCAAGGTAGGTGAACTTGTCTAACAGTTTCAGAGAGCTTCCATCTCGTGTGGAAATGTCACCCGTTTGATTAAAGCACATGTATTCAGTTTTGTGTGGATTGACATGGAGTCCAAAGCATGCGCCGCTTTGTTCCTAACTATGCAGTAGTGTTTCGGCTTGTTTGGGTGTATTTGCCAGAATCGCTATGACATCGGCGTAGTCGGCGTCGGTGATTATTTTTGCGACATATCTTCTGCTCCTTTTCTTTGTCAGCACGAAGCCGTTTTCTTTGACTTTATCAATCGATGTTCTAAACACGTTGTCTAGATAGATGATGAAAATGTATGGGGCTAGCGTACCCCTTGTAGTACTCCTGCTACAATGTCGAAGTATTCTGTGTCTCCATCCGGTAAACGATCTTTCACTTTGGTGTTTCTATAGAGGATCGTTATTGCTGCGACGGTCTCGTTTGGTAGGCCCTATGCTAATAGGATTTGTTCCATCTCCCCTCTGTGAATGGAATCAAAGGCCCTGATAAAGTCGACAAATAGTATTGTCGCCAGTAGTTTTTTTGCCCGTACGCTTTCAAGGATTCTACGGGTGGTCAATATTTGTGAGGTCGTGGATCTATTTCTTCGGAAGCCATTTTGGTTTTTTCTAAGAATGTTATCAATTTTGGGTTCTATGCGGTTTCGCTGAAGGGCATTGTATATTTTGGCTGCTATAGATGTAAGTGTTATAGCTCGGTAGTTCTTGGTTAATCCGAGGTCACCCTTTTTAGAGAAGCGGAGTATGCATCCCTTCATCCATCTGTCTATTGGATTTTGATTATAGACAACGTTGCAGTGTCGGAGCAGTATGTCGTCGAATTGTCTGGTCTTCCATACTTCTGAATGAATTTTGTCAAGCCCGTAGGCTTTCCTATTTTTAATTTTTCTAAGAACTGCGTCGAGTTCTTCTTGAGTGAGTTTAATATCCAATTGCTTACTACCTAGCTTGTCAATTATATCCAATTCAAAATCGAGAAAATTCTTCAGAAAAATCTGAATGACTCTCCAACAAATCGTTCTACATCCTCTCAGATTCTGACAATCCGTCGAATCATCAGAGTAGTCCGAGCAAAGAATCTCGAGGCAAAAACTATTGTTGATTTGCTCTTTATATTTCTTTACATACTCAAAGGAAAAATGGCGTAAATACTATTTCCATCTGTTTTCCACATAGAACTAATCAAATGTTTTACTACAGCAATAATGATGGTTTACAAAACCACGAAAGTAACAGTTCAGTTACCTTATGGAGACATTGATTTTTTGGACATCGTCACCGAAGTCTTGAAAACAGATATATTAGCTCCCTGCTTGTTTATACTCTGCCTTGTATGTAATATATTGACCCTCGACCGAGCCGTCAATCAAGAGATTAAATAAGCGGAAGAACAGCGAAACAGGTGCATCCAGTTGAAGATATCGGAATATCGCCTTAACCCGTAGACGTGGTTGAATTCGGTGCTGATGCGTGGGCCCACAGGAAGCAGGTGGATGTCAAACATTTATATAACCAGGCTTCACATACGGCTTCAGTCAGTTCCAGTTCCAGTTTCTGTTGGAGTCAGTTGGGGACAATATGCCAGCGTGAGAATCAGTTTGCAGACTGGGGGCTTGCGGCCCTCAGTGACCCTCGGTTGAGTAGCCTAGCCAGAATGCAAAAGTACTGTTATAGTCATAAGAAATGTAGGTAAATATGTAGCAGTCTGTCCTCGTCTCCAACTCACCTCTCACACACAACCAACATCAACCCATTTGAGAATAAAGTGTGAGAGATATAATTTCATAAAGAAATGTGTTCGTTCATTGAAGTTCGTCATTATTGTTGACCAGGTTTCCGCATATAGATGTATATGTATTATGTATATGTATACCTATAGTTGTATTACGGCTATACAACATGTCAACGTAGTTCGAACATCCATAGATATAATAAAAGAACATGGTTTCTCATTAAATAAGGGAAAAAAAGGATGTTATACGTCAGACAATGCAGATAATCTATAGCTTTTTGCAAATATACAATTCTAACTTGAATCCCTACAGCTTAGCTGAAAGCAAACAAAAGAAGGTATTATCTTCAACACGAACGCAAATAAAACAGTATAGCAATTCACAAAGCCTTTTTCTTATATGTGGTAAAAGGCCATATGAATAGGGCACCAAATCAAATAAAACGGAGCAAAAGGAGCGATCTCCACTCTAAGTGGATAACCTCTAAAATCAGTGGACCAGTTCACATACCTTGGCAACAACATTTCATCAACTGAGAGTGGTGTCAGCTAACGTTTATGGAATACTGTTGGCAGGTAATCGATCATTTCTTCCAAGTTTTAGCCGATTCCATACAACTATATGGATTCACAATATGTCCGATAATGAAACGCATTAAGAAAAAGCTAGATAGGAACTAAACCAGAATTTAGTGTGCTGTCTTCAACACATCCTTCAAGCAACACTCCATAAAAACGCCCAGCTGCACAGCCACCAGCCGGCCGTCTTACAAACTATCTATGTAAGATATAGAGAGACCTGCTGGATAAATAAGGATTAACTCAGAAGTAACGTTATCTAATGAAGACCAGCACGCGAGTGTGCCAGTGTTGGCCGACTAGGAAAAAACATAGTTAAGCTATGTAAAAACACAGGGTGCAACCTATAATATCAGCTAAGAGCACGATATGATAAGGATAGAGAGAGAGAGAGAGAGAGAGAGAGAGAGAGAGAGACTTTTCAGTTTGGTTTGGTTTGGTTAGGTTTGTTGGGTTGTATGGCATATCAAACCTTGTAGGTTATTTAACGCCAAATCCATTTTTATGTAAATAATCAGTTCTATTTCAAACAATTCAGTTTAGCATAGGTATTCAGTTTAATTGTCAAAAACATTCCTATTTCAAACTATTCAACCAGTTATATATAACTTTTCAGTTTAGTATAAGTACAGTTTCAATATCAAAAACATTTAAATTTCAAATGATTCAGTTTAGCGTGAACACGCAGTTTAAATGTAAGTACAGTTTAATTGTGAAAACATTTCTATTTCGAGCAATTCAGTTAAATCAAGCAGTTCTAATTCAGCTAATTCAGTTTAGTATAAGTACAGATTTTGTTTACACACAGTTACATGTCAAAGAAATTCTATGTTAAACAATTCAGTTTTGTGTAAAAACAATTTCAATGTCAAAAACAGTTCCATTTGAAATAATTCAGTTTAGCATAAGCACGCAGTTTAGATGTAATTGCAGTTTAATTGAGAAAAACATTTCTATTTCAAGCTATTTGGTTTAATCAAACAATTCAATTTAGCATAAGTATGCCGTTAGTTCTATTTAACCCATAGCTAGGGCGATATCAGGTGCTACCACGCCGGGCCAGAATTGACATGGGAGCAATGGCATTGAAGTGGTGCTCCGTGTTCCCCAAGGCCCCAGCATTACTGGGACCTCAACATCATACTGTTTAGTGTCATATCCAGGACACTAGTTGGGGGGAGGTCTTACCCCTCTGCAGTCGGTGTATTCGACAGCCCCTGTCCACAAGGCAAGCGGAATTTTTGCTGTCACCGTGGCTTGAGATCCATGAATGCATGATGATATTAAAAGCATACATTTCAATAGAACGATATATAATGAAATAAAACCATTTCATATAAGATTTCCTTTTTTATCCAGATAATTTGTTTTTTTCAATATAAAAATGAACTAAAAACTGTCGATGGTAATTTAGCAATAATCTTGTCAACGTATATCAATGTTTTTGACTCATTCTTCATTATAGCTACTTTTAATTATTTGTTTCGCATGTTTCATCCTTAAACCTTGCAAATCTGGAAATAACACAACTTTTGGAAGATATGAAACAATAAATAGACAACGACAAATTTTATTTGATGATCACTGATAGATATTTTTCATGCAGTATAATTAAGTCCCTATTTACTGATACTGCTTGCTAAGGTAAAGAATAGAATCATCACATGGAAAACGCAAAGGGAATTATGTATGAGATTGCGATGTTTCCTAAGGAGTCATTTAAGCAGGCAGTAATTATTTTATATCACGAAATAACACGAGTGATGTAACAAGACATTAATGCAAATATCTCAACAGCACAATAATTAAATCATATAAATGTCTTTTGTTCACGACAGAATTATTCGTATATATATTTACTTATCTGAACGTTGGTTTATATGCTTAACGATGAATGTGAATGTGAAAAGATAAGAGAGAGATACTGATAGGGAGGGAGATACATAGAGAGAGAGGGGGGGGATATTTATACACCTCTAGCTCAGCGTGTCTGTATGTGACACAAAACCGGTTTAATATGAAGCCCTTTGGAAACAAGTCACCGGGTTGGCTTAAAATTTTGCTCATGAATGAAAGTGAGGCCATTGTTACCAATATGCTTTAGTCAGTGCCAAATTAAACAAACTATAGACTCTGAATAAAAAGACCATCGGAAGCTGTAATTCATAAATTTTTTAATGATCAGCCGACAGTGCAAAATGTGTCTTCTCAACTCGTAGAAAATAAAACAAATGCATTTTCAAATACTAGAATATTCAAATATCAAATATTTTTTTGTAATGCGTCATATTTGTTATTTGTCTATTTGCTGGTAAATAAAAAAATACCCTGAGACCATTTTATCTGTCTATATTTCTGAGATGAAGTTTTTATGTACATTATTTACATTTTTCGGACTATTGTCCTCATCTTTGTCGCCATGTTTATCACAACGTTTCGTCCGTTGTACGCTCTGATCTTCTTCAGGTGGTTGGAATGTCGAACCTTTATTTCGCTTACAGGAGTAGACTGAACTAGTTCCATGAGCCATGTTTTACGGATCTCAGTTATCTCCTGTTAATTTCTCCTCTGAAAGTTCTCCCTTACCTTCACCGGGTATTGAACTCACACTCTTTGAGTATGTCACTGGATCTAACCAACGCCTTTATCTACAGTACAATGTGTTTTGACGACCATTATCTTGCGTGATAATATCGTATTTTTCGAGGGACAGTGCTTCTTTATTATCTTTGTTTAAAAAATTCTTCATTGCATACTAATAAAAAGTTCTCCATTACCTTCACCAGGTATTGAACTCACACTCTTTGGGTATGTCACTGGATCTAACCAACCCCTTTATCTACTGTACCATGTGTTTTGACGACCATTATCTTGCGTGATAATATCGTATTTTTCGAGGGACAGTGCTTCTTTATTTTCTTTGGTTTAAAAAATTCTTCATTGCATACTAATAAAAAAAAACAAACAAATATGTCTATTGTGTATTTATGAAATAACATTACAATTATTTCGATGCCTACGCCAGAATTTAAATACAGCCATGTGCGTTTATTTTCCTAATCACAAAATGAAATATAATCAATGACAATTAAAAAACATTCTCTGAGCTAAACCCAGCACTCAAGAGCATAAGCGCACCCTCCCAAGCCATATCTTAAATTGACACTGTTTAAATTATAGGGTTTTCTTTCTGCAAAATTAGGTTTGACAACTGCGTATGTAAATATCAGTGAAGATATTTAGTCATTTACTATGTGATTATGTACACACCAAAATAAAGACAGAAATGTTTTCAATCCGAGAGTTGTGTATTTGTTTTCTTGAGCAATTAAAAGACACACGAAATGTTACAAATCACCAAACAAAATTATATTTGTGACAAATTCGTAAAGAAATCTCAGTGCTGACCTCACTGCTCAAAACTATATTGTCCCGGATTGCATCCTTTTAGATCCTATTTAAAACTGGTTATATTATACATGAGCTTTTCGGAAGAATTTTACAGAATTATTGACACATTTATTGTTTACCTTTTATTCTTGAATAACCACTTAAATATCTTCAGGAATAAATGGATATATAAGAAAGTTCTATCATCAATGTATTTTAATACAATTTCTAAAGCTAACTCACATTAATAATTGATTTTCAGTAATATGTAATTATAAAGAAATATGAAATATAGCCTTGACAGTAATGTACGTCCTGTAAATTTTTAAAATAAGTCTGTACATAACCATTAGAAAAAATGACTACATCCAACATTTCTTGAAGAATTTTTTCAGCTTTTAGACGTTAGTTTCTTCCACTTTATATTAGCATCAGTTTGATGGTGCTGGTTTGATATATATATATATATATATATATATATATATATATATATATATATATATATTGGTCTGAGACTTAGTTTAACTTAAACTTTGATGGGTTTCGATCCCGGCTTCGTGTGTCCTATGTGTCTAGCCACACTGAAGAATTCTGATTAAACTAAATAGTCTGTCTGTGGATGACAATATATATATATATATATATATATATATATATATATATATATATAGATAGATAGATAGATAGAATTCTCTCTCTCTCTCTCTCTCTCTATATATATATATATATATATATATATATATATATTTGTTACCAACATGGAACATATTCAGATGAGCTGTTTTTCTGCTATCAAACTGGATGTTTTCAGTCGAAACACGTTTTTCCCAGTACCTTGTCGACGGAATGTAGAGTAAGCTGGATATATACCCTGCAGGTGGATACTGCCCCAACAAAAAGTCGTTTTGTTTATGTAACATAAAATTACATAAAATGGTGGAGCACCAATTCTGGTAAACTTTGGAATGTGTAGTACCTTTTCTTTTCCATAACTCTGAGGTCGACTCTAACCGGGTGGTAGGACAACTTATATTCCCATATATGCCCGTGGTGTAATGAGGTGGTACCCGTGGTATAATGGTTATAGTCGTAGGAAATGAACACAGCGACACGAGTTCAAATCCTGAACGAGACTGATTACATTTCACAGAGCACAAAATACCCTTGGGAAATTATGAATCCAATTATTCTCCCTCCAGCTATGGGTAAATAGTAGGGCAGACTAGGTTCTTCAGCCTTCGTGAGGTAACTAGTCCACGAGAGGGACAACACTGAATTCAAACCTGTTAAAATTCGCTTAAAAATTGACCTTGTGTTATATCCTGCCCGAGCGAAGGGTTTGCTGTATATGTCTATGGGTCAAGTATATGTGTTTAAAAAAGTATTCGTATATTGATAGCACTTTTAGCATCCGTGTAATGAGGCTAGTCTGATAATTTTCTATATTTACCAGCATTGTTTGATTTGGTTCAGTTTTATGGCACATTACCATTGAGGGTTATTAATGCCTAATATATTTTTATGTATATAAACATTTTTATTTCAAATAATTCAGTTATGTAAAAACAGTTTTCAAACAATTCAATTTAGCATAAGTACACAGTTTAAATGTCAAAAGCAGTTCTATTTCAAAAAAAATTTAGTTTTGCTTAAATACACAGTTTCAATGTAAAAATGTTCTATTTGAAACAATTCAGTTTAGCGTAAGTACACAGTTTCAATGTAAAAATCAGTTCAATTTCAAACAAATCAGTTTCACATTCAAAAACAGATCTGTTTCAAACAAATTGGTTTATCTTAAGTTCACAGTTTAGTTCTATTTGATCTACAGAGAGGACCCTATCAGTTTACACCTCTCCGGGCAAGAGTGGACCTGGGAGCGATGTCAATTAAGGGGTACACCACATTCCCCAAAACTCCCACATTATTGGAACAGCACCATCATTTGTTTAGTATCATATCCAGGGCACTTGTTAGGTAGTCTTACTCCTCTGCAGAGAAGCAGCCAGTGTATTATACAGTCCCAGCCGACAGGGCAAGACCAGCATAGAGAATATCAAGGCGAGCTTTATGCTTTCACACAATAAAACTGGCATTTTCCAGTCGAAAAGCAGTTATCCCCGTGTCTTGAGAGCGAAATGTAGAGTACAATGAAAATTTACCCTGTAAGTCGGTACAAGTGTCCCTAACCAAAAGAGGTGTTATTTATTTAACACAAAACAACATCTGATGGTTAGGTACCAGTTCTGGAAATCTTGGGAATGTGTAGTACCTCTTATTTGCCATAACTCTGAGGTCAAATCTGACTTGGTGGTAGAGCATGTTAGATTCCTATCTACGGATTTTGTAGATGTGTTTAAAACGGACAGCTTTTAAAACCTTTAAGAAAACATTAACCCAGAAAAAGTAAATAAAAACGTTCCATGAACGTAATTCCCAAACCTATATGCATTAAGTAAATATGAACGGTTTGATATTCCTTAAAATAAATACGATTAATCAATCAATCACGGCTACTCAGATTTTGCAATTATTTCCATTATTTCTTGTTTTATAACAATGTCGAGTTTTAGTCAAGCACAATATTTCCTAAAACAGATGAAATAAGAAACAAACTCCCCGTTGTTACTTTTTCCACAGCCTATGATTCTGAACTCTTCAATTCAAAGAACGATAAGTTTCCCATCGATCACCGTCGGGATCTCAGCCTGATCGAAATCTTTTCCTAATGTTCTAATAATAGAATTCTTTTGAAATTTTCAAGGCTGTTTATACAATTCCATAAAAAAATATGGAAAATTCAGTCCATAATTCTCTTGACTCTAATAGTAATAAGTTATACTAGACGATCCAAATTGGCCTTTAAGAAACCAATCATACCGTTTATGTCTGACTCATTGCTGTAAACCATCTTACTGTAGTTATTCATTCTTTTGATATTTTCAAAAATGTCAGATGATTGTCCTTTTTCCTATATGCTTTTAGAACATCTCTATTACAGTCTGGTGTTGAGCTAGGAAGAGGGAATCCCTTCATTCTCAACAGAAGACTTGCTTTATTTTTAAGTCTTAAAATCTGCATTACTATAAAAAACAGAAACGCCTATTTTTTTTAAATTATTTAATTTGGATATTTGCTGAAGAAGTTGCTGCTCTACAAAAATCTGTCGTGAATGGGAATATCCACTTTTACTTTTTCAAAAATTGCCTTTTTCTTTTGTAGACACCCTATGTGTTAAAGCTATGTATCGTTGCGAAAAAAGTAACCAGAATCGATCATTACGATAGTCATACTGTCCTGTACCTACTAGACCAACATCTGATACATCTGTCGCAGTTGTTCTTGCGCAAGATAGATATTCAGAAAGGCAGAGCAAAATGCGGTTCACTGAATAAGAACAAATCTGAAATTGCTGCATTGTTAATATTGCAGTACAAGACCTGACCATTCATTTCCATTCATCATCGAACCGTTGGTTGTCTCAGGTGATAGTCACCCGATATTTTTATCCGAAAGCATTGCTCAGTGTCGTCAACGTGACCAGAAAGATTATCAGATAAAGACACCTGTTCCTTGCTGTGATTTTGAACTATGTTAGGATTAAGAGTGTATTTGTATCAGTAAGACGCCATAATGTTTATAGGAAAGACAGACAAGAGGTGAATATTTAATTATGCCCAGAGTTTTACAAATATAATGTCAGTAACTTTTAAAGAGTGGCTTATACTCGAAAACTTTTAGTCCGTGTATTTGTTTATCTATCTATCTATACCAACATACAAATAAACCTCCACACACACACACACACATACAAACACACACCAACACACACACATATATAAATCTATATATCTATATCTATATATATACACACTGACACACACACACACATACACACATACAAACACACAGCCACACACACACACACACACACACACACACACATATAAATCTATATATCTATATCTATAAATATACACACACACACACAGACATATATATATATATATATATATATGAGTGTGGGTATATATATATATATATATATATATATATATATACATATATATATATATATATATATATATATATATATATATATATATATATCATCATGTCGTGCCGCCAGCACCGATATCCCTGACTCTCTCTCGCCATTTATATATATATATATATATATATATATATATATATATATATATATATATATATGTATATATATATATATATATATATATATATATATATACATACATACATACATATATATATATATATATATATATATATATATATATATATATATATATATATATAATTTTGTTTTGTTCAGGGAAAGTGATTATACCTATTTTTCTACAATGTAAAAATAACAATGCTTTATGGTGTTGTTGTGCCTGGTGCTATTTACTCTGCTCTCGAAACAAAGTGTGTTCGAGATATGACACTAAATCATCTAGAACTCGAGGGAATTTGAGAGCCTCGTCATTGCCATTACTGTGAGGTCCAAAAGAACCCTACCATTACTGTGTGGTCCAGAGTGGAAGTACCAGTGAGTGTCGTATCTATGATTCTAATAGAAATGCTTATTTTTGGTTAGGTTGCATATCAACCACTGTAGATCATTTACTGCTTTTTCATACATATATTAAATATAACTTCTAAACACACTTTCAAGATAATTTTTTTCAATATGCCTATGTTCATTTTTTTCATGAAGTTAAATGGTTTTTGCTTTTTTGGTTACACAGAGTCATATATTTAAATGCAACCTTTAGTTGCACGCAGTTAAAATGTAAAAACAATTCCGTTTTAAATGATTTAGTTTAGCAGGGCAACATAATTGAATGGTTTCAAGTATTGTTATGTATCGCTAACAATTCAATTAGACATTCGTCATTTATTTACACATAGTTGAATGGAAAAAAAAGTATTATTTCAAACAACTCAGTTTAATTTAAGTACAGTTTTTTGTTTACACACTGTTAAATGTGAAAACAATTTTATTTCAAACAATGCAGTTTAGCATAAGTACTCAATTTAAAGGTCAAAGAGTTGTGTTTGACCAACAGATAGGACCCTATCAGCTTCTACCTATCCAGGCAAGCGTGGACCTGGGAGCAATGGCAATGAAGTGATACTCCGCAATCCCTAATTACTGAAGCTTCACCATCAGATTGTTTTGTGTAATATGCAGGACACTCGTTTGGGAATTTTTCCCGTCTGAAGTAAAGCAGTTGGTGTATTCTACAGCTCCAGTCGACTGGGCTGAGATGGTTTAGTGCCATAAGAGGACACTCGTTTGAGAGAGTTAACCTTCGGAAGGGAAACAGTCGGTGGATTCTACAGACTCAGCAAGGATACTCGTTTGGGAGTCTGAACTATCTGAAGAGAAGCAGTTGGTGAATTTTACAACCCCCGCCGACTGCGCTATCTAATAAAAATCTTTAGTCATTTACTATATATAAAACCATTTTAATGTATGCGAACAAATCATTGATATTAGATCATTAGCATTTTATAGAAACGTTTGAAACAATTTAACTGTAGCAAATAGAAATATTAATGAAAGATAGCAATACGTGAAATCATCTAACTACAGGCAAATGGAATTATTAGTTTTAGATAGCAATATATGAAACTGTCTACGTCTGTGCAAACCAAATGAATTCAAGCTCGTTTAAAAAATAATGCTACCTACAACCCTTTTAGTAAAAAAAAATCATAATATACGTGTAAACTGCATTTGACATTGAATAACTATGAAGTGATGATATACTATCAAACCCAATAACTTAACCTAATTAACCCAGATTAAATACGTTATGTATATGGATAATGTAAAAACATTCGCAAAATATATGAAAAAGAACTCAGGAGCATGATATAAACTATAAGAATAAACATTTTGCAAATAGGAATCCAATGTGATACTTACGAATGCGCTAGGATGATAATAAAAAGTGGGAAAGGTAAAACAACGGAAGGAATAAAACTGGCCAATCAGGAAAGCATCAGAGGATTTGGTGAGAAACAAAAAAAATCAAGAACTTGGTAATATCGTAAATGGATACATTCAAACAAGTGAATATAAAGAAAAAAAAATATGGAAAAGGAAAACCTCAGAAGAAAGTGGAAGCTTCTCGAAGACGAGTTCTGTAGCAGAAATCTCATTAAATGGATAAACACCTGCAAAGCCCTAGCTTCTAAGATACTAGGAATCATTCATAAAATAGGTAAGGGAGGAACACAGATAACTGGCTCAAAGGATAAGAATATTGATGACTATATACATGGCATTACATCTGTGAAATGACATAGACAGACTATATGTGTCAAGAAAAGAATGAAGAAGAGGTCTTAGTAGAACTGAGAGTTGCGTTGATGCATCTACACAAGGACTGTGAACTACATTAAAAGAATCAAGAAAGATTTATTAGAGCAGCCAATAATAGAATTGACAATATACGTAGAAATAGGAAAGCCATAAAAACGAGGACACAAAAATGGAAACGAAAACAATTATGAGAATATTTCAAGCGACAAATTTATAATTTTGAAACAAAAAAATATAAACATGTCTAAGAAAGTTAAATCTTAACAGAGAAACTGAATATCGACAAATTGCATCACAAAACAAAACCATAAAAACTAATCATGTTAAAAGCAAAATCAATAAAGCACAATAGAATAGTAAGTTTATGATATGTGGAGAAATTATAAATCTCATTGTAAGTAAATGTAGTAAGCTGACACAAAATAAAGTACCAGAATGAGCATGACAGGGTGGGAAAGATAATCTACTTGGAATTAAGCAAGAGATTGACTCTAGAACATATTACCAAATGTTATATGCACAAACTTAAATCGGTCCTCGAAAAAAAGACCCTTAAATTCCCTTGGACTTTTAAATACTATAAGTAACTAAATCAAGTTATAATACCTGTGTTAATTTATTAAAGAAAAGAAAACGTTTTGTCAAGTACTTTTTCTCGTTCCAAAAACAACCGAGAGAAAATAGGAGAAAGCTTATGGACAGATAAATACTAGAACCTTACCTAAGAACTAAAGAAGCGGTGCAGCTTATGGCTAATGGGGATACTAGTTGTAGTTGGTTTGTTTTTAACGGTCACAAAGAACTTATAAGAAAGCCTGGAAAAATTAGAAATTAGTGGAATAATCGAGACCCTCCAGACTATAGTATTGTTGAAATCGCCCAGAATACTCAAAAGAGTTCAGGAGACCTGATGAGACTTGCTCTCACTCAGACCGCATTGAACGACTACCGGGTAACACTGGTTTTAAAATCTCGTAACGAGTAAAAACAATTTACCATACAGTTGAAATAAAAGATATATATAATGAAGTTAGGAAACTAATTAGCTCCCACATAATCCCAATGAAATGAGTTAATAAAGATTACCTCTACATCAAGTGAAATTTGGTGGAAGAGGCTTAATGCAAATAGACTGTATCCTCAAACGAATCACTATAGAGTATAGAAATATTTAGACAGTACAGCAGATTTGATGCTAGATTTAGTAAACACACAAAAGAAGCAAAATGTAAGAATATACATTCAATGAGTTATGAAAGCAATAAATTTGATAAGAAATTGACCTCACACCGAAAGAAATTAATCTCCAAAATAGAACGAAGAAACCAGCAGAAATACCAAGGATGAAGGTAATGCATAAAAAGTGAATCTATTAAAATTCGATTGAGAAACCCACAATAAACTGATCAAGAATCAAAAATATATAATATTTATCCTTTATTTTAATTCTATTTTTGTATCAATATAGGTGTCCAGTTAGGGACTGTACAATATTTGGGTGTTTGCACGTGTTTCCAAGTCGATGATTAGTATTAAACAACATGAAAATTGTAAAATAAGGATGAACGCGTATAATATGTACGATGAATATATACGTACGTATGATATTGAAAACCTATTTCGTATAAAAAAAATGAAAGCTAGATGCGTTAACAAATTTCAAAAGCCGTTACATACGGCGAAATGGGCACTCAGTGGTTTCGTTCACTGCAAATTGCTGATCATGAATTTGATAGAAATTGGTTGCAGATCTTATTCTGATATCAAATTATCGGTTAGTCCAACTTGCTCAGATGTATTTTTAAAATATAAACTCCTTTATTCTTATGGTTAGCTCATGTGAATAGATTATGCAATCTAAAATTACGTGATCCGATGGAGTCATGACTTAATATTTATTGAATCGAGTTTGTAAATCTACAGGCCTATTAAAGATTTGTATTTTTACGTGGGTGACCAATGTTAAGAAAGGTACAATATTTTACCACAAGTTTTGAGATTCCGACGGTATTAAATCGTGATTTTAAACTTGGCCTCACATTTTTCATAGCTGCTCGCATCATTTGGGTAGTTGAATTAAATCTGACCCAACTGCTCTAAATTAGATACCTCGTTTTATATGTGATTACATTAAAAAAAAAGTAATGTAGAAATGTGTCTTATTTAAAACCTTCTGTTCACAATGTTTCATACATTTTAATAACGCATAATCATTGACAAATATCATCAACCATATGAGCATCTTATTGCTTAGATCACATGTTGTTGTACAATTAGAAAACAGAAGTTGTTTCATCATTCTTATAGGTATACTTTGAAAAAAAGGTCATGGGGATATAAAAACCATTATAGAGGATAACCCGACTTTCTGCATTGGATGGTTGGTTTGTTGGTGTCTTTGTTTAATGGCATATCAACCTTTGTCGGTTATTTAATGCCAATGCTATTCTTCTAGAAGAACAGTAGCGGTACTATTTAACCCATAACTGGAAGGATAAGGGGGTTCATACCTTTACCAAGGGTATTTGCCTGAAAATGAACGTAATAGCGCGACTGGAGTACGAACTCGCGTACTAAAATTCCGCAGTCCATCGCTTTAACCATTACACCACGAGGACACCCCTTTTCTGCATTGGAGAGAATCATAAAAATATATGATAAGAAAATGTACATTATTATCAATGTCTGTTTTTTATGCTAAATATATTCAAGCAACATTATGCAAAGTTTCGACATGTGATTTTTATACTACCTTATAATACACATACCAATATGTAATATATGCATATAGGAGGATCATTGAATAAATTTCAATTCTTTTTTCGTATGGGTACTTTTATTGATAGTACACACTCTAGGCCCCTTCGAAGTCATCTCCTCTGGCTGCAATGCACTTGTTGTACCGTTCCAACAACTTTTGGAAGGCCCCATGGAGGTCCTCTTGTGTGAGCGTGTCAATGACCTTCGTCACAGCCTCTTTCATCCCCTCAATTGTCTTACAATCATAGCCTCTGAGCTTAGGGAATAACCAAAAGTCACAAGGAGCAAGGTCTGGATTATAGGGAGGGTGAAGAACTGTCTTGATGCCCATCTTGGTCAAAGAGTCTGTGACAAGGATGGAGTTGTGGCATGGTGTATTGTCCTGGTTGAAATGCCACTGACCCGATTTGATGAGTTCTGGCATCTTCCTAAGGAATCTCCTCCTGAACTCCCTTAAAACCTCAACATAGTAACCCTAACCCTAAACCTAACGCTTTGGCCAATCAACTCTGGTGTATTGATTTCCGTACTCTTTCCACACCTCTCATCATCCCGAACAGACTCCCTGCCTTCCTTGAATCTCTTATGCCACTCAAAAAACGATGATCGACTCATGAACAATTGTCGAAAAGCAGTCTGAAGCATTCCATACGTTTCTGTGACATCATTTCTTCCAAGTTTAACACATAATTTTATTGCATATCGTTCTTCTAAAGTGTCCTCCTCATGCTAAGATTGCATTTTTGAAATTCGCCAGCTGTGACAATCAGGCTTTAGTAGGGTGTATTACTGTAGCAGTTAATTTGAATCTGAAATCATAAAAATTGGTCAGTCATCTCAAAAGATGTATAGCAATAACATACTGAATTTTCAAGGGTGTACGACAATTTGAAATGCCTGTACAGAAAAATATGGAAACTTATTAAATGCACCACGTATATGTTGAATTGTTTCAATCTTGAATTTATAATTGAAAATTAATAAAGAAGTAAGACAAAGTATTATCCATTATTGAGTAAATCACTCATATTTATCTTAAAAGGATTTAATTTCCGTATAAGACAATAAAATTGAAGTTGCCTATTATTAGATTATATTTATTATCAAATTTTACCGCATCGTTACAGTGTTAACAAAAATAAAATAACTTGATAATAAATGAGAGGTTAGATGTTTGTTAGACTCCCTACTATTCATATTTTTGATAACAGAGTGTAAATTGCAACTTTTTGTAGATATCTTCCGTGTGATTTTGATTTATCTTCCATCGTAACAACGAGCTTTTGTAATCAGTTCGTGTAAATTTTGAGGGAACAATAACTATGTAAAATATTCAGCTGCCATAGGAAATGTTTCTTCTTTGGTATTTTGGTGGCTTAAAAGAGTCGTGTCTCTCGTATATTCTATTTATCCTCATTCTTTTTTTTTTTTTTTTCTTGAGTAACTTTGACATTCCTTCTAAATATTTTCCACTTTATTAACTAAAACCTCTTCACTCGAAAATAACTGACGAAAAGACAAGGAGTACTTCAACCAACTAGATGTTTAGATCATACTTTTAATTTATTAAAAGGTTATTCAGTGAAGTCACAACTAAAGCTATATTTTTATGCAATATCTAAATGAATATTGAAATATGAAACTAAAACAGGAAAAGAAAGAATTAATTTAACGATACCAATATGTTTCTACAGATTATTAATATTTTGTCGAAAATTCACATTCTTTTCTTTTTTGAAGGTTTTAGAAATAATTAAACTTTTAAAATTTCGCACACACAAACTCACTAGTATTCTATATCTATAACGATCTGATTGTAGATTGAGGAGCAAAATGTAAAGTTCACGTATAACCCTCTGAAAATCATCATAAGATAGAAAGTAAATTAAACTTTTTCGTGGAAAAGGTAGAATTTACAATTATTTAACATAGAGGATACATTTAAAGAGAAATATTTAAAGCGAAATGCAAAGACATTCATTGATAGGTTGAAAGGCTTTTTAACAATAATACAAGTATAATGACAAAAATATTGATATCCTTACAGGGTTAATACATCGATTTATTCATTATAAGGATATACGGGGTTATCCAACAAATAAGAAACTTTTTTTCTCAAATGAAATGCCTTTTTTTCCACTGAATAAATTCCCATTTTTGATTCAGTCTTCTCGTGGCAAACACGTATATGACATTGGTAAACATTTGGGCGACTAGAACGTGCGACTACATACACGTCATACATTCTCCTGGAAATATCATATAATGTGAACCTCTCATCTCGTCCAAAATTTGATGAAATACATCCGTTCAATTTTGACTTTCGCAGTTTGATTTACCGCCATTATAAATAGACGCAAAACAAACATCGACGTACACTGTTTCATTTACCGCCATTTTGAATTGACTCAAAACCAACATTGACGTAGGATGTTTAATTAACAGTCATTTTGAATAGATGCAAAAACAAATATTTCGTTGGATTAGAGTAAAATTTGCAATAAATTAATTCCAAACAATTCAGAGTTTAGATTTATAGAAAAAAAATGAAAAGCAAAAAGTTGGCTTTTTTTAAAATCCTTTTTTTATAGAATGATTCTTTCATAATGAATAATATATCTAGGTAAAATATAGAGTTGTGTAAAAAATTTAAAAATTACGTAAATCATGAAAAGACAAACTCAGATTCACCTGGAGATTGATGAAATGCGTGAAACAGGGGGTAATACTAAGATATCTAAAATTGATGTAAGTGGTTAAGAGAGAAGAGCAAGTTAATAGTTATCAAAAAATGTTAAACGATATGAAATAATTGAGGGCACAACACAAAGCAACAATGAAGCATATCAAATGCTGTAAATTTAAAATGAATGGCGCCCAATAAATAATAAGGGCGGTAGGAAAGAGGTACGACAATCGAGAGTGACGAAATTGTGAAGATGGCCACGATGACAAAGCCGAGTGAAACAGAATATAGTCGTCATAGAAAGTATTGTCATAGTTTGTTTTGTTTTTTTTGGGGTGTGTGTGTGTGTGAGTGTCTTGACTTGTTTTACTGCAGCAGACTGAAATAGTGTTACTGTTGTTGATGGTGGTGGTGGTGCTGCTGCTGATTATGATAATGGTAAAACTACCATCTCACATAAACTATAATATGATCGTATTTGACTTTCAACTTAAGCGAAGGAGTATTATTATTTTAAATTCAATTTTGTTTCCGTTAATTCCATATATACGAACCGTCAGATTCAAAAAAGAAAGACTTAGTTGGATTTCTTTGTTGAATGGCATATCAACATTCCTTGATTATTTAATGCCAAAGCCAGCACTGTGGGAAAACAACAGTCATACCATTCAACCCATAACAGCGGTAATAAAGGGGTTTTCAACAAGATTTTTCGCAGCAAACACATGTTTATTATATATGAGGTTAACCATATAATTAAAAAATTTCTTGAATGTTGCTATAGATTTCGACAGTCCAAGTAAACAGTAATAGATAGTTTGAATGATTCCGTCCGTTTATTTCTTTCTGCAGTTATTCTATGAACGTTACTTTAATTTCAAAATTAGTTTAATTTAGACGTGTAATAGTAATAACCCGTGTGGCTTGGTCCCGAGGATCTCAGTAGTGTAAGCCGTTTGTTTCCCCGGACATCTGCGAGCATCACATATGTCCACTAAAAGTGTAAACATAGGTAAAAGACAGAAGGAAGCAATGCTTGTTTTCTAGCCAGAGATGTGCAACGAACCTTTGAGGAGATTATCCAGGTAAAAATAAATCTGTCTAACAGATTCCAATGAAAAGCCACCATTTTGTGCTGGCATGAACAACTTTCATGGAGCAAAACCATATGAGTAAATGCAGCAAATTTGCCCTGGTGTGCAAAATGGACAAGACCGGATAAAGAAGATGTTCTACTTAGACTTGTGAGGACGATTAAAAGTTGAGCATATTAAAAAATAGTTAATGGAGAACAAGAATCTTTCATGAAATATAACATATATATATATATATATATATATATATATATATATATATATATATATATATATATCTTTAAGAAAAAACACAAACCGGTCACATTAGGATTATAAATTTATTTCCATGCTGTGATGTGTTTTTGAAAAATCAAAAAATACGAAAAAGATTAACAGGACTTCTTCAGATCTTATGGATAAAATAAATCAGAATAGACACACGAAAGAAGGTGGAGTGGATAGATGAGGGGTGAAGAGTTATCTCCTCATATCTAAAAAATCCTTATATATATATATATATATATATATATATTATAAGGATTTTTTTAGATAGAATCTGATGACCCAATCCCAAACATAAGACTGGATCTAATTTTAATTTATATGAAAAACCATAGGATTTCACCTTTCCATCAGACCAGCAAAAAATTCGATCATTATTGCGATCTTGCCAGAGAGCTACACATTTTTGAAGCATTAAGGGAACCTTTAAACTAACCAAAGTCGGTGTTTTTGGAACAATTCCAAACAATTTTGAAAAACAAATAGGGAACTGGAAATCCGCGAAAGAATTGAGATTTTCCAGGCAACCAAACCCCAGAAATCAGCTTGAATACAAAGGAAACGTTTTTTTAAGATATCTGAGATTCAATTATGATATTCAGTAACTAGCGGCGTAGAAATCCGGCTTAGAAGACGATGATCACCCCAGAAAATAAAATGTTAAAAATACTTAAGACGTACGAAAGATTATACTCAGGGGAACAGTAAGTTCAGACATTCTGAAAAGTTAAAGATGAAACGGTCAACCACATAAATTGTGAATGCAGCAAATTGGCATACAAGGAGTCCAAAAACAGACATTAGTTAGAACTTTGTATTTTTCTATATTTGACAAGACGGACAGCAAAATCGTACAAGTACAGTCAATACTTTCCTAAAATCATAGACATGCAATTAACTGGAATTTTAACACAGAATGGAACAATGCACATTTTTAAGTTGAGGAATTCAATTATAAATTGAATTACCATGACCAGAAAATCCAGCAAACAGTGTGTGGGGCATACGGAAATTCTAGACTGCTGTTTCGACCCTTTTAGTTCTCATCAGCAAGGCCTACTATGATCAAACCAACGACTGCAGAGCGGAAACTCTACCACATTGCACACAAGCGATACCAAATTCACGAGTGATGGTAAACGAGCTGCCAGTTAACCTGATGTACCTTGCAGTTTTTTCTGTACTCTTACAGAATACATTGTCACCTCCAGAGGTACGTTAATTGGTCGCATATTTATCTTGACTTGTTAATTCGGAATCGCTCGTATGTGATGTGAACCAGATGTTCAGTGGTAAACTTTCCACTCTGCATATCATGGTCGCTGGTTCGATCACTGCATACTCTGCTGATGAAAACAAATAAAGTCAAAATAACTGTCCAGAGTTTCCGTATGTCATACGCAGTATTTGCTGAATTTTCTGGTCATTGTAATCCAATTTATAAAAGAATGGATCCTTCAATCCAGGCCAGAAAACCAAGGCTAATTCTAATTAATAAAAACGATGAACTTTCGTTGCGGAATGAATAGGAAAAAGAGTGAAACCCTAAGGAAATATCTAAATTTGGCAGATAACTGTACCAATTATAGAAAATAAATGTAACAATGATAGCAAATAAAAATAATATAATAACACGGAGAAAAGAAACCAGGGGAATTCGGAATTAAGAAGAACTGCAATTATCTTGACCACAGCAGTGTGAAAATCAGAAGTGAATTGCAAGGCTAAGGAAACTTGTCCTTCGCAATCTTGTGAAAAATTTCTATTAATTATTAAAGGAAAAATTGAAACGGTATTATTATAATTATCATTACTCGTTTGAGAGTTTTTCACACCAGCGTTAGCCGATGGTTTCTCATTTGGGTTTGAGTGACAGCAAGTCTCCTTAAGTTTCCAGGACACTTCTCAGTATTCTGGACGATCTTAACATTGCTCTGGTTTGGATGGTCTCCACTCTTATTTTCAAATACTCCGTCCCTGTATCAATCCTTTGATGACTGTACTAAAAGTACAAATTACAATTTATATCACCGTCAATTTTATGTTCCACAGATTTACAATTGTCCAACAAGGTCGAGGTATTCATCCTTCTTTTAAATTGCTTCGAATTTTACTCTTTAGTCCACAAGTTCTTTTTTTTTTTTTTTTCGACTATTACAAGGTCTGGTAGTCTGGCTGAGATTAGGCGGTCCCTTTGTATTTCTAATTCTAGAGAAGTTTGAGCGTATTATTATTATTATTATCAATAATATTGTTTTTATTATGAGTAGTAGTAGTAGTTGGCGACCGTAGTCGATGGGGACCAGAAGGCTCTATTTTTGATAGCTACTACACCGAGGTGTAGGAGAGTGCGCTACTCCTTTCCCTGGATTGCTACACTTTACCCTTGATTCATACCTTATATTGTTGAGTGTTAAACAAGGAGGTATCCAGTACCAGTTTTAAAGTCTTTGGTATGACGCGACCTGGGTTTGAACCCAGGTCTTCCGAACCATTGACGAACGCTCTACCCATTTGCTAATGATGTAAAGGTTTTGGAGATATTTGCAATGTTTGCACATCTATACAAGAAAAAATGACAATCAAAAGAATCATGTATATATGATATTGTTTGTAAATTTGAAAATTGATGGTAAGTTGGTCGATATTTCTTTATTCTGAAATTAATTGTGTTGAAGGTTAACGTGACACGGCTGATAAAGTAAAATGATGAAAAAGAAAAAGGAATAGAATTTATGTAAATCTATGTAGACATAATCCTATATACTCAGTAGGGAAGAATTAATACAACATTCACTAAACAATATAATATATTATAGAATTCTTTCAGAACCACAGATTCACCCTGTTTACCTATATAACTTTTTCGGTCCAAGTTGAATTACTTTAGAAGAATCAGGAAAAAAGAAAATGAATTGCAAATAATTTGAAGACAGTAGATAATTGTATTGATATGATTTTTTTTAGGTTAAAAAATTTAACATGACATTGCTGATTAGGTCGATTGATTGAAACCTTGTCTGTATAGTTGTGCACACACACACACATATATATATATATATATATATACATATGCTCGAACACAAACATACAACACCTATGCACATAAACGAACATCACACACACACACACACACGCATACCCATATACACATAAAATTCAAATACATTTACACACATAAAGAAAAATACAAATGCACGCTCATTTTTTTCCTGTATATACCTTTATGTATATACACATATGTACGTTTATATAAAGAGACATACGAGTCCACAAACGCATATACAAACACATACATCACACAAACACATATAAACACACACACATATAAATACGTATGTACATATATATTTTTAGATAATATAATACCATTTAATTTTTATCCGAGTTCATTAGATTTCATTTTTAAAAATGTAATTCAAGTCTTTCATCTTTGGAAATCTTTGTTTTTAATTTATTTTCTTTTGTACGTTTATTTACCAGTATCTTATTTTAATTTTTATTTAAGTACTCTTCATATCTGTATTTTTATTTTATTTTGGTCATTTATATTAAACTTATTTATTTTTCAAACTTTTGGTGGGTTTCCTAGTAGATTCTGGAAATATTGTTTCCACAGTTTTATTTGTTCTTATTGGTTTGTAGCTTTCAGTTTAGCTTTGGCAGTGGTATCCCATCTGCTTACTCCGTTTATCGTTTGCGATGCTATCGTAGGTTGCCTATCTTCCACTGAGTTTCTAATATTTGAACCAATCACGAGAATTATTAGTAAGCAATTAGACATCAACCTGGGACCGTTTACGCCAGAAGAGCTCGATGCAGTACTTAGAAGAATTAAAAATAGAAAAGCCGCAGGGCTTGATAAAATTCCCCCAGAATTATACAATACCAGACAATTCGATGACATACTGCTCCACACTGTAATGCAGTCTATAATCAAAATACTATAGACAGATGGATGAAGGAATGCATCCTCCCTTTCCCGAAAAAGATCGATCTCGGATTAGCCAAGAACTAACAAGGTATAAGACTTACATCAACAGCAGCCAAAGTGTACAGTGCCTTACTATGCAACTGCATAGAACCCAAGATTCACAACAATTTCCCCTTAGTTAAAATAATCATTACGCACAATCATCATCATCATCATGTCACGCTGGTAGCGCGGATATCCCTGACCCTCTCTCGTCACTCCTCCCTATCGTTCATCGCCCTAGGTAGGTCTTCAGGACAACATCCCGTATCCTCACATGGCTGCTGAATGTATGTTCGTGCTGGTCGTCCTGATTTTGCACTGCCATGTGTGGGGGTCCATAAGAGTACATCCCCTGCGAGCTCGTCCCTGCATCTCCAGCAGTGTCCTGCATGTCTGGTTCGTCTAACTTGAATAGTTTTCGTGATAGTAGGCAGGTGGCCGTAAAGTTGGTGTCTTGTGGGGTGTTGCCGCCAGGACTTGTTGAGGATTGCACGCAGCACTCTTGTGTAATTGCCGTCTAGCTTCTTCTCCAGCCGTTTTGTTAGAGTCCATGTAGTGCACCCATGTAGTAGTAGCGATGTGACCGCTGCCTGGAAGAAACTGCGTTTCATTTTATCGGTTAGGTCTGATTTCCATATAATCGATAGCCTATTGATAGCTGTCCATGCTTTCGTTAACCTCGTTTCCATGTCCTTCTCGGTTGATGAGACGCTGCTTCCTTGGTAAGTGAATTTGTCTACTTGTTTAATTGGGGTTCCGTCTAGAGTGGAGATGTCACCCGTTTGATTATAGCACATATATTCCGTTTTGTGTGCATTAACATAGAGGCCTATGCCTGCGGCTGCTCGTTCCAAAATATGCAGTAGTGTTTCGGCTTGGTCGGGTGTATTTGCCAGTATCGCTATGTCATCGGCGTCGGTTCGACCAAATCCCCGAATGTCCCTTGATTTCCGTAACCTTCTGCTATATATAGCTTCACGTATTTAAATGAAACAACCTCCAATCTTCCACGCGGAGCATGTATCAACATACACACACATACTAACAATCACACATACAGACACACACAACAATACGCAAATTTAATTCGATTTTTTTGATTTTTTAAAAACTTTCTTTTTCTGTCTGAAAACCCTGGTATAAAGACGGCATGAGGCCAGATGTCGCGGATAAGCATTCATGCTATTAAATATATACGAAAACTAATATATGGTTATTTATCATTATATTGTATAATAGCAATATCAGAGATATAGAGTACTCTCCAAATTATATCACATTTCGTCTGCCACAAACTCACCAAGTGAGACTATGACAACCATACACTCTTGTAATATATATATATATATATATATAGTTGTATGTGTGCGTGCGTGTGTGTGTGTGTGTGTGTGTGTGTGTGTGTGTGTGTGTGTGTGTGTGTGTGTGCCAAGCGAAGCGTTGGTATACAATAGGTTGAATTAACTTTGGAATTTTCAGCCTACTTACTTATGAATAATTTAATACACACACACACACACACATACCGACACACACACACACACACAAACACTCACACACACACACACACACACACATATATATATATATATATATATATATATATATATATATATATATTGAGACAGAGAGAAAGAAAGAGAGATTTTATTTCTATGCCCGGGGAAATTCCTTAAAAATGAATGCATAATAAACATCATCATTTTAGCTATTTTTGACTATACACATAATTCTGAGATGCATGTCTGTTTTGGAATTTAGATATTTGATAACTCGACAATTAGAATGAAAAAAAAAATTGCCTGTTTATAGCAGCCAGTCTAAATTAGGATTTTAATGTATTTACTTTATGCACTTTCCTCATCAAACTAGCATGGGTCTAATACAAAGTAATAAATAGTTTTCTAAATAAAAAGTACAATCTTGATATGTAGTAATATAAACTCTTGATAGGTAAAATATCGATGGCGAGTTGAAATATCAAGGTAACATTTACGCGCCAATATTTTTTTCACTATCTTAAACTACTAAATTAAGGAAGCTGTTCCGGAAATACAAGAGTTCATTTGCCGATGTCATGATTGTTAATCAAATTTGGTGCATCAAATTTTTAAAACCAATGTGTTTCTATATTCATACACCAGCTAATCCGAAGCATTGCACTTGATTGATTTCTGAATTGACCCATTTTCCGGAGGCCTAAATCAAAGATCAGAAGAGATATAGATATTTAAAAAAATCTTAACTCACCTTCATATGTGCTTTAAAAATATATATAGTTTTCTGTTTTTGATGTTTACTTTATGAGTTATTCAGGTCTCAAAATTTAAAATTATTAATATATTTTCCAGATATTTGTAAAATATTTTCATACATTTTCAAACATTCACCATTAGAATGAAAGTCTCTTCTAATCAAATAGAGATACGGAGTGTATGGTTAGATGAATGGTTGAACAAAAAGGAATAAAAATAACAAATAACTCAATGAGAAATGGAAAGAATCAATTTTGTAAATTAACTAACCACATTTTATGTGTAGATAAATTCTTCTTATTTTGGATTAAAACATTAATTAGATTTTTCAGTGAATTTTTCCATTTACGAAAAAGGATTAATTTATGGTATCATGGACTACTTTTTTTACGAGTTTGATAGTTGTAGGTTTGTGGGAAATATGACATATTGGAATGTTTTTAAAATTTTCTTGATGTTTGTTGTTTAATAATTACACTTTTAATGTTGTATGTGACTTGCCAGAACTGACGATTTCATAGATGTAACAATTTGAGGGAATTGGGAATACAATAGGCAAAAAAACT
The DNA here is from genome assembly GCA_963585895.1 of Sepioteuthis lessoniana. Classification (NCBI taxonomy): domain Eukaryota; kingdom Metazoa; phylum Mollusca; class Cephalopoda; order Myopsida; family Loliginidae; genus Sepioteuthis; species Sepioteuthis lessoniana. The sequence goes on along the minus strand of OY757924.1, from coordinate 86,032,387 downwards.
CTAATTTAGTTGTTAGTTATAGTAATATCAACAAAATAACTTTACAACACAACCGAGGAAGCAAAAATGACAAGAAAAACATTTGTACCGAAGATAAAGAAATTTCTCTGAAAAAGAAAGAGAATTTTATCTACTTCAAATGCAACACAAAATGATGTCATAAAAAACCGATTATATAAAAACAAAAGAAAATTATAATCCGCCGAAAAATATCAAGCGGTAATAAAGCTGAAACAGATAATTCCTAAATAAGCAAAAACAACTTAATGGCACACGTTTAGTTCGACTGGGTGAGAAATAAGGTCAACTAGTGATTAAATTTTGACTCCTCTGACGAAAGACATGCGTTCAAATTTGAATTTGTCCGTGAAAATAAAAAGTATAACATCCTCTTTGACTTTGAGATAAAAAATGATCCTCTAGTCCCGACCAGAAAAGTAGAACAAGCCTTAACTATACCTTTTCCAGTTCAAAATGGGAATAGTTCAGTTCAAAATGGGAATAGTTCAGTTCAAAATGGGAAGAGTTCAGTTCAAAATGAAATGAACTATTCCCATTTTGAACTGAACTACTCCCATTTTGAACTGGAAAAGGTATATAAAATAAAAAAGAGATTTTAATTTTGAGGATTTTGCCGAATCATTAAAAAAAAAAGAATGTGAAAATAAAAAGCAAAAAAATTCAACAAATACTTCAACAGTATCAGACAGCCGCAAAATTGTAGAACATGAACTTAACAGTGATACCATTCATAGTGGATCCCCTAGAACAGTCCACCAAAACCTAAATATCCTGGATGAATTATTGCTAGAGAAAGAGCCAATCAAGAGCACAGCACTCCTAAACATAACTAATATAATTTAAAGAGTCAATTCATGAGATCTGAGGAGATATGTAATTCACGCTTCTTTAAAATATCACCATGTAGAGCCAGAGTAAAATGATAAAATCAACATAACTCATTTTCAAGTGTATAATTAAAAAATGGTCAAAACATCACTATAAACGGTTGGAATATCCAGCGAAAAATGATGGAGTTTAATATCCAGATCTGTGTTATGTAAAATGAAAAGAAAAGTACACAACAGGAAGAATAGAACGGCCCCGCTCGGAAAAAAACTCATCAAACACAGTGAAATAAAATCTACTAATACCAGTGAGTATCAAATATTGATACCATCAAACATAGAAAGAATGTGGTACATTCAATAGGTTTCCAGACTTTTTTTTGTACAGGCAGTTAGAATTGTCCTATACTCTTGAACTTTCAGTATGTTATTGCTATACATCTTATAAGATGACCAATCAATTTTTATGATTTCAGGTTCAAATTAACAGCTACAGCAGGAATCCTAATATACCCTACTAAAGCCTGATTGTCACAACTAGTGAATTTCAAAAATGCAATCTGGAGGTGAAGACACATTAGAAGAACGATATGCAATAAAATTCTGTTTTAAACTTGGAAAACATGATGCTACAGAAACGTATGGAATGCTTCAGACTGCTTTTCGACCATTTTGCATGAATTGAGTATCGGTTTTTGAGTGAGATAAGAGATTCACGGAAGGCAGGGAGTTTGTGAGGGATGATGAGAGGTGTGGGAGGAGTAAGGAAGTCAGAACAGCAGAGTTGATTGGCCAAAGGGTTAGGATGAGGGTTTGGGTTACGATGTTTAGGTTTTAAGGGAGTTCAGGAAGAGATTCCTTGGGAAAATGCCAGTACTCTTCAAATCGGGTCAGTAGCATTTCCACCAGGACAACTCCATTCTTGTCAGAGACTATTTGATCAAGATGGGCATGAAGACAGTTCCTCACCCTACCTATAGTCCCTGTGACTATTGGTTATTCCCTATGCTTAGAGGCTGTCGTTAGTAGACAATTAAGGAGATGAAAGAGGCTGTGACGAAGGTATGGGGCCTTGCAGAAGTTGTTGGAACGGTACAAAAAGTGCATTGCAGCCGGAGGAGTTTACTTCGATTGGGACTAGAGTTTCATGTGTGTGCTATCAATAAAAGTGCCCATACGAAAAAAGTATGGAAACTTATTTAATGATATTCGTAGATGGAAGCAAAAGCAAGAAAATAATATATGTAGAAAAATAATGGAAATTCTGGTAAAAAAATTCTTCAGCAGAAATTTAATCAAGAAATTAATACATACACATTTTTCCTTGTAATATACCTCGGGCCCATCTTGAATTGCACAAGAGGGGGGCTCTGAAACTAAGGAATAAGATATATGATTAATTTGCTTGCGGCCTGACATCCATGAGATGACGTCGACAAACACAATGTTCAAAGAAAATTAGGTTGGAGAGTATTTGACAGGATTGAGTCATGTTAATGCGTCTGCTCAGAGAATTGGAGAATACGCAAGAAAGAATTTAGAGAAATCAAAGAAAATAAAACAAATTAAGGAAAATGCACTGACACATACAGACACACGTATATATAATATTGAAAAGTGCCAAAGAAGTGATTTACATGAAAACTTCTGAATACAAACTTAATAAATTATAATATTCTTTCGGTTAACAAAATATTCTAGTTGAAAAAATAAAACTCTTGAACACCATGGACGTATAGTAACAGCCTGTCTCGTTTCTATGATAATATATGATTTTCAAACACAATATGTTCGACTAGGGGGTTTCTTTTCGTAAATCTTAATATGGTCTTAACGTCTTTGAAATGTTAAGATTTTATAACCGTTGCGTTGCAGTGACTCAGTCACCGATTTTTTAGTAGGTTTCATTTACTTACCATTCCACTTCATATTTACAAATGGAATAACATGGCTGCCGATGCTTAACCATATACTTCTCATCCATTCTGCATAAATTATTTCGCTTTTATTGTAGATATTTTCAATCTCGATTATAGACCACGATCATTGAAAGGTGGCAATTCTAAATCCGACAAGTAATCCTGCAGGACATTGTATATAAATATTCCCTCGTTCTGTGGTCTTGTTAGCTCCTGGCACTTCTCATGTAGTGACTCTCATGTCTTTAGGTTTACAATTGGTCTGAATTCAGATATTTTTTATTTAAGACCGGTTGTCATCGCAAGTTTAAAGAGTCAATCCTACCTAACAATTTTCCCACAAATAGAGGGAGAATAGTTGGATTCATACGTCTCCCAATGATACAATGTGAAATGTAAAAGCCTTTCTTCAGTATTACAGCTCGTATCACTGTGTCCACTTACTATAATGATTACTATTATGCACCCGTACTGATTCTCTCACCGAAATTTGCTCAGTCAACGCAAAAAGCGATATAATGTGCATAAGATTAATTAATAATAGTACGTTGTCAAAACCTTTAAAAATCTTTACCAGTCTGAAGGAAGGATCCAGAAAAAAGTGAAATTAGGAATTTTACATTTAACTGTGCATTTTTAACTCATAGCATTTAATAATGAGGATTAGAAATAACTTCGTCTTGTTCAGGTTAACCTGAGTATTCACTGCAATAAGAGGGATGAATTGGTTGAGAAGGAAAATACATTTTTGTAGAACATTGTTTTGTTAAATAATAGATTGGTTGTTACCTGTTTAGTGTAGTCTATTTTAAAAGATGTAAAGCCTTGCTCTCAGTAACCGTCATGCCTAGTAAACTCAGTTTCATTAACAGATAAAAAGTTTCAAGGGAATTTAAAAGGTAAGTCCTCATTTTAGGATTTTAAAATCATGTGACTATGAACCATAGAAGTTAAACGTTGGGTTTTTAACTTTGTGTTAGTTTAGCACAAGTTTCCAAAATTGACTGGCCAGAAAAAACGGTGTAGGTCTAATTGCCATCAATTCTTTCTGGCTAACTTCTGGTACTGAACGATCAGTTATGCAATTAAAAAATGTCTAAGATTAATCAAGTTAGTGTTCCCAAAGAAAATTCATCATTTATGAATATCCGAGCTGCGAGAATACCGTATCTATCGAAAGAAAAAAAGGGAACAGCGTAAAACAGTGAAACAGATGAAACATCGAGTTAGAAGTATCGACCAAAGAAGATGAAGAGATGATTGGTTTTCTTGTTATATCAAACCTGGTGATTTATACGATGCCAAATCTTCCTTATATATATTGATTTGTTAGCGAATAGTTTGTTGGTAAAATCTTTAAACGAGCCATAGTTCATGTGTTTTCACACTGTTATATCGTCATCGGTTATTTAGTTTAATGGCAATTCAATCCTTGATGGTTATTTAATGCCAAATCCTTTTTATGCATTCATAATTGTTAAGGAAATCGATGGAAATGGACACAGCAATCCAATTTCAAATCCTGGATGTGACTGTTTGCCTTTCACATTGCACGAATACTCTAGAGAAAATATACTCCCTCCAGTAATGGCTAAACGATAGGATTGACTAAGCTCTTTATTCCTTGTATGACCATCGGTCAACGAGAAGGAAAGTTTGAATACTCACTAGTAAAATTCTGCTTAAAAACTGACCTTGTATCGCATCTTTCTCATGTTATGTTGTGGGTAAATATATTCAAATAATGCATGCGGAGTACCCCTTCATTGCCATCGCTCCCAGGTCCATTCTTTTTCGGAGTGGTAGCACCTGATAGGGCCCTATCTATGGGTTAAATAGAACTAACAGCATACTTATGCTAAAATGAATTGAGTAAACTGAATAGCTTGAAATAGAAACGTTTTTGACAATTAAACCGTACTTACACTTAAACTGCGTGCTTATGGTTAACTGAATTATTTCAAATTGAACTGTTTTCCGACATTAAAACTGTATTTACACTTAACTGAATTATTACATATAACTGCTTAATTACTTTGAAATGGAAATGTTTTCGACAATTAAACTGTGTACTCATGCTAAACTTAACTGTTTTCAATAGAACTGATTATTTACATAAAAATGGATTTGGCATTAAATAACCTACAAAGGTTGATATGCCATAAAACCAAACAAACCAAACTAAACCAAACCAAACCAATCAAATAATGTGTTAACGGATATTTTCTTTGTAACTATATTTTAAATGAGTTAGATCTGGATGCAATGGCAATAAATGGGTACTCCACATTTCCAAAAGCTCCAGAACTTTTGGTTTAATTACTAAATTACTTGTTGGTTTTCATTAGGCCTACTTTGCTGCCACTGACGACTGGGCGAGTAAAGAGAAGAGATACCTACCCAAAAGATCAAAGATGCATATTTCTAGCAGTACACCTAAAATTTCAAGAGACTTACATATATTAGTATGTTGCAGTCATAGAGTAGTTTCTCAACTAAATATATAAAAAAAAACTATTGTCTCTTGGATATATATGTACCTACTCACAATTTATACAAAAGAAATAAGCTATAAAAATAATACAAAAGGAATTAGCTTTATATAAAACATGCCAGGGGCAGATTCGGCCGGGTCCCGAACACGAAATAAATTCCAATGGACAATGTATCATATCACAATCTAAGGTTTTATGGACTCTTCAAAAGGATGCTTAGTGCTATATTGAAAAAAATACTTGAAGTAACATGCTACACAACAGCTGCTGTGCAACATCTACACCCCCTTCTCGCAAACCATCCAAGGAAGATGTGCTAGACAGGGTTGTGATACTGATGAAGTAACGAAGAAATCATACACCACGTTCTGTTATAGACTCCTACAAATTGACACGGTAGTTTTGGATGACCAGGAAATACCTACATCCGTTAGCTATGCGCAGGCATTCGGTTCTATCGAGATAACTTACCAAGTGAAAAAGCTGTTAGGTTTAGATGGCGAAAAAGAGTCAAGGTAACTCGTGATCTCGGCATATTTTGATGATGATGAGGATAAAACAAATACCAGTAATAAATAAACTGATAAATAAATGTATAATCGTAAATTCGTGCTGCTAGCATGGATTTCCCTGACCCTCCCTCGTTATTCATCCCTATCATCTATCGTTCCCGGTTGGTCTTCCAGACTACATGCTGCGTCTATATAGAGATATTGTCGATAAGTTATTGTTGGTCGGTCCACACTGGAACGTCCGTGTGTAGGGGTTCATAGAAGAACGTCATTTATGATCTTGTCATGGATTACCCGGCAGCGCTTGCATGTCTTGTTCATCTTATTTGTATGGTTTTTCGAAAGAAGAGAATTAGTCAACGTACAGTTGTTTAACAAAGTAACACACATACACCCCCCACGCACACACACATACACACGTATATATATATATATATATAGTTCTTAAAAAAATCTTTAATTTTTTAAAATTTTTATTAATATGAACTTTAGAACTATCTACACTAAAATGAACTAGAAAATTTGAAAAAATCCGAAAAAAGTTATTATCAGTATCATCTGATGGGTATTTACCATGTCAAACAAAAAAACTAGAGTAGTGAAACTTTAATATCGAGAATCAAACTGATTGATCGATGGTCTACGAGACAAGTTCGCTAAATATTTATCTAATTCTAAGCTGGCATCAAAAAGGGAAAAAAAACTTTCTCCAATCGTATATCCTGTAAAAGGGATGTTTGTATTTCATTTCATACTAATGCCTTTGGGGAAGTCATGTATTGATTCCTTTTCCCTCACTCCAAACTATGGGTAAATAGTAGGAGAGAATTGTTTCTTTAGACTTGGTAAATGCAACCGTGTAAAAGAAAGAAAGAAAGAAAGAAAGAAATGGTCAATTTTCAGATAAAGGGAAGTCCTGCAACTACGCAGGGATAAGGGTCAATAATCCCAGACCAAGAAACTTTTACAGTAAAAATGTCTTCAGGACAGCATCCCGTATCCTCACATGGCTGCTGAATGTATGTTCGTGCTGGTCGTCCTGCTTTTGCACGGCCATGTGTGGGGGTCCATAAGAGTACATCTCTTATGAGTTCATCCCTGCTTCTCCAGCAGTGTCCTGCATGCCTGGTTCGTCTAACTTGAATAGTTTTCGTAATAGGGGGCAGGTGGCCGTACAGTTAGTGTCTTGTGGGGTGTTGCCGCCAGGACTTGTTTAACATTGCACGTAGCATTCTTGTGTAATTGCCGTCTAGCTTCTTCTCCAGCAGTTTTGTTAGCGTCCATGTAGTGCAGCCATATAGCAGTATCGATGTGACCGCTGCCTAGAAGAAACTGCGTTTCATTTTATCGGTTATGTCTGATTTCCATATAATCGATAGCCTATTGATAGCTATCCATGCTTCCGTTAACCTCGTTTCGATGTCCTTTTCAGTTGATTCGACGCTGCTTCCTAGTTATGTGAATTTGTCTACTAGTTTAAGAGGGGTTCCTTCTAGAGTGGAGATGTCCCCCGTTTGATTATAGCATATATATTCCGTTTTGTGTGCATTAACATAGAGGCAAGTGCTTGTTGCTGCTCGTTCCAAACTATGCAGTAGTGTTTCGGCTTGGTCAGGTGTATTTGCCAGTATCGCTATGTCATCGGCATAGTCGGCGTCGGTAATTGTTGTTGCGGGGTACCTTCTGCTTCTTTTCTTCGTCAGTTCGAAGCCATTCTCTCTGATTTTGTCAATCGATTTTCTATGTACGTAGTCTAGACAAATGATAAAGAGGTACGGAGCCAGCGTGTCTCCTTGTAGTACTCCTGCTACAATGTCGAAGTATTCTGTGTCTCCATCTGGTGATCGTACTTTTACTTTTGTGTTTCTATAGAGAATCGTTATTGCTGCTACGGTTTCTTTAGGTTTGCCGTACGCTAGTAGGATTAGTTCCATCTTTCCTCTGTGAATGGAATCGAAAGCCTTGCTAAAGTCAACAAATATTAATGTCACTTGTAGGTTTTTTGCCCGTACACCTTCAAGGATTCATGGGATGGTTAATATTTGTGAGGTCGTGGATCTATTTCTTCGGAAGCCATTTTGGTTTTTCCTAAGTATGTTGTCGATTTTGGGTTCTATGCGGTTTCGTAGTAGGGCATTGTAGATTTTGGCTGCTATGGATGTAAGTGTTATGCCTCGGTAGTTTTTGGCTAATCAAAGGTCCCCCTTTGTAGGGAAGGGGAGTATGCATTCCTTTATCCATCTATCTATCGGATTTTGATTGTATACTGCGTAGCAGTGTCGGAGCAGTATGTGGTCGAATTGTCTGGTCTTCCATACTACCGGGGGAATTTCGTCCAGCCCTGCAGCTTTCCTATTTTTAATTTTTCTCTAAACCGAGTCGAGTTCTTCTTGTGTGAACGGTCCTAGTTTAATGTCTAATTTTTTGCTAATTATTCTGGTGATTGGTTCATGTGTTATTTTCGGTGGGTTTCCTTGTAAGTTTTCGAAGTGCTGTTGCCACATTTATATTCTTTCTTGTTGGTTTTCTGCTCAGTTTTGCTTTGGCTGTGTTCTTTCTTCTACTCACTAGGTTTATTGTTTGCCAGGCTATCCTAGATTGTCTATCTTCCACCGAGTCTCTAATCTTATCTATCTGATTTTGAATGTATTCTGTCTGTCCCTTTATATATATGCCTGCTAATTGATATTGTGCCGTTTTTAGTTTTAAGACATTTGTGTTTGTTGATTTTTTTTAATAGTTTTTGAGGTTGTTTTCACTAGTGCACGTTTTTCTCTCACCGCTAAAGTTTCCCATGGGATTCTATATTTAGTTTTGAGTTTTGTTGGAATGCATTTCGCTTCTGCCTCGAGGTGCACATTGACGAAATTTTCATATTCGTCGTTTGGTGTACTTTTTTACGTCTTTTCTTGTAGTGTTTCGAATCTGTTTCTTAATTCTAATTCGTATTTATCTCTTATATCTCTGTTGTTCAATAGGGTCCAGTCATAGTGTTTGGTGGTCGCTGTTCGTTTGGCGTTTTTTTCGTAGGCTTAACCGTATTTTCGCCGTGACTATTCGGTAATCGGTGGACACACCCTCAAAAGAGGAGTATGCCTCGCAATTCATTGAACTATTTTTCCATTTCTTGTTTATAAGGACGTAGTCTATCTGAGCTTTAGTATTGTTTGCGTACGTGTATGTCCATAGTTTGCCCTTCCTTTTTTGGTAGTTTGTATTGAGGAATGCTAATCTATTTTCTATCATGAAATCTGTTGGATGTTGCCCATTCCTATTTGACATGTTGTGGAGGCTGTATTTGTTGTTTCCTTTTTTCCCGATTTGGGCATTCATGTCTCCGCCAATGACTAACATGTTGTGTTTCGGGATGCTACGCACTAATGAGGATAGCTCATCGTAGAAGGTGACTAGTTCAGTTTCTTCACTAACATTGGTAGGGCTGTAGCAGGAAATGATTGTTGCTCTGGGGTTGCCGTTAAAAGTAGCTGACAATATATATATATATATATATATAGAGAGAGAGAGAGAGAGAGTGACAATCAAGCCATATATATTGTCAAAAAAGTATGTAATAAAGATGGAATATAAAAGATGACAGCACATATCCTGCATGCATTGTCTCTATATTTGTTTTACGATTTTAGCGGTATTTGGAAGGAGGAATTCCATTAGCTATTTATCCTTACAGACTTTATTGATATTCAAATTAACAACTAAGAGTTTGAAAAGAGATAAATTCAAAAACTAACGAGAAAAATAACCATGGCAATGAATTTGAGGACTGGAATAATATTTATTTGACAGTATTTTTATTGGTCATTTGTTGTTTCAAGTTTCACGTGATATTGGTAATCAAGACGAATGGTTTGATTAAAAAATCTGTTCATATTAATCAATATGCATGTATTTTATGTCAATAATATAGGTAGGATAACAAAAACACTCATACACGCACACAAATGCACACGCAAACCACGACCACTAACAGTACACTATCCATACACACACACGTAAACATATGGATATTCAAACGCATGCACATGCATTTGAATGCGTGGCATATATACAAATAGGTACTTATTACACTTAATCCATAGTCTGAATCTTACACATACACATAACCAGATCTTCAAGGAACATATGCACATACACACAGAGGTGTCTTTATGGTGCTATTGTTACAGCGATGGACTGTGAAGTCGTAGTAAGCAGGTTCGAACTCAAATCTCGCTATTACCTTCACTTTCGGACATGTAACCTGGAGAAAAGTATGAACCCCCTTTACCTCCTTGCAGCGGGTTAAATAGTACCAATACTGTTCTTCTAGAATGATTGATTTGGAATTAAATTACCCACGAAGTTTCATATGCAATCATACGAAGAAACCAAACCACACACACAAACACACACACACACACACACACACATATATATATATATATATATATATATATATATATAAAGTAAAAATAATTTTTCTCAGTCTAAATATTTACATTAATTCACTTTGAAGTGATGATAATTTTACGTTAGCTTAGGAATTATATATATATATATAATATATATATATATATATATATATATATTGAAATGAATAAATAAAAGTTTAGCAATATCAATTGACTTTATTGCTTAGCTTGAGGGAAAAATTTGTTAAAAGCATCAAAAATTGCAGTCTTTTTTCTTGTAAGAAAATGTAATATTAATTTGACCATTAATTTACCCGAATATGGTATTAACAAAGGAAAATTAATTTCAGTTTACATTGTTTTAAATTTATATTTTATATTCCGTACGCATAAAAAATGAGTGTGTGTCTCTATGAAAAAGAAATGTTGTTTTATACCCATATATGAAAGCGTCATATTGTAACGCAATATAGCCATATTGAATTTGTAACACACTGTGTTCAAACAGACGTTTATACAAATACTACTACCACTCTTATTACAACACGACATAGACATTTGTGCCACCACAGTTCTAATGAGTTCTGGAGTGTAGCACTACAGTTTAATTGTCAGTCAAATCGCACTTGTAACCTCGCCGAGTGAAAAAGGGACGAAGAAGCAAAATACCGTCTTGTTTCGCTAATAGAAAATTTTATTCACAACTACACATCTTACTGGTCGTCGAGAACAGAAACAGAGTATGAACTGAGTCAACCACTTTAACTAGATAAATTATTATCAAAATGTCATGAGGAGAGAAAGGGAAAATACAGACCTTGATATTATCTTTCTTGTTTTCTGTTGTATTTCTTGCATGTACTTTTTCGAAGGTTTATGTTTTCACAGCTTTGCGGCAGTGGTGAGACTCTTTCGCGGAGCTCCACCCATCAGTTTCTCCATTATAGCCTTTCTCGTTCTGTCGCCTTGCATGCTTCAAATTCTCTTTCTCATATATCTTCCTTCTTTTCCGAGGTCCTGTGGTCGACTGCTAAAACAATCAACCACGGTCCCTAAATTAGTTACAATGCAAGTAGTTGAAAATGTTATATTAGCGGTACCTAGAATATGTAAAGAATAAACAAAATTAAATATGTTTAAGATTGAATATTCTGTTCGAGGATAAAAATCTTGAATTTAACTGGTCTACTCCTTTTAATACATGTGCTTCAATCAAAGAGGTGGCATCTCCACAAAAACGGTAATTGTCTGAAACTAATAGACAAGTTCACTTACCTAGGAAGCAGTGTCTCATCAAGAGAAACTGACATAAACACGCGACTAGCTAAAGTATGGACAGCTATTGATAGAATATTGGTCATATGGAAGTCACACCTGACCGATAAAATGAAACGTAGTGTTTTTCAAGCAGCGTTCATGTCGATACTGCTGTATGGATGCATTAAAGTGACGCTAAGTAAACTTATGAGGAAAAAGCTTGACGGCAACTAAACAAGAATTCTTTGAAAAATATTGAACAAATACTGGAGTGCAGCAACCCAAAAAGCAGCGGTTGTACGGCCCCTTGCCACTCATCACGAAAACTATCCAAGTTAGAAGAACCAGACATGCGGGACACTGCTGGAGAAAGTAGAGTTGAACTCATACGTAACGTATTCCTGTGGACCCACTCACATAGACGAGCAAAGGCAGGATTTCAAGCCAGGAGCTACATTCAACAGCTCTGTGCCTGTACAGGATGTAGCCTTGAAGATCTACCGGAAGCGATGGACGATAGGGAAGGATAACAGAAAAGGGTCAGTGATATCCGTGCCGATGGTCCGACATGTTGATGAGGATGATGACTCATTTTAAAGTATTACATGCTTTTCTTAAATCATTTTCAAACTTATTTTTGTTAGTTTTCTTCGATATCTATATCGTTCAAAAAAGGGAATATTTTTGTAAAAGCAATTGATTTTATATATATATATATATATATATATATATATATATATATATATATATATATATATATCATTGTTAAAATCCATGAATTATTCTATCTACCTTGGTTTATAAATCAGAATGTTTTAAAGCACACACACACATACACACACACACACATACATATATATATATATATATATATATATACATGTGTGTGTATGTGTGTGTTTGCGTGTGTGTACTTGTGTGTATGTGTATGTGTGTGTGTGAGTTTGTGTGTGTTTTTTAAAACTTTCTGATTTATAAATCAAGGTAGCTAGAATAATCTAAGGGTTTTAACAATGATAACTTGTGTTTCATCGCCCTATTTAGTACTTATTGCAAAAAATTAAAAAAAGCCTTTTTTCAAGTGAAAAACGGTTTTTAATTATATTGATATATTTTTAGAATATTTTTCTTTATCATGAAAATAATTGTTTCTGATTCACTTATAACTGATTTGTATCGCAGACAATATGTTGTCACTATAATCAACAACTATTCACAAATAACGAATAGAGACAGAAGATCCGGCCTAAATTAGATTATATGATAACCAGGACTACATATGATGTATATATGAGACATTGCTGCTACCGGGTTGCCAGGGCGCCGGAATATACTTAGTATTTTTCTCGCTTCCGGTTGTTCCTTTTTGAGTTCAGCGGGTAAAAAGTCCGACTCCTTCACTTGGACTGGGAATTGCTCCACTCTACCATCTAGAAGCTATTCTCTTCTACTCACATGATTGGATCCCCTTTTATATCCATCGACAGGCTACTAAAATTCTTTAGGATCATCCTGATAATTCAACAACATTTGAAAAACAGGAATTACGTGGTCATTTTGTTTTTGTTTCCATTTTGCGCGTTGATTCAAGCTTACTTAATATCACGGGCTAATGCCATTTAAACGTTAAAAAAGGTGGCAACATTACTTGAGTATTATTCATTACATCAATCCTATCTCTGCTCTGACGGGTGACAGATAACAAAGGGATTGTTTTCGAATGCTTCTAGAACTCATTAGACTCAACAAGAAAAAAAGTACTAATAACTGATTTTCAGTTAAAACGAAACAATTCTGATATATATATATATATATATATATATATATATATATATATATACTTTTTCTTAAACTAAAAGTCATCCGAACCCCCATTAGGCAATATATAAACTGTTTCAAGTATGTTGGTGTTTTATAATTACGTCAATCCCACAAAATGTTTGAAATGATTGAAGTGACACAAGGATGTCAAAGGCAAGAAGGTAAATCTAAATACTAGCTTTTATTTGGCTAATAATACAAGAAAAATATAAGCAATCTGGAAAAATTGTTCAGTTGATGGTAGTCTGAGCGATATAGACTGCTCATAGAGTGGTATAGAGAGGCTATCAGTTGACAGTCTGGGTGATATACCCAGAGTTGCTATGCGTATCTGCTCTGCCAGAGAAGTCGAAGGTAGTCTAAGCGGTGTTATCTGCTTGTGCATTGCTCCTTTACTCAGTGTGTTTGGTGGTAATTATTATGTCATCGTTGTGTTAGTGGTAATGAGGATGTAGTTTTCAACATCGAAAGGGCAGTAGTGGGGAGATAATACCTGTAGTAGTCCTGGAAAAAACAGTAATATAAAGAAAATACTTAAAAAGGGCATTTAGATTAGACCTAAAAAGGACAATTAAAAGGAGAGGTTGAGCTGCTGACTTAGCTGGATGGCTGGACCTCTGCATTCACTGCTGGTTGGACCTCAGTGTTCACTCTATGCTGGACCTGTTCTGATAATAAGAGGTGTTGTCGTCAAATTCTGTGGGATTTTTGGTAGAATGTAGAAAATAGGAACAACTGAACGAGCCGCACTTTTATTCGCCCAACCAAAAACCGGAGATGTTCTTTATATTGTGTCTGATTTCTTGGCTGCTGTTTATATGGACGGGATTACGACGAAGTGAGAGTAACGTCATTCTATGACAAGTATTTTGAATTATTTTATCCTGAAACGTGAATGTGTTTCTTTTGGGTTTCTAAATCTATTGGTTTCATTTCTAATTAGAATAAATCTTAGTTGATTCTGAGCCAGTGTTTGTAAACTTATATGAAGTAAACCGGTTTTCATTTACCGTTCTGTAGTAGAGCATCAGAGACAGAAGTAGCGATCAAGGAAAAGAACTTGATTCTACTCAAAATAGTTGAAGAACATAACGTGTGATGAATTTCGAGCGTCGCATATATGTATATTCATAGACTGTGAGATATAAATACTGAAATAGATGAAGGGATATACATACACATCGTCTTATGTGATGCATGTTCGTGTCTTTAAGGTTGAAAAAATGAATAACACTGACCGGCAAAAGTGAATGCAATGTCATGAAAATCCGGCTGAGGCAAATGTCTCGGAAATGGTGGTCTGACCTCAAAAATTGACATATCACGACGACTGCCTTGTTTATGTCAGCCCTTTTCACCCGACCCCCGACTCCACTCGTTTTGACGTCAGTTCGCCCAATTCTTTACAAAGCACGCGACAGATAATATCAAGTGAACATCTGAAACCGTCTGGACTGCCTGAATAGCGAGCACTGAATACTCTCTTAATACTTTGTTCTGGCAACTTTGCCAAATGTTCTTTTTGCCTTAGGAGACATGATAATCATAATAATAAAGATAATATTAGTAAAATACAAATGAAACCAAGAAATCAATCTTACTAGACAAGATTTTTTTCATTGATTTTTTGAAAGTTTTACTTGGAACTTCACTAAACTAATTTTACTCGGTTGGCGGTGAAATTGTGTTGTGCTAACATCAAATGTAACGAGAGTTTTTCTGCTTGTTTTGAAAATCTGTATCAAAATGTCTGGTTTTTATCGAAGTATGACAGAGAGACATATTTCTAAAAAGAATAAATATAAATAGCTTGGAAAAATGTGAATATCATAAGTTACATTTAGAAATATGTTTAAACATTCAGATTAGAAATATATACCTACCGAATACACTTTATACATTATTAAAACGGCCATTGTTAATCTATCCATATATCTATCTCTCTATCTTTTTATTTCTTTTTTAATTTCATTCCACTCAATTTTTGTTGTTTCTGGTACCATAATTATGGCCATTCTTATAAATTAATCTGAGTAAATGACAATAAAAATATTTGATACATTTTGTTTTGCATTCAAATCTTGAGGAACCCATTCGAAACCATTCTTTATCATCTTCCCCATTATGATCACAAGACAAAACAGTCTAGTAAATTTTATATTTTGCTTGGTAACCACCCCTGGTGGATATCTATTACTGTTCCTGCAGTTAAATCTTGTACTTGGATTACCAGTTTTCTCGTTAAAATGTTGACAATGTGCTTTGAAATATTTTTATATTGTTTCTACATTGTATCTTACTTTTAAATCTTCTTTGGTAAACAACTTGTGGAGTATCTTAGATTTTAAAATATTTTATCCGCCAAAATAAAACAAAGACAAAGGTTATATCGTTTATCATTCTGTACAATTCATACATTCTATCAGTTTTTTGATACGTAACTGAAAATATTTTCATTAGAATATTTGAAAGACGAAGAAATATACATAAATTTAGCGGGATACAGTCATATTCAGATGAACAACCTATGTTGTGTCTTTCGATTCATCATATATATATATATATATATATATATATATATACGAGGATTTAAATAAGTTTCCAGACTTTTTTCGTATGGGCAATTTTATTGATAGTGCACACATGAAACTCTAGTCCCCTTCGATGTAATCTCCTCCGGCTTCAATGCACTTGTTGTACCGTTCCAACAACTTCTAGAAGGCCCCATGGGAGTCCTCTTGCGTGAGCGTGTCAATGACCTTTGTCACAGCCTCTTTCATCTCCTCAATTGTTTCATAACGACAATCTCTAAGTTCTTCCTTGAGCTTAAGGAATAACCAAAAGCGACAGGAAGCATGGTCTGGACCCTAGGAAGGGTGAGGACTCTCTTGATGTCCATCTTGATCAAATAGTCTTTGACAAGGATGGAGTTGTGGACTGGTGCATTGTCCTGGGGGAAATCCCACTGACCCGATTTGAAGAGTGATGGTCTCTTTCCGAGAAATCTCTTCTTGAACTCCCTTAAAATCTCAACATAGTATTCCTTGTTGACTGTCAGTCCAGGGGGAACCCAGTGCATGTAGATTATGCCAGTGCTGGCAGAAAAAGGGATCATCAAAAGAGTATGGATGGATTTGCTCTGTCTGGCCTTCTTGGGTCTGAGAGGGACAGCATACTTCCACTGGGAACCCTGTCTCTTAGTCTCTGGGTCATAGCAGTAGATCCAGCTTTCATCGCAGGTCACCAGAACATCAAGAACTGCGGGATCTGAATTGATCAGCTCGACCATCTCCCCGCTGTCATGACAACGTCTTTTTTTCTGATCTTCTCGGAGAACATTTCGTGCAAATCTTCTGCATCTTCAGTTCCTCGCGAATAATTGTGAGTACAGTTCCCACCCTGATATCAAACTCAGCACTTATTGTCTCTATTGACACATGACTGTCCTTATCCATGAAATTCTTTATTTGGCCATCAACTCTGGTGTTCTGACTTCCTTACTCCTCCCACACCTCTCATCATCCCTCACAGACACCCCGCCTTCATTTAATCTCTTATGCCACTCAAAAACTGATGCTCGATTCATGCAAGAAAGTCCAAAACCAGTCTGAAGCATTCCATACGTTTCTGTGGCACTTTTTCCAAGTTTGAAACGGAATTTTATAGCATATTGTTCTTCTAAAGTGTCCTGACATCCAGATTGCATTTTTTAAATCCACTAGCTGTGACAATCAGGCTTTAGCAGGGTGTATTCCAATTCCTGCTGTAGCTGTTCAGTTGAACCTGAAATCATAAAAATTGGTCAGTTGTATGGCAATAACATACGGAATTTTCAAGAGTCTACAACAATTTTAAATGCTTGTACCAAAAAAGTCTGGAAACTTATTGAAGGCATCCCATATATATATATATATATATATATATATATATATACATATATATATATATATAATAAACAACTTTCATATTGCCAATATGTTGGATCTGAACAATACAATGATTGTTTCTTTGCATAGTGGTAAGACCCTACCAACGAGAGTCCTGGATATGAGACTAAACAATCAGGCGATGAGTTTCCAGTAATGGTGAGGCTTTGGGGAATGTGGAGTAGCCCTTCATTGCCATCGCTCCCAGGTCCACTTTGGCTCTGTATTGTAGCACTTGAAAGGGTCTATATATGGGTCAAATAGAACTTATGCTCCACTAAATATATAGATTAGATATTTAGAATATTGATAGAAATAGAACTGTTTTGATTTAAACTGTTTACTTCCTTTATACTCCGTACTTATGCAAAACTGAATTGCTTTGAATAAAACTGTTTTGACATTTAAATTCTGTACTTATACCAAACTAAATTGTTTCAATTGGAACGGTTTTTTATGCTAAATAAGATTATTTGAAAAAGAAATGGTTTTGACATTTAAACTGTTCTTATGCAAAACTGAATTGTTTGAAATAGAGTAGTTTTGATATTTAACTGTGTGTAAATAAAAAAGTATGCTTACACAATACTGAATCGTTTTAAAAAAAATGTTTAGCTAAACTGAATAGCTTAAAATAGAAATGTTTTTGACAATTTAACTGTGTAATTATGCTAAAATGAATTGTTTGAAATAAAGGTGTTTATTTGTATGAATATGGATTTGGCATTACATAACTTACAAAGGTTGATATGCCTTAAAGCCCAAACAAAAACAAAAAACAAACAAACAAATAAACAAAAAAACAACCTTGAATATGCCGAAAAAAATATTTGATTAGAAATGATTCTAATTAAATTTTATGTTTTAGTCTTGGTCAGATTTTATTTGCTTTGGACTAGGAAATGTGCATACTTCCTCCTCCTTCCATGTATGGGTTGTTAAGCCAGTTTGTGTTTTATTCTTCAAAAGCTATTGCATCTTTTGTCAACCGATTTTGAGTCAAATCATTGAATTTTATGAGCTTTAGTTAAAATGTAACCAAATACATATTGTTAAAATTTACTTAGAGATGGCGTGCACATCCCGAAGCCAATCCGATTTGATCTAAGTGTTCTCTCAGGTAAAATGTTTTCGGCATGGAATGTCGAAGACTTAGTGTGGCATAAAAGATATTCATCTTGTTTTCAAGTTTCGGTTTGCCTGCTTAAAAAATCAGTGTAAAAATTCTTAGATGATTACTTGGTTTCGAACTATCACCAGAATTTCCATGGAGATATTTGCCACTGCAACAGTCAACGTATTGGTGACTTTGGATATTTTATTTCTCGCTTTTTGATTTATTTTATTTACACAGACTTCTGGTTTAATACTTTGGGCAAGACATACATATTCGTCTACACCAGTGCTAAGAAAACGAGATAAAAACCAGAGCTAAAGCTAAGGACATTTCCCGGGAAAAGTTTTTTTTTATGCCAAGTGAATTGAAAATAGAATTATAAAAAAGATCAATCATTCTCATTCCCCACCCACGTAAAACAAGTGCCACCACTGTTGTTTTAGCAGGTGTTATTTCATTGAGTTAAAGAAAGAGTAAAAAAATTATCTCTCCCTCGACTCAAGAGAAGAATAATTACAACGCTAGTTAAAGATGTTGACAACACTGACAGTAGATGAAAGGAATAGAGTCGCATTCCTCTATTGCAGTAACTCATTGAATTTACGGACATTAATTTATTCCATGAATATTTTGTTACGGTAGAAGAACACCTTAATCAGTGAAGCATCAGGGGTTTCATTACTTTTCTTCGTAACGAAGGTTATATATCAACTGGCAGCTATCTACACATTGAAACTTAATTGTTTTTATTATTGTATAAGCTCTTTTTTTTTGCATTTTGCTTTGAATTCGATCGTATATTATTAGAGTTCGAATAAAATAATGTTACTTAAACAACTTCTTGATTTTTAAAACTAACATTGATGCAGCAAGTCATATGTTCATTTTTAAAAATACCTACATAAGTCCCAGGCAAAGAGATGCAGTTATTTATGTACAGGTAGCCGCTACTGTCGAATAGAAGTGATTAGATTCATAGAACTTGCCGAGAAACTATGCGTCACTGGTGTTAAAAATAAGAGTGTAGTGTGTTTACCTGACTTCTCCGCTTCGAGCAGGATATGATACAAATTAAATCTTTAAGCAGAGTCGGGTGGGTTGATTTCAATTTCTTCTTTTTCCTAGATTAGTTACCTAACCGACCCTAAAAAGATATGCCTTCAATTCTATTAACCCATGACCGAAACGAGAACGCTTTTTTTTATCATATTTATTCTTATGGGCATTAACATGATGTAAGATATTCATTGATTCGTCCACGTTTTGAACTTGAGTCGCAGAAACTAATTCATAGGATAATAACAATTCTGCTAAGCGCACATCTCTCATTAAAGTAAAGTTGGCGACGTTAGTCGAAGATGACCCGAAGGCTCCCTTTTCGATAGCTACTACAATAAGGTGTAGGGGAGGGCGCTACTCCTTTCCCTGGATTGCTCCCCTTTACCCTTAATCCTTACCTTATAATGCTGAGTATTAAGCAAGGTAGCATTAAGTACCATTTTTTGAGTCTTTGGTATGACTCGACCTGTGATTGTACCCAGGTCTCCCGGGCCACTGGCGAACACTCTAAACATACGTGGTCTTTATCTAGGACGCATATTTTTTTCTCTTTAACTGCTGTCTAGATAATATATCATGTTTCTACTAGTAGAAATTCACCATGTATTGAAGAAATAGTTATTTCAGAGGGTTTACATTGACAGCTATCGATAGGCATTCGATCATATGGAAATCAGACCTGACCGATAAAATGAAACGCAGTTTCTTCCAGGCAGCGGTCGTATCGATACTGCTGTATGGATGCACTACTTGGACGCTATTTAAACGGCTGGAGAAGAAACTAGACGGCAATTACACAAGAATATTGCGAGCAATATTGATCAAGTCCGGGCGGCAGCACCCAACAAGGCACCAGTTATACGCTCACCTGCCTCCAATCACGAAAACTATCCAAGCTAAACGAACCAGACATGCAGGACACTGCTGGAGAAGCAAGGGAGAGCTAATAAGGGATGTACTCCTATGGACCCCCGCATATGATCAAGCAAAAGACGGACGACCAGCTCGAACATACATACAGCAGCTATGTGTGGATACAGGATGTAGCCCTGAAGACCTACCAGAGGCGATTAATGATTGGGAGAAGTGGCGAGAGAGGGTAAGTGATATCCATGCCAGCGGCATTACATGATGATGATGATGACATATAATATTAACAAAAAGTAAAAAAAAAGAAAAAAGAAAAAACAAATTCCTACCAATATAGTTAGGATGTATTATTAAAAAAAGACAATATAAATTATAAATTTGCATTTTAATGTTTTTAAGATATAAACAGATTTCAAGAAGGCATTTGTGGGAAAGTCAGCCAAAGTTGTTTTTCTCAGGTTTAGCCTCTAAAATTCCTAAAATAATTTATCTTATTGTGAATTGAATTACGGTATACACTGCTGTTGAGGCCTAATAAGGTCGAAGCAGCTGTCCAGTGTTCCCGTATGTCGTGCGTAGGTGTTCGCGGGATTTTCTGATCGTGGTAATTCAATTCACAATATTAATTCCTCTACTTTAAAAAGAAAAATATGTAATTTCTCTTAGTTAAGTTGTATGTGAAAAAACCTTACATGAAGTAATTAGTAGTTAATTTCTTATTACAGTTATAAATGTTGAAAATAAATTTTGTCTACCTGAATATTTGTTGAATTATTTTTAATATATTACCTGTTTTATGTCAGAATTGTAGCTGTATGTTTACTACTGGACGTATTAGTTACCTGTTATTGGAAAAAGCTATTTGTCTAATAAAGGTGACATGTTCTACTCGAATTTTAACACATGTTGTTATTTTATGAATTTGTGCTTTGCATTCAAGATTTCAGCAGGTGCTTTTGCTGAAGTAGTCATCAATCTAAATATTGGACAATATCATCGTACTTAACTTTGGTGATTTAGCGGGAAGCGGTGCTTTCAGCGTGACTAAATGATAAGTAGAACACCTCTTCGTGTAACCGTTAAAACCGAATATTTTATTTCTCTATTGGGACACAACAGAATGAAAAAATATGTAAAAACCCCACTCTGTGTTGCATAAAGTAATTCATCTTATGTATATAATAAAATGACATTGTGTTAGATTTTCTGATGTATATCAATGATTTCCGAAAGAAATTTATAACCAGCCGATATAGGTCACACTTTCAGTGTTTTATATATATATATATATATATATATATATATATATATATATATATATATATATATATATATATATATATATTATGAGTAATATATAGGGTGGTGTTTTGGTTTTAGAAAAACAATTCTTACGGAGAGTCATCGCAAAAACACTCGGAGGCGCGTTTATATTCTTAAGAAATAGAATCGGCAAATTTAATACAAATATGTGAGAACTCTCCCTATCTCTCCTCCTCTCTCTCTCTCTCTCTCTCTCTCTCTCTCTATATATATATATATATATATATATATATATATATATATATTGTTTCAATGGGGATGATCTATCTAAATAAAGTATGATTTTCTTTCATATAAATGATAACTGTACGGTATAAGTGTATATAGTGATTTAAAAAAAAACATGTTTTTACTCAAAACCTCTTGCTTTATTTGTTTTATTTAATACTGAATGTGAAAATCAATACATATACACTGGTAAATAGAATAGTCTTGAGATATTTGCCATATATACAAGCTGGTCGGTATTTTAATATCCTGTTTAAGATGAAATTGGAGAGAATTTCAATGAATGTATGCATATTGATCATCCTCTCTTTCTATTGTTGGATGTCATCTATCTCTCACCCGCGGCTTTGTTGACGTTGTCATGTGGTTGATGTACACGATACACAAGGCTTAGAGCGATATTCATGTTGCATACATCGATTGTCTCCATTTTCAAAATCTAAAATGTAAAATTCCATATGTATTTATATATATATATATATATATATATATATATATATATATATATGGGAAAGACGTCATCTAAAATATTTCCGTATATGTTCTCGATTAAATAAATAAACGAAAATCCTGAGAGCTGACCTCAGTTTCAATTCAGTTTAATGACCTTAATTTTCTTTCATCTAATTCATTTAATATTTGAATTACTTTTGTAAAATTATTTGATTTAAAAATTTTCGCCTGATTCGAAAACCCAATATCGCTGACGTTTTAAGCTGAAATATTATAATCATTCTATTAATCTTTCAATCTGAAACCGAGTGGCTATTGTTCTGTCGATTTCTTCGTTTTTACAACTAACGGAGAGTACCAGGAAAAAGGTGAATGTTTATTTTCACTAGAATTTAATGTGTCTATTAAATTTGTTCCTCAGTTTTCAAAGTAATTCTTAAAATAGTAATTAGGAATGAAAAAAGTACCAAAACAATTATAAACCAAAATGTTTCTTCCAGTATAGTGTATTCTATATCCTGCTACTGAAGACATTTGGATCTAGCATAAAAAGCAAGTTTCAATTCTACTGAATAAATGTTTCTATCCATTTTTGGGACTAGTTTTATTGTTGTTTTTTTTTTTTTATTTCTGCTTATCATAAAAATTAGAATTGGTCCGACAAGATTAAAGGCATAGAATTCTCAGAATCCCGTAATGCTAAAATGAAAGAAATACCAGTTGTTTAGTTGTCTAAATTTCTTAGACGAAGCTTGATGATTTTTATCTTTAAGGGTAACAGATATACGCGCTATTTCCCTAAGCTTTTAAGAAGACAATCATCTGGAGTTTTCAGGCTCAATCCTGATAGCATGCAAGTAACAATCTAGGAATACTTAACACTTGTACCCGGTTATGTCTAACAGAATCAGAGCAGGCGACCCCGTGGATTCAATAAAGGATGTAGTTCGAAGTTCCGTGAAGGTTACCGAGTTCGACAAACACCTGAACAAGGTCGGAAGACATATCGACCGAAACGTAGTGGAAATAACAATAAGAAAAATCTCATTTGGTTGATTCTATAGTTCTAGCAAAACAGACTGAAAATTGGACAACTATCTGAATTTTATCAGAGTAGAAAAGCCTGTGAATCATTATCGTGGGAGCAAGTGTAGTTGATGCCCTTGGAAAAGTTCCTTAAAACCAGAAAAAGAGGCAGTTGAAACGGGAAACAAAGGGAAAACCCATACCCTCCAAACTATAGTAACGTTGAAATCAGTTGTGTTATTTAAAAGAGTCCTGGACGCATGAAGAGATTCGCTGACACTCTGACTCCAGTGAAAAAGAAACACTTGTTAAAACTCGAGGAAAATACTCACAGATAGTAAGATAAAGATAACAAGAAGTGTCTACTTGATGTATAATAGTTATTGCTCTTGAAAATGTATGACAGGGCTGAGTGTGAAAAAATCATACGACATTGTTTCTAAATTATAAGTTTTAATTGGAAAACACTTTATGTTCAGATGTATAGCATGTTTACGCTCAAGAGCTTTCTGCTATTTTGATGGTGTTATAATAAAAAGGGTCTTTATACTGTATTGCAGTCTAAGCACGTCAAACTCATATATTGATTAATAGTGGATCAAATTCTCTGTTGGCACTCCACTCTTCTAAGTTAATGTTGCGTAGCCATATACACGAATATGGCCATGTGCAAAATAGACATGTAATGTTCATAACGATAGAATATATAGAGAACAGGAATCTCAAAAACACGTAACTACTTCTCGTTCAGGTACGAAACCTTTTTCTTAAGTTTGAGTTAAAGGTTTCGACGTAAGGAGGAGAGACACAATCTTCTATGCTGTCTTATTCATTTGGCCCCCAATTCGAGCGGCCCTCATCGGGCGCACGTTCGCCTCGCGCCTGCAAGTTCCAAAATCGATCCTTCTCGTTTGGCGTCTAAAACCCGACTCTTATTTTCTTCAAATTCTCACACAAACTTCCGCGTGCTTCCGGTGCGTGATGTCACCCGCACCTTGTCGCCCAGTACCGTCTCGGACTGTTATGACATCTCAGTGACACCTCCATCCGCTCGCGCGCACCTGCGTTAACACCTGCTTCAATCTTACACCCAAACAACCCATGTGCCGAGCCGAAAGGTTCTCAGCCTAACTAAACTCAAAGGTATAAACCGAAATCCCTCGGCTATTTCATAACATTAAGACCACCTTTCAATTTAAATCGTCGCCTCAAGTAAAAAAACTTCTACTAGGTGAGAAGATTCTTACTCATATGTTCAAATCTCACATTGTGCCTCATACTTCAGGCATTGAGTCACTTCCTGGCTAAACTTATTTACTTAGCATTTAAGAATCTACTCCTTCGTATATATTTTCTTAATTCCTCTGCAATAGGAAGATGGGATGCAAAGTCATTTTTTCAGCAAAGTACAACTTGTTTGGATTAAGACTTTTTGTTTTCCTCGACTCGAACATTACCGAGGCCAATTATTTATTCATCACTGTAGGGAGAAGTGGGTAGCTCCCGTCACTCCCAAAGAGATAAGTTAAATACCAACAGTTCCATCAAGGATTTGAACACGATTCAATGATTAAATTTTCGATGATGATAAACTTTACACTAAGCTCGCCTCCAACATCGTAGTACTTAAGAAAATCTCAGTTCAATGTTTGAATCTAAATTTTCCGTCTTTTGAGGAAACTTCCTCAATGACTACACAGTGTGAAACCTCGTAAATCTTACAAAAAATTGTTATCTGTCAAAACTTTTCAAACTAGATAGCTAACGCATTTCCACAGCTGAAATTGAAAAGAAGTATTAAAACTTTTTTCCATCATTCACTTCACAGTCCATAATATAACGTGTCAATATCTATTGTTTTCAGTGTGACAGAACGGATATTTGAAATGTCTTTTCTTCGAAGAAATCCGCCTTAATTCCACGATTTCCAAGATGTCTTCTAGAAGCTGAATACGCCTTTCATATTTTAGTCCAATATAAATCACTTGATATCTTGCACGTTAAAAAATATATTTCGTTGAGTATTTTATTTTCTATTTGCCGGTTGCTCGTAGATTTTACTTATTTATATTCATACATTGTTTGTGTGTTTTTATTTCCATTTCTTTTTTAAAGATTTATCTATTTTTCAAATAATAGGACGGGATCTTTGCGTGTATTACATTTCAACCTATGACGAAGCACGTATCCATTTTGCTGACGTTAGAAGGTGAAGAAATCAATGAACAAGTTTGCTAGTTTCCAAAATTAGGAACATTTTTCCCGTTTTTACGTTGCAAATAGACGTTAAAATCAAACTTACCACATCGTTCTCTCCTTCTCTCTCTTTCTTATTATCCCTATCTATATACCTATATATCTCAGTATATATATATATATATATATATATATATATAAATATATATATATAAGTAAAAAAATGAAGTAGACATATACACATTCATAATTTGGTTCTGTCATTGCTTTATACGAGGGCTCAAAAAGAATGTTGTAGCAATATTTTCGTAACATTGGTTAAAATTCGGCTGGTTCTGATGATATTTCCTGACCGATGACGATCAGGATTTTCCTCCATAGTTTGGAGTACGGATTTATAATCCAATGTCTTAGGCCTACATGACTTGCATTGATCCTGGAGGTTCTTATATATCGAGCAAATATCTTGAACAATTGGGATATTGTACTCTGATCAACTTGCACCTCCACCTATCGCATTACAAGATTTTTTTTTATCTGCTTCTGCGTTGTTAGGGCCAAGCTCAAACTAGAATAGCATACATTCCAGAATCAGAATGTGTTGCCTGTTCATCTATGTGGCTTTCAAAATAAACATATGAATTAGCACAGAAACTGCAACAATACTAACAAACACAGAGGTATTTTCGAAGCTACCAATTGCTTCGGTCACATGATATACATAAACTAGTACGTATGCGAATATTGCAAAAGTTTTGACTCATCCTAATATTTTTGTAAAACATGTTGGAATTTTAGTGAGTTTCCGAGGGAGAAGAAAACCTTGAGAATTTACGGATGGTTTTGCCGAAGCAACATTTAGAACGGGTTTTAGAAATTGCCAAAAATCAGGCTATTAGACTAATGGGTGAACTGAAGAGACCCAACCCCAAATCGAAATTTGTTTAAATAAAGGTGTAGTTAAACCTGCCATCTGTCAATTATGCCACGAATATATCCCAGGTCAAGCAGGCTCTTTTTAGTGATCGGAATAACATCCCAATACATATATATATATATATATATATATATATATATATATATATATATATATATATAGGGTATTTTGTGTCAATGGCAGTGCCCATTACACACACACACACACACACACACACACACACATATATATATATATATATATATATATATATATATATATTATCGAAAACTCATTTATGCTTTCAGATATTTATGCATATATATGTGTTGTGTGCGTGCATGTATCCCCATGTCTGTATATGTTTTGTGGCTGGATATAATAATGTTTAAATGCTCATATTTGCAGATGTGAACATATGTATTCGTGTATATATGTATGAATACATGAGAGTGTATTTCAGTATCTATTTCTGCTTGTATGAATACGTGTATGCGTATATATATATATATATATATATATAGAGAGAGAGAGAGAGGGAGGGGGAATATTTACGAATCATTTATTCTTGCAGGCATATTTCATTGTTCGAATAATTAGAAAACACAGGAAGAATCGAAACCTTCCCTGGTATTGTATTGTTGAGATCTGTAAGAATATTGTGAAAAATGCTGGAGCCCCTGTAGAGATTTTATGTCACTCAAAATTCTATGAAATACCTGTAAATCCTTTTGTTGAACTATTGTATTTTTAAATGAAGTGTATTTTTATTCCCAAGATTATTTTCAGCTAAATTATCTCGAAATCACAAAAAATTGCTAAAATTTACTGCGCTAAATTTAAGCATTTGGACTATGAAGCGAGTGTTTTAGAATTGAGGAGAATGAAAAAAGGAGAAAAAAACTTTAGAATAGGAAATTCTCAAAAATCACGTGTCGTCTAATTCTTAAAAAATATATTTAAAAAATCCCTTTCGTCCACTAGTTAGATAGCAGAATTCAAACCGTAAGGCCAGATAAACGAATGGTGTTCGGAGAAAATTGGGTCAGTAAAATGTGTCTGATTTAAAAAAAACAACATAGATTTTCCGTTACTCATAAAATATCTTGGTAAAATATTGTATTTTTAAATGAAGAGTTTTTTTTTTTAATTCCATGAATTATTTTCAGCTATACTATTTCGAAATCACGAAACATTTATTTAAATTACCGCGCTAATCTCTATATGGCTCATGACTTCTCTAAATCGATTAAAAATATGCACCTGGTAGTCTGAAAGCGGTAAGTACATTTACTGTCATCAATACAACCAATAAGTCATCAGGGGCCTTATTTCTAGAAAAATATGACCAGCATCTTCGGAAATAAAGTCTAAAAATAAGACAGGAAATATAAACCATGAAGGTGATACAGGAAAATCTGAAACTAGCTCAGGGTGTTAGTTCGAGAATAAGGTACAAAATAGCAGGATAACGAACTTTAACCAAGTTAAAAGCTAAGGGTTTTTTTTTTGGTTTGTTTTTGTTGTTTTTTTTAACCCGCTGCTCATGAGGAGTCACCATGACTGTTCTTTGTCACATCTGTGTCGTTTGTGCAGAAGAAAACCACCCCTGAGTCTGGTATAGCTACAGTATACCACCCATGATAAAAATATCGAATCCCAATATTACACATGTTAGCTGTTTTTTTTTTTAGATACGCGAATGACGACTTGAGGAACCACAATAACTGGTGACGTAAACGCAAAACAAGGACCAGGGAAGACAATCAAGTTGCACTACATTGCTATTTTAGGAGTAACCCTTCACAAAAAAGATATAGGAAAAGAATGATAGAGATCTGCAAGAGTATGTTAGTTTTCAGACGACAAGCCAAAGACTTGTCGACCAAGTTAGAACAACAATGACGAAAGGTTTGTTTTCTGACCTCTAAATAGTAGAAATACATTAGAAACTAAATAATGAACAAGATAATTAGACACTAGCATACACACCAAGGATTATCTAACAAAAACAGCCTAACAAAAATGAACTGCCAACTATCGGAAAATGGAAACTTCATACGACCAAACAATGCTTAACCAAACAACCCAAAAGAAACACTATCAAAAGAACAAAAGTTAAATCGGAAAAATTTAAAGAGAATCATAAAGAGTGAATAGACTACCTTATCATCATTAAGAAATATAGAATGGAGAACAGTTGACACAGAAACGAATAAAATATATCAAGCCCTACATTATATATCACCCAAAAAATAACCGAATTAAATCAACTAAACTATGCAGGGCCGAAATTTGTTTGTGAAAAATTTGGGAGCTCTTCAAAAAGCACGAAGAAAGAATCAATACCCGTATGGGATATTCGACTTGAAACGCAGATAAAAAAAAACGAACGATTTTAGACTTAAATATTGTTTAAAAAAAACGCATAACGGAAAGCCGAATGGATAATCAATATGACTAAAGAATTAAAAGGGATCGAAGAAGGCCCGACAGCGGAAATGTACATGAACTCAAAATGACACTAAAAAATTATCAAAGTGGAAAACGCCCGGCTATGATGGAATAGATGGTTTCTGTTTTAAGAAATTCATCTCCATTCAAGACAGACTAGCACTAGAAATGAAAAGATTCTTACAAGCTGCACAAGTACCTGAATGGATGATGAAAGGAAAGACCAGATTGATCCAAAAGGACCCAAGCAAGGAAACTGCTCCAAACAACTACTGACCCATAAACTGCCTACCAATGATGTGGAAAATATCAACAGCACAAATAAAGGAAGAGGTTTACTACTCGCTTACAAGATGCTAGCTGTTCCATGAGGATCAGAGAGAATACCACAAATGATCCAGAGAAACAGCAGAGTTACTTTACATAGATCAGGACATCCTAAATGAGAGCATGAACAGACGAGAAATCTAGCTATGACCTGAATAAACTACAAAAAGGCATATGATGTGGTTCAGCAAAGCTAGATAATAAACTGTTTAAAGACGAACAAAATATCACATGAAGTCATAAATTTTATCGAGAAAACTATGAAAATCTGGATAGTGGAATTGACAGGTGGAGGAAAAAGCTTATCTGAACCAAAAATTCAAAGAGGTATTTTTCATGGAGACACTTTATCACACTTACTATTAATAATTGCCATGATGTCTCTTAACTATATACTCAGAAAATGCCCAGCCGGATACAAACTCAGTAGATCCTAAGAAAAGATCAATCACCTATTGTACATAGACGACATCAAACTATTTGCAAAAATCGAATATACAATCAGGACATAGGAATGGATTTGGTATTGAAAAAATGTTTTCATACCAAAAACCGGATGGCAAGACAAATAGTTCACTCAAGGAACAACAGCTACCTATTGATAAGTATAATATCTAGTGATGAAGAAAAAATGCCAAACTATACATTTTTGTGATACGCTTGAGAGCTCACTTACCTAAAGTGTATTTGGCCTCATCTGTGACAAGTACGCAGATTTTGAACAACCCCTGGGTCTTGTATAGCAACAATTTACTACCCATGATAAGAATGGCAAATTGACACCCAAAACAACATGGGTCCCAGAAAAATGCAGGGGAAGAAGCTTTGATGAAGGAATAATCCAAAGAGGTATATTTCAAGGAGATGCACTATCACGTGACTATTTATCTTTGCTATGATGCCACTTAACCCCTGATAGCCAACACGAAAGACCTGGTTGTCATCCTGCGAAAACTGAGTGTTCTTTTTTCAGGTACACGGACAACGACAAAAAAAAAAAAAAGAAAACTCACACACCAGAGACACCCAACGCAGAGAATGAACTAGGGATGATAACAAAGTTACACTTCAGTTATTTTCGGAGCAACTCTACACAAAAAGGCAATAGGAAAATATTATTAGAAATCTGGGAAGAATGTGCTAGATTTCTGACAACAAGCCAAAGTCTTACAAACCAAGCTGGGACGATACGGAAGAGAGAATGGTCTTCTGACCTTGAAATATTATAAATACATCAACAATAGAGAATCAAGGATATAAGACCCTAATACAATAATTGACTCCCAAATAACTTAAAATCAAGAACATTCTCGCTGAAATGAACAACAAAGTTATGACAATCTAAACACCCAAAAATCACAGAACAAAAACTAACACAAGAAGAATAAAGGAATATAGAAAAATGAATGAAAATTAATTTTAGATAAAGATGTGATTACTATCGCTAAGAAACAAAGACTAGAAAATATTCAAGACAGAAACTGACAGAATTAACGAATCATTAAAACATTTCTCAAAGAAGAACATCATGGAATCAAACAAACTATTTTATGCAGGAGGCAAATTAGTCAATGAAAACATCAGTATTCCCCAAACAAACTCGTACAGAAACTCAAAAGTTTGATTAGAAATATGACAGGAAACAAAAGTAAACAAAATAAAGCTCGATGAAATAAACTAGAAGGTACTGGCAAAAGAAGAAATACTAAAAAAGACCTCAAAACAAGATGAAACTATACAGACAAAACAGGACAGTCTAAGAATTATTTTTTTTTATTTATTGCGGACTTTTTGTCCTCATCTTGATAGTTTTGTTGTTTCTACTTTCACTACGTTTCGGCCAAATTTCACCGGATAGGAATGCTGAGTCTTTTAACCGTATCCCCAGTAATTACTGCCTTCCATAGTTGTTGTCTATCGCACCACGTTTTTGAACAAGTAAACCTCTAGACGGCTTGGGTAGAATTTGAAACCGCTATCTTCTGACAATGCTCACCTGGAACCGTAGATACTCAACGCCTCTATCCGCCGCGCCACGAGCCCCGAAGATGAGGACAAAAAGTCTGCAATAAATAAAAAAAAATTCTCAGATTAAGAAGCCTCATCTCAAAATGATTCCAATTAAGGACAGTCTAAAACAACTAAAAATATACCAGCAAGTAGGTGGAGAATGCACGAATTCATACCAA
This sequence comes from Sepioteuthis lessoniana, assembly GCA_963585895.1. NCBI lineage: Eukaryota > Metazoa > Mollusca > Cephalopoda > Myopsida > Loliginidae > Sepioteuthis > Sepioteuthis lessoniana. The sequence goes on along the minus strand of OY757924.1, from coordinate 86,001,042 downwards.
AAACCGGATGGCAAGCAAAAGCAATTTTGGATAAATAGTGTAAAACTGAATAAAAGCGAAAAGAGAGATAATTACGTAGACCTTGCTAGAGAACTAAAAATATGGAACATAAAAGTGAGAGTGATGCCAATTCTAATCGGTACATTCGGTACCGTAACCATTGGATAGGTACAGGGACCAGAAATAAGACGGCGTGTCGAGAACATCCAAACTACACCATTATTAATATAAGTCAGGATACGGAGAAGAGTCCTGGAGACTAGAGGAGACTAGCTGTCACTGAACCCCCATAAACAACCATCAGCTAACGCTGGTGTGAAAAATTCTCAAATGTTCAAAATAATGATGATTATTAGGAATTCCTAGGTGATACCCTTTGTAAGATAGTCGGGGATTTTCTTAAAATGCACAAGTGAAAAACCCTGAAATTTTCAGACTCAAACAAATCATTTAATCCCTCAGTTAAGTCTTTTCATCATGCTGTCAGTTCAACTCTTTGGTTTTCCATGGTATTTTCGATAAACTATATGACTTAGACTGTCTAAAATGAACAAGATATCCGGCTATTATCCACTTTTGTGGAACAATATCCTATGCTTTTTTCTTGTCAATTCACACACGACCAAGATCTTTTCTTGTCGTTTTAAAACCCTGATCGAGTGATAGTTAACAAAAAATGTGTACATACCATAAAATGGACTTTGTAGTTCCGGCGAAGAGCAGAGTGAAAATAGTGGAAACAAAAAGAGAGACAAGTACTGAGAGTTCTCCAAAGAATTAGCTGAGCAACATGAAAGTAACGGTTATACCAGTTATAATAAGCAAGCTTGGAACGGTCCCCAAAACTCAGCATTGTTGACATTGGTCATAACACGGGGAAGAGACCTGCAAACCTAAGGAGATTTGCTGTCACTTAGACTCCAGTGAAAGATCATCAGTTGATCTCGATGTGAAAAATTTGTAAGAAAGACAATAATGAGTGCGGATGTCAGTATATATGTAATATATTTATATATATATATATTTGTATGTATATATGACTTATATATAATTTAACATATACGCTTTTATACGCATTTGTTCTTATATATGTTCATATCTCTGATTTATGTTTGTAGATGAAAATATCGTTCTTGAAATGTCATATATTTTTTGGCGTTACGAGGATCATTAAATAAGTTTCCAGACTGTTTTCGTATGGGCACTTTTATTGATAGTGCACACATGAAAATCGAGTCCCCTTCGAAGTAATCTCCTCCGACTGCAATGCACTTGTTGTACTGTTCCAACAACTTCTAGAAGGCTCCATGGAAGTCCTCTTGTGTGAGCGTGTCAATGGCCTTCATCACAGGCACTTTCATCCCCTCCATAGTCTCATAACGACAGCCTCTGAGCTTAGGGAAAAAGCAAAAGTCACAGGGAGCAAGGTCTGGACTTTAGAGAGGCTGAGGAACTGTCTTGATGCCCATCTTGGTCAAATAGTCAGTGACGAGGATGGGGTTGTGGACTGGTGCATTGTCCTGTTTGAAATGCCACTGAGCCGGTTTGAAGAGTGCTGGCCTCTTCCGACGGAATCTCTTCCTGAACTCCATTAAAACCTTAACATAGTAACCCTAACCCTAACCCTTTGGCTAATAAACTCTGGTGTATTGACTTCCTTACTCCTTGCACACCTCTCATCATCCCTCACAGACTCCATGCCTTCCATGAATCTCTTATGCCATTCAAAAACTGATGCTCTATTTATGCAAGATAGTCGAAAAGCAGTCTGAAGCATTCCATACGTTTCTGTGGCATTCGGCCAATCAAGTCTGTTGTATTGACTTCCTTACTCCTCCCCAACATCTCATCATTCCTCAAAAACTCCCTGTATTCCTTGAATCTCGTATGCTACTCAAAAACGCATGCTCGATTGTTGCAAGATGGCCAAAAACAATCTGAAACATTCCATACGTTTCTGTGGTATTTTCTTTCAAGTTTAAAACAATTTTATTGCATATCTTTCTTCACCAGCTATGAAAATCAGGCTTTAGTAGGGTGTATTTCAATCGCTACTGTAGCTGTTCATTCGAACCTGAAATCATAAAAGTTGGTCTGTCATCTCAGAACATGTATAGCAATAACAAAATTCATTTCTAAGGGTCTACACCAATTTCAAAAACCCATACGAAAAAAGTTTGGGAACCTATTGAATGTACCACGTTGTACTTTTCTTTCAATATCAGCAATTTCAATGCAAATATACGTCAAAATAAAATATACTCCTATGATTTGACTGGAATTAAACTATTTTCCTTTTATTATTTTTAATCATACACTGTAAATACCAACGAACATATCGAGTAAAAATATTTTTAAATTATTTCTTTCTTTTTTTTATTTATTGTACCCATTTATGAATATTTCGATTATCTTACTGCAAACTAAAGACTCTTTCTCATGTTTAGTATTTGAAATCTAACAGCTTAACAGTATTGGAAAGAAATAGGAACACCTTTTTGAATTTAAGGCACAAAATAATTACACATTGCAATCCATATACTTTTATCGGTCGCCGTTATACATGTTTTAAAACTCTAATAAACTATTATTCTATAAAGTAGATAATAATAAAAACAAAATTTTATCTACAACCGACTTATACCATTAAATCAATTTATTATACTGAGCTTGAATAGGTAATCAGATTTTTTTTAAACCACCAGGTTTACTTAACCTACCGATAATTATAGGTTAGCAATATCTATTATGATAGAAGAAAGTCATTATTGTGTGCACGTGGACGATAAATGTAACAAATTCCTTGGTCCACATGTGCAATTTTGGACATGAAGATAAGTGAAACATTTGCTAATTCTTTTTGAAAAAGGTGCAAATGAAATTGACTACAAAACAGTAAACCCTTCATAAAAAATCACTCGACGATCAGACAAGGTCAATTATGCCTAAACCTATTGATACCGAGGTCATGTTACTAACTATAGAGTCTATCTGTCGAATAGCTGTACGAAGTTATCGCACGTGCTTAGCATCTCCAGTAAGGTTTGTCAACATCATTACCTGTATCTGGAGTTACAGAACTGTGTTTCATGTTACGAAATTATTGCTACATTTTTATTTACCGTAATATCTATCTATCTATCTATCTATCTGTCTTTTTTTTCCTTTTGAATAAGGTTAACCAGTTACATTTTAAGTCGTAAACAATGACATATTTTCATCGGAAATATACTACACGTATATAAGTTCTAAAATACAAAGTAAAGAAGGATATACTATAACACCAGATATTTCATTTTATAAGTCTTGACTAACTTGAGAATCATATTTAAATACCGAGGGCTTTTACATGAATAAAAAAACCGCATCCGACTACAACTCCACATACCTAAATATTCAAAAATTAAAAAAAAACCAAACAATTTCTTTTATTATAGGAGATGTTATGAAAATTATCAAATATCTTGGTGTAAATAATTATTAAAATCTAAATGAAATGTTTCCATAGGGGATCCGTGTTGATGTGCATTTTTAAAAATTTATTCCTAATCATAGTCAATAGATGTCGAGACAACATCCATGTTGGCTATACAAACGACAATTCGGTGTCTTGTTTTTCATAGTATGAATCCATCTTATGGTCAAACTCGATGACTTGATAAACGTAAAAAGACATAATCCAATAAAGGTCTGTGCTATATCAAATCAAAAAAGTCTTCACGTGTTTAAAACAACAGAAACCCCATTGAAATGTATTCAATTTAAGGTAACTATTTTGGAGAATATTAATGCTTTATTTATTGTTAATTTTCTTAGAAAAAACTGGTGAAATGTTTATACAATTAAATTCGCGTCATAACTAATGCAGTGATATCTTATTTATTATAATTTAACAATCATCTGATATTATTTACACCACGATAATTATGAACTGGATATGAGAATTCCAATCTTACAATAAATTATTTGATTCATATCACCAAGTTGCCATGATGGAGTCTGGGCATTTTAAATATATTTTCTGCATTATTAAATTAGACGATGCAGTATAAAAGCGATCGTCGTTACAAAAGATTTGTAAATAAAGAAATTGTGCCAGTATGACAACGATGAAAGTCGCTTTCCTTTTGTACGAAGACCGAAAAAGAACATAACTTCTCTTTGAGACACTCGGAAGGTTATTTTGAAAATTGATCTTGAGTTCTTTTGGTTTCCCGATGCCCTTTGATTGGCTGTTATGATGGTGATTTCTTAATCGACAGAGACACTAGAAGACATCAAAGAGAAGATGAAAGGGTGCTGCTACATTGTTATAGTATAAAAGGATCGAGTACGTATCAGTTACTGGGTGGAAAACCGACAAAGGATTATTTGTGTTTGGTGGAATTCGACGAAACCGTTTAGTAATCTTTGTCTTCAGAGTGCGGTCCACTGCTTCACAGTTATTTCTTTTGCAATGATACTCTATAAAAATAATTTGGTGAAGCATCGATGTCTGTCCTTTATAGACAGTCAGATTGTGTTTATGAAAGGTTAACAATCTTTTTTATTATATAGTCAACGCTTTTCTTCTTTATTAGAAAAGGATAGCCCTCAACCGGTGAGCTCTTTAACAATAAACAATGAAAAAATATCCGTGGAATGAATAAAGAAGTATATGGAATTTTAGGAAAATATATAGAAAAAACATTTTTAGACAGTAATTTACAAATATATAGTTTTGCTTCAGAATTCTGGAATCAAACGAAATTTTTTAAAAAATCAAAAAAGTGAAAAATCCAATTTTTTCCCGATAAAAATTCAATTGGTATTTTCTTCGGCATTAGGGGCTAGTTTAATACAGTGGTTAACGTCCCAAGAATAGGATTCGGTGACTTGAGTTCGAATCCTGGATGAAGTATTTTTGGTTTCACTTCCCACTAATGCAGTTGGAAAATACAATACATATATTCTCTCCAGTTATGGGTAAATAGTAGAATAAATCTATTTATTTTGCTTTGATAAGGCAATCTGTCCCAAAAAAGGAAGGTTTTGAATTCAAATAAGCAGTACTTCGCTTAATAACCGACCTTATATTATATTTTCCTCGGTTCCGAGGCGTTAACTGACAATATACATAAGACGACATTATGGTTATATAACAGGTATCACTGTAAACAAGAGATAATCTCTTTATGGTGTATTTCTCCGGAAAGGCAAATCGGAGACGGCCATCATCAAGGGTGACTATATGATTTTTGTTTTTCCCTAAAGAAGAACGAAACCAATAACCTTTCAAAGGTACATAGGTTGTATACTATATTCATATCATAATTATATCTATCCAACAATACATATACAAATGCAAATACATGGAGACAAAAGGCGGACTCAATACAGGTGGACTCCGTTTTTCAGGTACGGACGTTTTATTAATTTCTGTTTTTGGTTCTTCGACACAAGAAGAGAGGCACAATTCTTAAAAGTATTTCGTGTCATACTACGCTAACACCACTCCCAACGTTCGGCACATCTCGTGGTGTTTTAGATCTCAATTCATCTTCACTGGTCAGGACCTAAAAAAACTTAACCGCCACTGCAACGGCAGAGACCTCAACTCTATGGCAGAGAACTCCATTCTTAGCCCCAATTGCAGAAACTCAATTGTTTGCCTACCTCAATTGGCTCAAATCCTCAACTGCCTGGTCGGACCCCAACTTCTCAACACCATGGTCGGACCCCAACTTCTCAACACCATGGTCGGAACTCAACTAAATCTTTTTCAAAATCTTCCACATTCTCTGCCTATCTCTTCCGGGCATGACGTCTTCGACACTCCAGCCTCATTTCCTGTCTGGGTGTTTATTATGACAATTGTCATATTCTTTGCGTGCTATGCACCTGAACTCTTAACCCGAATAGTTCAAAGCTCATCCAAACTTAATGATAAAATATAATAAATGAAAAATGATTAAAATAAAGAATCATTCCTTAATTATATAACACATAAAACATATGAATAATGCATTAAAATGCACTAGTCTTATTTTTATGATGTAAAGGGACCAAGAAATACTACCCTTGAGAAAAATCATGGAATTAAGAGACTTAAAGGGTATTAACATAGGCTGTATTTTTATTCAGATTTATGTAAACTAATTACAGATAAGATAGAAAATATTTTTAGAAGCTAAAGATTCTGGTTACATGAAATAGATCTTAATTGAATTAAACAACTTTTGCACTGAGTAAACAGATATTTTGTCCAAACTATTGATGCAGTTGCCATCGTTCACCGCACTTTACTATATATTACTTTCTTGAGTTATTAGAAAAACTTACCTGTTTTCTCCAGACAGTCATCTTTACACGTTTTATTTGAACAGCAACATGCATAATTTCAAGTATCACTTTGACAAATGCTGATCGTTGATTTATCACTAAATATCACTTTCAGCTTATTAACCACATGTCAAGTATTTTTTAGCCCCCTTTAACAATATCATTCATTGGATTACATATAGAGTTGCGTCGAAAACTAAGGGACGAAATTTTAAAACCTAATAGTTGTTAGAAATAACAACTGTGAAAAGCTGAAATTTTGACAACTGGTAGTCGTTATCATCCATAATAACATACTAAAATTTGTATCCTTTGCAAAGTATAGAAAAAGAATTATAACAATTATTTATTTATTTTCAAATTTGGAATGTCCAAACGTAAGGGACAAAATTGAGAAAAACAATGTAAACAGCCGAAAAAAACAAAAAACAATAAAAATACATGTACAATCAATATTTAGTAAATGAGCCGTTGCTCTCAATGACAGCTGTACATCTTCGACTACAAGAACGAATCAGTTCTTGACGATCCTCGATACTAATTTTAGACCATTCTTCTTGAAGCTTCACCCACAAATCCTCCGTGTTAGTGGGATTTCTTTCCATAACTTTCACTCTTAAGGTCTTCCAAAGATTTAAGCAGGACTTTGCGGTGGCCAATCCATAATTTCGAAATCTTGCTCGCTAAGGTAACTCATTACCACCTTTGCCTTGTGACATGGGGCATTATCTTGCCTAAAGGTAGCCCTATCGAAACTTGAATTCTGTATGATTGGCACAACATGATCTTGAACAATGAACTATTTAAATTGTTTTTTAACATCATTTCCAAATAAATTAAACTTGCTTTCATCACTGAAAAATACTTTTGCCCAATTTTCATATGTCCAAATTACATACCTGTTAGCAAACTCTAATCTCTTCATCTTATTCTTCAAACTAACAAGTGGTTTCTTCCTTGGGGTTCGATTAAACACCCCTATTTCTTGCAGTCGTCTAGAAACAGTCTGTCTGGACACATTAACACATGAGGTACTATTTATAACCCTTTTAATTTCTGTGCAAGACTTAAAACTGTCCTTTAATGACATACGCTGCATTATTCGATCTTCTCTAGCCGGTTTTAAGAGCACTCACTATTTTGCCAGTATCATTCTAGGATTTTACAACCCTGCATACAACACTCTTAGAACGTTTCACTTTCTCTGAAATCTCTCTAATGGTGTGCTTTTCCTTGTGTAGCTTCACAATAGCTTGTCTCACAGAGTAATCAAGTTTTTGGCGTTTCGCCATGGTGCCGGCTAATGTAACGTTTACAAATGACTAAGTAAGATTATTCTTTAGAGGAAATCAAAAAAATTTGAATATAGCATACTGTTTACATTGTTTTTCTCAATTTTGTCCCTTACTTTTGGACGATCCTATTTTGAAAATAAATAAATAATTGGTATAATTCTTTTTCTATCCTTTGCAAATGATTCACATTTTAGTATGCTATTATGGATGATAACGACTACCAGTTGTCAAAATTTCAGCTTTTCTCAGTTGTTATTTCTAACAAATAGTAGGTTTTAAAATTTTGTCCCTTAGTTTTGGACGCTACTGTAGTTCTACCATAGACATGAAATCCTGTTTCCACCATTGGTGTTCAGATATATTTCTTGGCCTACAATTAAATGTTGCTTTTTAACTGCCCTATTGGATTTATATTTGATCAAATTCTAAGACACCGCAGACTTGAAAAGAATAACACATTTTTCTCGTATATCCCTGTGATTTCTCTTTTTTAATGAGCTTTAACGCTCTTTAAAGTGTCTCAATTGACATTTCTTTCATTCGATCGCTGTTTCCTTTCAATTAGCTATTCTCACACATTCCCAATGGTTAGCACGAACTGTCCGTTAAATAGAGATCGATTTACATGTCTTTAAATCTGCTTGCATTTGTTTACGTATGCAAATTATGCAAGCATTCCATGATTCTTTCCACAACATTGCTTTATTCCTATTTATTTTCCATTGCATGGCTCAGAGAAAATTATATCATGAATTTGAACAATTAATTAAATTTTGTAAACCGTATATTATATAAAAGAACATTCTGCTACAAAATCTCATTATGTTTTCCATCTGATCTGGTATTGATGGAATATATTTGCGGAGTGATTTCGTTTTGTATATGTTGCCTTTCGGTTTAGTTAGGATGAGAACCTTTCGGCTCAGTGCATGGGTTAGTTAGTTGCAAACATGATCGCAATTGTTCACGCGCACGCGGGGAGGATGCATCATTCAAAGATGTCAAAATAAAACCCCATATAGAAAATAGGACCAAGGGGTGTGAATGACGTCATGCACCAGAAGCGTGGGATGAGGATTTTTGGGATTTGAGAAAAAGCAGTGAGTTGAGTTCCTGCGTCCGAACGGGAAGGTTGACTTTCGGGGCCCGCCGAAGCCAGGCCAGTAGTTTGCAGATGGGGTGCTGCAAGTGGTTTGGTGCAGATGTAAAATCAGTCAGCATAGAAAGATTGTGTGTCTCTTTCTCTCCTCATGTCGAATAACCTTTAACTCAAAGGTAATAAAGTTTCGTACCTGAACCAATTTCGTGAATGTCGTGTATTTCGGATTCCCTGTGTCTATATCACACATCTGGCTATGTAACTTATATCTGGCTATGTAACTTTAATACTGAATTAAAAATCCTTAGTTTACATCCGCTGAGTGGATTAATTCCATAATTTTCTGCTATTTTTCTTTTTCTTTTCTTTTTTCTAAGTTAGCAATGGTGTCATAACTTATATCCTTAGTTCCTCAGCTGTACACAATGTCCTTGTTTATTTCAAAATATAAATACGTTTTTGTTTGCTTGGGGTTTGATTTGGCTCCTCTTTTAAATGGCATATCGACAAATGTGGGTTATTTAATGCCAAAACCTCCTTGTTGAATAACGGTAGTGTTACTATTTCATCCAGATTAGAGGGATTAAAGTAATGTAAAATATAAATTTAATTGATTGTAAAATAATTTACTGGAACTGTAATAGAAAAAAAAGCATTTCAGTGATTTATATATCGTATGAGCCAAGAAGTTCAATCATCTGATTAAATACTTGAGTGTTAATGAAGTTATTTAAAACTATAAGCAATGATCTAAATCTTGATTTCGTGGATACTGAGAAATGTATTTACCTAATATCGTAAGCATGAAATTAAATATTTACTATGAAGATAGACAAAGCCAAGGGCAGTTATCTGATTGGTAGGGATATAGTGGTTTCTTTCGAACAGATTGTTTTCAAATACAATGAACGCTTCAGAAGATGACTCACCAGGCACAATGTTAGGAGGCTTTATTTGTCTACTATTACTAAAAGTAAAATATTACCGTTTGAGGGAAGGGTTGGAGAAACAACCTTACAAGAAAAAAAGAGAGCTTATCTAATTGAAACTTTCAAAATAATTAATGGAAATTTTCAGTTATTGTAGATATAATTTTGTTTGATTTCTCGCCGAACTGGAAATTAACTGTCCAAAAATTTCAAAGACAAAGTTTATTAACCAAATGGAATTGTTTGCAAATAGTGCTTTCTGGGACAATATGCTTAATCAGATCGAAAATGAAAATAATTTGAAAGCAATTCAAGTTGAATTGAATGATTTCAGAAATAATTGTCGGAAAAAGTAACAAAGAGGGAATTTCTGTGAAATGTCGGATGAATTACTCAAAGGAATTTGATCACTTTATAAATATTGAAAGAATTGTGTGTATGTTAAATGACAGCAAAAAAGAGAGGGGAAATTGCCAAGGAGGCATGAAAATAGATAGATCAATTACTAATAATTGTTAAACGATCAGATGCCTCGTAGAGGTGATTATTTTGTCGGTAAAACTTTGCTCTACCCCACGATGAAATTGTGCTTTTTCTACCAGTAATGCTTTTTTTAAATGAACAAACGGAGTTTATCGCTTCCACAAGTGCACCTGGAGGGTCGGTTATCGTCGAAAAAATTGGCTGCGAAGGCATGAGTTCAAATCCTGGACGAAACCGTTTCTATTTCAAGAGCTAAGGCTCTTAGGAAATGTATGAGTCATTCTCCCTCAGCTATTGAGAAATTGATGAATAGAGTTAAGTCTTTAACCTTGGTAGTTTAAATGTTCTACGAGACGGAAAACTTTAAAAAATTTAAGCTAATTATACACTGCTGAAAAAATGACCTTGTATTGAATCCTACCCTTAGCACTGGGGTTGAGCAATTACTTACTTTTAGAGCGTCACTCATATATTATGTTTTGTGTGAGTGTGATCATGTACGTGTTTTTCTACAAATGGAATCATATAAGATCGTTTTGATTTAAAATTCACAGTTATAAAAAAAAGTATGATTATACCTATCATTTCTTTTATTAAACAATATTGTAAATATATAGGCTCTCATAAAGGCACTCAAGTTTGTATCATTTTAGATTTTGGAAATTTTTAAAAACATCTTTTACCAATAGTTATTTGAAGATAGTAGGAAAGGCGGAACCCATTTAACCTTGGCAAATTGTCAAGGAAAAGGAATTTTGAATTAAAACCAGTTTAATACTTGAAGAATAATGAGCTATGTTTGACTATTTCTGTGTAAGATGCGCTGCATGAATTTTTTCTCAACGACTTAAACAGTCTATGGGACCAGTGAAGAAAAAATAACATATCTATGTTCTTTCATGTGGTTCTGAGTTTTTCCCGAATATTTACTTATTGAAATAAATTATTTTCTATATAAACAGATTACCTGAAGGCACTGATTTTTGAGTGGTATTGTGCTTCTCTAGTTTTACCTATCCAACCCGAAGATATAGGGATCAATGTCTTGATTGAGAAACATGACTTTTGCAGAATAAGTTTATCCATGTCTCTATGACGCCAAAATAGTATTTTAAATGCAAAATGCTTCTAGCCAAGGAATTAAAGGAGATCGCTGCATGTCAGGTCCAGAATTTCAAGAACATCGTTGGGATTTTGATCTAACTTCTGAGACTTTTTTTTTTACGTTTAGCTCTATCCTTACAACTACATTGATACATTCACCGTTCGAACATTTATATGAAGTCCAATCGAGTAGAGAACAGATGTCGACAACATAGATCTATTTGATGTATGTATCGCTGATATCTACCAAGATGTGGATCATGTAACTGGTTGTCACTGAGGATTTAGCAAAACCTTGTGTGGCATTACAGGGATTTCTGCCTTTAAATTGCTATACATTCATGAACTATACCAATCTTGGACAAAATAATGTGAAACCCAATACACACCTCGTATTTCTTAAATTCCATAACTTCAAAAATTTACTAACCTAGAGATTTGCGGAATGTGGAGTACTGCTTCAATGCCATCACTCTCAGGTCCACACATATACGGAGTTGTAGTAACTTTTGGGATCCCAACTATGGGTTAAATAGAACTTCTTAATCATGTAATAAACTAGAAACCATTTAACAACAAACGTTCGTTGCAAAGATTGAATCCAGTTCAATGTGAGAAATAAAACTATTAGTTTTGGTAGCACTTGAAATTATCCGTGTAAACAAATGAGTCTTCGCTCGTGTAAAAATTGTCACCAAAAAATCTTGCTTACAAATCATGTATGTTTAATATACAGAGATAGATATGATTTGGAATTTAATAACCTAGAAGTGTTGAGATGCCACAAAACACAACCAATTATCATTTGAAAACCTGGATTGAACAGAAAAAATGTTTTGTTAAATAAAATAAAAGAATAAGAAATTTAACAAATTTACGATATATATATATATATATATATATATATATATATATATATATATATGTGTGTGTGTGTGTGTGTGTGTGTGTGTGTGCGGGCGCGTTTTCTCAGATACTAATGTCAGTCATTTAATTTTTAAAAAAACATTTTTTAGTAAAAAGAATAAAATCTTCACTAGAAATAAACGGGAAGGATGAACGAAGAAAAATTAAATCAATAAATATTAAATATTCCAAGCTCAATGCAAATTAGCTGCATTTCCCTTTCACTACTTTTGCGTCATGCAGTCATTTTTTTTTTTTTTCATTAAGGAAGGAATATTTAGAATTTACTATTTATTCTTCTTTTAATATCAATTGAAATGTTTTATCATTTTTTTTTTTTACTAATGTGACAAAACAACTGGCCGGCTGACCCCCACTATATCAGTTTCCTTAAACCAAACTACTCATAGCCAGTGATTCATCTAGTGGTTTTCGATCAGGAGTATTACACATTTCTTTACAGATACGCAAAAAAACAACCGAGAGGGTGGAAGAAAAGAAGAAATGAACGAACGTGGGCTTGGCTGACCTCCAAGCGCAAGATGGAGGAAATCTATGAGACACTTTTGTGCAGCTCTCAGTGCCTTTGTAAACTATCGCGGGGGTGTATTTTGCGCAAACTTCTACAAAAGCCACTAACAATCCTGACATCTTCTCGCGTTCGTTAACCCAGCCTCTGTAGGTCAAAAGGTCTTCGCAGTCATCTTTCTGACCTCTGTTGGGTCTCTTCTCTGCCCTACCTCCATGTTCTCACTGCCTCCTTCAGCCGACTGTCTCATTATCTGGACAGCTATCTTAACTGATTGGTCTCTTCTGCCCTGCTCTGTCAACTGACTCTCTCTGTCTTCTCTGGGACTTTCCTTCCCTCCTCTACTTCCGGTCTCGCGGGAGATCTTGTCCTCAGACTGTGTGTGAGAGTTTCGATCCAAAACAGACAAAGAGATCGTCTGAGTGGCACCAACACAAATGGAAACCAATTGCTACGCATCGTGTCACACTAATGGATAAACCTTTTCCTTTCGAGATTAATATGAATAAATGAAAATACATTTTTTTTTAGTTTTTTATCCTTCTCTATTGGCTAGTATCTCATTTAAGAACAACATTTTAATTGTTAGTGCTTTGGGGTCTTTAAAATATCTGTAACCATTAATATACGCACCAATACTCAGATATAAAGCTGCCTAAACTTACAAGTTGCTTTTCCAGATTTAGCGACGAATTTCAAATCCATTTGTCCACGAAGAGAAAGGTTGGCAAAAATGCAACATCTAATATTTTCCATCTGAAGTTTATATATATATATATATATATATATATATATATATATATATATATATATATATATTGGAAATGCGTACAGCTTTTATTTAGGAGTGGGGTAGAAAACATTAAGTTTTATCCTGCTCAAATGGCCTGTTGTGGATCAGTTTTTTTCTGTGAGAACAAAATCATAATCCATTTTTTTTATCTTGGATACATATATATATATATATATATATATATATATATACTTAATAATCATAACTTATTACTTTCAACTGGTCTTATTTAGTACAACACTAGTATTTATAGAAATATAACAACCATGTGAGAGCATCTTGGTTTGATGGTATATATATATATATATATGTGTGTGTGTGTGTGTGTGTGTGTGTGTGTGTGTGTGTGTGTGTGTGTGTGTGTGTGCAGTAGTAGTAGTAGTGAAGCGGCCTTTAAGATATTTGGTATCAATGCCCTATTCACCAAATCTCAGAATGTATCTTTGGAATCTATTCAAATGACGTAGCTTTATAAACAAACGAGCAGCTGTCTTTTCTAACAACTCTGCAAATCTGTGTCAGATAAGATTGTTGCGGATGTCAATTAAACATCTTTGTTTATCTAAAGAAATAGCCATGTTTAATTATTATACAACCAACTGAAAATCTACGCCCCTGATATAGGAAAGGAATAAGAGATTGAAAAATATGCCATGCTTACAATGAAAATAATTGAAAGGAGAAACAAACTTAGGTATACAACTACCAAATAAGGAAAGCAAAAATCTGTAGAGGGAAAATAAACTACCAGTATTAGAAGTGAACATCATCTAGCAGACATGAAAATAATATCAGAAATGTTTACCATAGAAGAACAAGATGTTTTCTCCTCACCAATTTCTATAGCAGAATTCTCTTCGAAGATATTAGCACATGGATATTGTCTTCTGAAAGATACTTAGGAACCTTCTTAAAATAGACAACCTAGTGTCTCAGACAGATAGACTAAAGAAGTAAAGATTATGCAGAAAGTCGTACATCCGATAACAGACATGCAGTATGTGCCAAGAAAATAGGGAAGAGAAAAAGGACACAAGGAATGTATTAAAAAAAGTAAAGAAAGTCTAATTACAGCAGCCAGTAATAACTGTATAAACAGGTAGAAAACGATTTTAAAGAAACACATGGGTAAAAATGGTGAGACAAACCAATTATATGGAAACTTCAAGCGACAAACGTAGAAATCGCTCACGAGTCGACGTACACATGGCTTACATGGGAAAATCTGATGAGACAAATTGAATCTATTAATAGCAGCACAAAATAATGCTTTAGGTGAGATCATATCAAAGCAAAGAATATGAAGCTGCACTAATAAACTCAGAGAGAGAGGGGGGATTATTCTTTCAGGTGAAAAAGTAGTTCCGTCTCAATATTTATGAAAAGAGCATTGTGATCGAACCCAAATAAATTCTTGCACTTTGAATACGTATTTCTCCTCGCGAAAGCAGAATTTCTGATGATTTAATAAACCCCTTTTTATAATTTTCTGTGAGGGGGGAACTTTGGCCGATATTTTATAATCTCTTCACTCTCGTAATATCTCCAATACTGAGTAACGGAATACCAACCCGTAATGCTACATTTCATATCTATTTCGTACCCGTCTCGTCCGATCTCTGTTGAACTGTTTTTATATATTTCCATTTCTAGTCCCGTGACCCCAATAGCACAATCCATTTCAACAATTGTTTGTTTGTTGGAGATCAGTGATCAAACCACACTGGTTTCTATTAGCACATTCTTCAACATAACACCTCCCCTTTTGAGCTGACTCCCTCTATCTATCCTTTGGAGTCTGTATCTTTTGCCGGTTGGCTCCATACTTAAAAACTTCGTAGTTGTTCTTTTCCTTTTTGCTGCACCGCCGCTGTTCAATAATTTCTTGTTGAGTAGGTATGTTGAAAGTTGCGTATAGTACTTCCATTGATATTTCTTGCTTGAGACTTTCCAAATTAGTGTGTCTTTGTCTTAGATGGTTCAGGTGACGTTTATACTCCCAACTTGGTCCCTGCACCATATAAATCATCGACCGATCCTTTTTTTTACCATGCAGTCTTTGCAATATTCTTTTCCCTTTTGGTATATCTTGAAATATTTTTTTTCTCCCGGGTTAATTTATTCATAAGGATATTCTTTTATGTTCGTGTCTTTCGTTGTTGAACATGGATTTAATTTTTATTGCAAAAATCAGTTCCAACTGCAACATTTCAGATGTAGAGTGAGGATATGGCGTTATTCTAACAATGCTTAGAAATTGCTGGAACCTTTTCTCATTTTACTCCTCCACCTCCGATTTTTAAGAGCACTTTTGGACGTGACAACAAAGCTTTCCGCTTGCTCGTTTGATCTTTAGAGAATATAACAGCCATTTGATAAGAAACAAAGACCAAACAGGTGCTTTCTGCGGTTTTATTCTCTATGATTGCTCGTTCAGTGTAAACTAGCTTTGTTCTATGATCGGCCTGCTTCAATCTCCTCTCCTCACTTCAATTCAATTCTTCATTTCTGCTTATCTCCTCTCCCGTTGCCTCGTCTTATCGCCTGGGTCACTTTGATTTCTCTTTCGTGTTACCATCTTTGTTCATATTCGTTAACATGGAATGACTACTTGACCACCATTTCCGGTGCATAGTTTACTTTCCTTTTTCTTGGGGATTTTGAGTCTTTACTCGTGAGTCCAGTCAGCTTGGACAGTAGAATATCTCGAATGCATCTTTTCATAATAGTAGGACTCCACACTGAGTTTGCTGGATATAACAGTAAACTATATCAGGTGTCTAAAACCTTGAGCTTTGGGGAATACGAGGTATCGCTTGGTTGCCATTAATCAGATCAGAAGCGGAGGTACGTGTTAGGGTTCCAACTATGGATCTTGTAGAACTGTTTAATCATTTGCTATAATGTAAACAGTTTGAGTGTGTGCAAATAAAAATATAGGTGTCAGAGAGAAATTCTTAAAAACATTTAACTGTGTTCAAATCAATCTATTAGTGTTTGCACATACTTAATAGTCTCATATATTATTAAAAATGAGACCTGGTTCGTATAAAAATGATTATATACGGTCTATTCGACTGCAAATGATATATACTTTATGAATAAACAAGATTTGACATTAAATAATCTATAAAAAGTGTATATGCCGTAAAACACAACCTAAAAACCAACCAAACATTACTTGTTTGGCTTAAACGATGAATCAGTGATCGTGTACTGGGGAACACAGCCTATTGCTTGAAAGTCTCACATTAATTAACTTTTTTTTACCACTAGAACTGTTTTGGTCACCTGTCTGAAACTACCCAATGAGAGCTGAGGTGTCAAATAACTCCAGAATTCACCTACCATCAATCACACCTGATGATTCTTACAGTATTTTCCCCTGTAGGATTCAACTTGACGGCTCCAGGACAAATTGAAATGTTTCTCTAAATGGAAAAAAATGATCTCAGTGATTTATTATGTAATAGAAATTATGGCCAGGTCTTAAGTAAACCACAATTTTCAATATAAGTGACGAATTGTTCTACTCTAAAATTCCATTTCAAAATTATGCATCTTTTTATGTGAAAAAAAGAAAAGAAAGAAAATATATTCCTCATTCTTTTTCAAATAACAGCTAAAAGCTTTGAATAAAACATGAAAACTTATCTGAAAATGCCAACAAAAGTGTAAGTTTTTCCCAACATTTATACCACAACTTGCAGAAAATGTAACTATTAATATTTCATAATATATAGAATTAATTTTGGTATTTAAGTATTTTTTTTTTATTTTGCTTTCTTTTGTTTCTCCAGCGTTGATAAAAAACCCAAATGAAACGAAATTAAAATCCTAATGTTGTATACTCATATAATAAATATGCATATATACACATATACATTGACGCAATGAATAAAGACGAGCGAAGACTTGTTTAAAAAATATACATCTCACTTTATTTGAAAGGGTTGTGTGTGATAGGGAGTTGGAGACCGAACAGGACTGCAACATATTGACCCCCACTCTTATGGCCATCAGCGTTGGGTCTTTCTTGTTCTCCAGGGCTGCTCAACCGGAGGCCCACTCTGCTGGGTGCGGGCTTTCTCTAACAGATCTTGTCACCAACGGGTCTCCAAACTCACTGATTTCCTGTCTTCACCAAGTTATATAATAGTTCAATCGCCCACTCAGTATCTTTGGAATGGCATGTTCGATCGTTATCAAGCGGAAATAACTGTTGTGCAGCTCACAGGTCACTCTCTTCCGGTGCATCAGTCTATGACTGTACCATGGGATTTTACCTTGTCCCATATTGTCAACCAAGTCCGCCTACGCGATTTCTTCCCATGACTGCCATCGGAATGTGTCACTTCCTTCCGGTGCATCACTTTGGAATGGCATGCCTGGCCCGGTCGAAGGTCAATATACAACACTAATGTACATGAAATACGCTAAATACGCTGGTGTAATAAATATTGTCGTTGGAAATGGACTCGGTGACCCGAGTTCAAATCCTGAACGATGGTCTTTGCATTTCACAACCATTACCCCTCTAACTATGGTTATTATTGTAGGGCTCTTTAGCCTTGATATGGCAACCGATCTTGGAGAAGGAAAAATCAGACCTCTTCAACCTAGCATAAAGAATAACCTTGCGATTTTCGACACCGCCCATTATGTTTTATGATGTTGTAAATCCAGTTCACAGAATTTATGTTACAATTAATTTCGATTATATAAATAAATAAATGATATTAAGTACTCTTTTGTTAGAAATCAATATTTATCGTCATTTGTACTGTTTACAGGTGTGTGAGCATGCGTAGTGAACACGAAACCTTATTAATTCGTGCTCTGTGATGGACATTGAGTTGTTTTCCAGGTTAGGCCATTTTACTTATTATTATTTTTTTCATTTTTACTCACTGGACTTTGAGTGATTTTATTTAAATTATTATTTTTGAAATATTTGGCTGTGTTGTAATGTGTGTTAATATATTGATTATATATATTGTTTAGCAAATACGGAGTTTTATACATAGTAATTTCAATCAGTCTACCATAATCCTCAGTGTCAAAAGTTGGTTTCTATTATCTACACGTCAGGAGTGCTGAACAGTTGACATCGAATTTCTCTAGGTTCAATTGTGCAGTCCTGTTATGAAGGACGCTCAAATTCAGGAAAACATCAAAAAAGTTGAATGGCCGAACCGTTTGACGATTTGGCTCTTCTCCAACAGTCTCAAATACACATTCTAATTGACAAAAGAAAGAAAAATTAAAAAAGCCATTTTTACCATGTCTTTCCGAAATAGAAGATTCAGGTGCCATAAAGATAATTGTTACTGGAAATAAAATCAGTTTGCCAAGTTCAAATTCTGGAAAGTTTAGTTTTCGTTCACTTCAAATTAATACTTTTGGAAATGTTCAGAATCAAATTCTACCTTGTTTCCTTTGTAATTTGGAGAGTAAATAGTCTAAGTACTGAATACGAATTACATTTTCAGGAGTCTGGATTCTGGATTCCCACACTAACAGTCTTATCCATTATGTAATTGTATATCGTAATAGACAAAGAAAAAAAAACTGCAGAAAGTTATCAAGTTTCTATCTTAGTAAAATAATTTTACATGCAAGCAGTGGAAATAAATTATTATCGCAATTGGAGAAGATGTACAATAATATCTCTCTCACAAGAGTATTAAACAAATAACCTCTTCTAAATTGTCATCCACTCTAAAGGGATACTGATTTTGAACAAAATGTTGTAAATCCACTAATAGAACATGTGCATCTCCTTTTTTCTGAACTTAATTAATCGGACTGTCCAGGAAACAGTTTTTATTGAAGCAAACATTTTTTTTTAGATTCAGCATTCAATGATTTTATAACATTTAATGTTAACACATAATTGACAATAACGATAGATGAATATACAAATGTTTTTCCTGGTGTTAAAGATTATATCAGCTAGTATAAACAGAAATTATTTAATAGCTTTGATTTCAGAACGAATATTCAACAAAAAATATGTTTAATGATTATTCTATTTCTTCGTTAGTTTTTCACTCTAGCGTTACCTGAACTTTTTCAATTTTGGTGGAGTTCTAGTGACAGCAAAACTTCCTCAAATCTTTTGAACTGTTCTCAGTATTCTGGCCGATCTTAATGATACTGAAGTTTGTATGGATTTCAAAAACCCTCTTATTTACAAGTTTTCAAGACTCTTTAACAATTCTATGTGGATAGTTCTAAGCTCACCAATTACAATTGGTATCACTATCACCTTCGTGCTCCATGGAGTTTTCGTTCTCTAGCCAGGTCTTGGTACTTACCTCTCTTTTCGCATTTTTAAAATTTTTACTCTGTAGTCTGGCGGAAAGGCTGAATCCACAATTCAGTAGGTTCCCTTTTTTCATTTTTTTGTTGATATTCATTAGGCCAGGTCTTCTAGCAGAAATTGGGTGATCTGTTTGTATCTCAATATTCCAAAGAATTTTATGCATCTCACTATTAATGATGGATTCAAGATTGTGCATATAGTACTTGTTCGTATGGTAAACTCACAATTTTTTGCATAATTCCCAGTGTCTATTTATGCTTTTTTGTGCTAATTTGTTGCTTTCGCTTACAATGTAATTGATCATTTCGTCTCTCTAACCCCATAGATATCATTTGCAATTTTCCTTAAATTTCACTTCAAATGTCCATACCGTTGTTTTCCTTTGCATTTCTTGTTATTCCTGTCGTTTGTATTGTTTCTGTTCACAATGATTAGACTTCTTCTTCTTCTTCTCCTTCTTCTCCTCCTCCTTCTTCTTCTTCTTCTTCTTCTTCTTCTTCTTCTTCTTCTTCTTCTTCTTCTTATTATTATTATTATTATTATTATTATTATTCCTTTACAAGTTTTCACATTAGCGTTAGCTGAGGGGTTTTTACTTGAGTTTGAGTGACAGCAAATTTCCTCAATTCTCAAGGACTATTCTGAGTATTCTGGTCGTTTTCAATAATGTTGTTCTTTGGATGGTCTCCACTCGTCCATTTCCTCTAGTCTTTTTAATAATCCTTTAGTTACTGTACCAAAAGCATCTATAACAATTAGTATAAGTGTCACCTATATGTTCCACAGGTTTTTTTTTCAATTCCCTAGCAAGGTCGAGGTACTTATCCTTCTTTTCAAATTCTTTCAGTTTTATTCTGTGGTCAGCCGGGACAGCAAAGTCGACAATTTGGCAAATTCATTTTTTTTTTATTATTATTAAGTCTCGTCTTCTGGTCGAGATTAGGTGATCCGTCTGTATGTCAAAGTCCCATTGGAGTTTATGCGTGTCATTTTCTAGGAGAGGTGCTGGGTTGTGCATATACCATTTGTTCGTATGACAAAATTTCAATTTCTAGCACATCTTCCAGTGGATCACCTTGCCCACCCAGTTGTGTCTAGTCTTATATTCCTTCTGTACTAATTTGCTGCTTTTGCTTATCATGTGATTGATGATTTCATATCTGTCACCGCATAGCCTATACTTGCTATTTTGTTGAGTCTTATCTATTCTCGCTTTGATATGATTGGTCATTACGGCGTTGTTTTGTTCTGCTATTAGGAGAGTTTCTGTTTCTCTCTTAAGGTTTCCTTTCCTTAGCCACGTCCAGGTTTTCTTGTGTGTGATGTTGTTTATTAGTCGTTTAATGCGGCCATAGATTTGTTTATACTCACATTCTTGTTTCTTACTTATTGTCATTCTGTTGACCATCGTATTGTCAGTATTGTTTCTGATAGCAGTAAACAGTTCTCCTTTATGTTTTTCTATGTAATCCTCTAGTCGTTGTATAGATGCGTCAACGCTGTCTTCGATGCTGGCAAGTCTTCTTCCTCCCTCTTTTCTTGATACATAAAGTCTATGACGTCGTGTCTGGGATGTAACGCCTTATACTTGGTCATTAGTTTTCTTGTTATATCGTCAATTTGCGTAAGTTCATCTCTGGTCAACTTCAGAAAGGGTCAAGAATATCGAACGAGGGGTACAGCCTCGTCATTTATTTCTTTAAAAAGGTTCCTGCTAGAAAGTTTTGTCTCGAGTAGTTTTCTAGTTCTACTGCAATATTCTTTTTTAATTTTGTCTTGTTTGAATGGTGTCAGTATCCAAGATGCCTAAATATTTGTAGTTTTTTTTTTCTCCGAGCTTTCTAATCTCGTCTTTATTTGGCAGTTCCATTCCGTCATTTAGATGCCGTTTGCCACTTTTTATTACAAGCATGGCAGATTATTCTATGCTATATTCCATTCCTATGCCCTGACTGTATATTCTAACTACGTGTATTAGAGTTTCCAGTTCTTAAATATGTAAATATCTAGCTCCGTTTGATATTTCCTTAGTATTTAATCCAGTGACATTATTGTTATTACAATTGATACTGGCGAATGATCTCTGGATTTTCAACTATGGAAACGTTTTTCCTCCTGATGCTGATGATACTTTCCAGTATTTCATGGCTTCCCTGATCAATAACTTGACTGTGTTGGACATCTTGTACGTTTTAGACGTGCTATGATCCAAGTTTGCGAGACTATATCAGAGACGTCAACTAACACAGTCGCTATATTTATTCTCCTCATTTTGGACTCTTTAAAGGTATGTTGATCTGATTTTAGTAAGTCATTAGTTCCAATTGTTCTCTTGCGGAGACCGATTCGTTTTCCCAGTTGTAAGTAAAGTAAGTAAAGTTGGTGACGGCAGTCGACGGTAACCCAAGGCTCATTTTTCAATAGCTACAACACCAAGGTATTACCCCGTTTTTCCCTTGATCTGTACCTAATAATGCTGGGTGTTAAGCAAGGTAGCATCATGTACCATTTTTTGAGTCTTTATTATGACTCGACTTGGACTTGAACCCGGTCTTCCAGACCGTTGGCGAAAACTATCCATCAGGCCAATCGCTCGGTAATAGTCCACGACATATAAGACAGTAACAGATCTTTTCTTTAACCTGAGAAGTCAAATTTACCCACATCATAGGTAGACACATTATCGGTCTATATTTATTGGGGATGGTTCCTGATTAGAGTATTTCTCAGTCAAGATTTTTTGTCCCTGAATCACACATTCGAATGTATATGCTTCTTGCTGGCATTAAGTAAGGTTAAGACTTAGTCTTTCATTGCTGGAGGTGAATTCTTTTTAAAAAGGATAATCCATGTATGCAATCATGGTCTGGCAATTTTCAATATTATCTTGAGGGTTGCGTTAGGCCAGCTCATGTAAACGTCCACTTCAGAACTGTCTTCCCGTTAATTTAATTATCTTTTAATGTCATTTATCCATTCGACATGTCTCTTACACTTTTTATGCTCCCATATTTTAGTCCAAAATTTGTTGGTTTCTTTTCCACCCAATTGATACTTTGACCTTCTGTTATCTCCACCGAATTGTTGGCAGAAAAATCTTTCGCTTTTTCGAAGATTCTCTTATTTTGCAATTTTTGAACATGTCCCAGAAACTTTGGAATCTCCTTTTTTTTTCTAATATCTTCTGATTTATCCCATCCAATTTTATTTTCAGGCTTCTTTCTTGTTTTCTTTTGGCATTTTAATTCCATAGTAAACTTGCATGAATTTTTCTAACAGATAGATTGATAGATATGAATAGACTGAGATAGATAGATAGATAGATATGGATAGATAGATAGTAAGAAATTCTATCACTTGCAATTTCTTCATATCATCCAGGGATCTTTGCAGGTCCTCTAACTGGTATCCAATGTCCGCATAGAGCTGATGAATACAACTGTTTGCTGGTCGGCAATCATTTTATGTTCATGGGCAGGGGTTTATCAAATAAATTCCATCAAGAGTTCAACACAGCTCCTTCAGCAGGGCCCAAGATATTCATCATACTTGGGGGTTTGTTAGATTGGTGGTAAGTGTCCGTAGAGCTGCTGTTTTATAGAGACCTGCTACCAGAATCTGTTCAAAACACTATTCAACGTATATGGATAGATGCGATTTAGCTTTTTCATGAAGAGGTTTGTTAAAGTCAAAGTGATAAAGCCATGAAATCATCGTGATGTGACTACAGGCTTGATGAATTTCAGCTTTATTTTATTAGAGTAATTAAACATAGAAAGTGCATGAACGTCTATCTTTCGACGTTCATGCTCTTTCTATGTTTATATTGACATCCCTTTCCGTCAATGCGATATTGCTGCCAAGGTATGGAAACTCGTTCACTGAATTCAGAGGCTTGTCAATAAAAGAAAATGACAAATATTCTCTTTCTTATAGGAAAATTGTAAAAGATTGCCAGGGACTCATTAAAGTTTGTTACAATATTTAGTAATTGTGGCGCCAGTGTAACAAAAAACATGTTAGATATTTTTGATATCAAGTTATTGCATTCTCATCTTGATTTTTTATCATATGTGTTTTAAAATGCCAAGCATTGTGTGATGTTCCACAACACATCAACGCTCTAAAGGCTGCTTTAACCAAAACATGACGGTGGATTCTACTTGCCCCTAAGATGTAAGAACGTACAAGAACAAGATCCATCATTTATTCATATATCAGAAATAAAGCCAGTACTTTAAATTTATTCTTTCGCACTTGCTGTTGCTTTTGGTTTGTTTTCATTAAATATCAACAATAAGTAAAAAGTAAAGTTTGCGACTGTAGTCGAGGGTAATCCATAGGCTCCCTTTTCGATAGCTACTAAACCAAGGTGTAGGGTAGGGTGCTACTCTTTTCCTTGAATTGCTCCACTTTACCCTTGATCCTTATCTTATAATGCTGAGTGTTAAGCAAGGAAGAATCAAGTACCATTTTTTGAGTCTTTGGTATGACTCGACCAGGGAATTGAACCCAGTTCTCCCGGTCCATTAGCGAAGTAGGTTATTTCATGCTAACACTTCTTTATACATATGTATTAAATATGAATGATTTGCAAACACATCTTGATGATACATTTTTAAACGAGCTTAAGCTGATATTTTGTACCCTGTTAAATGGTTTCAAGTATTTCTAGCTCGAATACATTATATTTACAATTAACCATTTGTTTGCACATACTTAAATTAATACACGTATGATTTGTAAGATAATAGTTTGTTTGTAATTTCGTTTTCAAATGGATTATAACTAATTTGTTTGCACATTGGTATTGCTAATGTTTCTACACAGTTAAATGGTTTCAACTATTGATATCTTGAATTAATAATTCTATTCAATATAAATCTTTAGTTTGCAGACTGAAAAGTGGTCTTAGGTATTACAATTCAACACTAATTATTTGATTCAGCTGTATAGATTAATTTGAACACTCAAATGTTTCCAAGTATTGCCATGTATCACTACCTATTCAATTAGACAACGGTTATTTGCTTACACACAGTTAAATTGTCCAAGAGTTCAATTTTAAATGATTTAGGTTTGCATTAGACATTCGTTTGCTCACAGATTAAATGTCACACACTTCTATTTGACCCATTGATAGGTTCATATAAGGTGTTTTTATTTGACCCATATATATGTCCCTATCAGGTGCTACTATTCTAGTTCAGAGTTGAGCTGGGAGCAAAGGTAATGAAGAAATACTCCACATTCCCAAAACTATGCGATAGTTTAATGTCATATCTAGGACACTGTTTAAAGAGGAGGTCTTACTCCTCTGCAGAGATTCTGTCGGTGTATTCTTCATTTCCAGCCGATTAGGGTTTTATTATTGTTCGTTTCCATTGTCATCTAACTTTTAAAACGTAAATTTACCATTTGTCTTGAGCATGTATTGTATATCATAATTATGCACATTTGCGTTAAACATGTATACAATCACCATCATCATCATCATCATCATCAACATCTTGTCGTGCCATCAGCACGGATATCCCTGACCTTTTCTCGCCACCCCTCCCGATCGTTCATCGCTTCCGGCAGGTCCTCAGGGCTACACCTCCTATACTCACAGAGCTGCTGTGTGTAGGAGCAAACTGGTCACCCTTCTTTTACTCGGCCATGTGAAGGGTCCATAGGTGTATATCACTTCCCAATCCGTTTCCCTCATGTCTGGTTCGTCTAACTTGGATAGTTTTTGTGTAGGCGCCGTATACCTGCTGCTTTGTGAGGTGTTGCCTCCAGGACTTGTTCAGTATTCCTCGCAGCATTCTTGTGTAGTCGCCGTTAAGCATTTCATTAACGATACACAATTTTGTATTATTTATCTTTAGAACTAGTTTGTCTATATATTACTGAAATATAATTACAAGTATTGGATATGGAATGTTTTTATTATTGATGTAGCATAGGTTTACTTTCTTGCATTCTTTATATGTAAGTGGTAAATATACCTTCTTACACCAAAAAAGTTGTAACTCAAAATAAGTTGTTTTCAGTGGAGTAATGGTAGTTTGAATTCAGGAATAACATTTTCCTAGGCCAGTTGCCTATCAAGGCTAAATAGCCTAGTCTGTCCTACTTTTTTTAACAGTGAGAAGTGATGAAACTATGCTTATCTCAAAGGCAACAGCATGTACAAAATATTGGATACCTTATAGGATCCTAAAAAATTATCAAGCGTAATTCTGCGTGAACTTTGGAGCAGTAATCAAAGTTATGTTACTAAAATTCATTCGATATTCATTGATTGGCACAGAGGCTTACACGATCTTTACAGCACCAGAGAATGGAAAAATAATCAAACTTACATCAATATATGTTAAGTTTAAATGTTGATCGATCATCAATGAACACTATGCGAAGAAGATGTAACTTGAAACCTGAACCCCGTATACACATACACAGCATGTACCTGATACACAAATTTCATTACAATCCTTACCCAGTCGGCTGGGGCTCTAGAATACACCGACTATACCTCTGCAGAGGGGTAAGACCTTCCAATGAGTGTCCTGAATATGAAACTAAACAATCTGTGGGGATTTTTGTAATCCCCGAAAAGCCCAGTTTATTCCTACGTTTTGTAAAAGAATAAACCGTATTTCAGCAGCAGTAGGGATTTGGGTGAGAGCTTTTGAAGAAAGGAGACGAACGACTTTTAATACAACAAAATTTATATAAAACAACAACAATAAAAAGGGTTTTACACCAAATGGAACAAACAACGAATATGTAAGAGTGCAAAGAAGAGTTCAAGGTTCAGATAGGTGGTAGGGTATGTAAGGTTTGTAAGGTTTAGTTGTAAGGTTGTTATAAGGTAAAGTTATAAGGTAAAGGTTTAAGGTAAGGTAAGGTTAGGTTAGGTTTGGTTATGTGAAGGTTTGGCAAGGTTTGCAGATAAAATGCCTGTTGGAACTTAGCTCTGTGTCCTGTTCCTTTTAACTCAGCACGTGCGTTCGTCGCTCTTGGGTCCTGGCTGGGGGAAGGTACCAAATACGTTTGCCGTCAAGGGCTGCTACGAATGGATCTGTTGCTAACAGCGGTGGGAGTGGAAGAAAGAGGAAGTATCTCCTATGGAGCTCTTTTTTATTATGGACGCCACATAAACCCAAGGGGCTGCGAATGTTCGGTGAAACAGGATCACCAGTTCCTTAACAAAATTTCCACAAATCTGATGGTGAGGTTCCAGTGATGGTGGGGCTTTGGGGAAGGTTGAGTACCCCTACATTGTCATTGCTCCCAGGTCCACTCTGGTACGGAATGGTAGCACTTGGTAGGGACCCATTTAAGGTTTACATAGAACTAAACTGCATACTTAGGCTAAACTGAATTGTTTGAATTAGAACCGTTTGACTAAACTGAATAGCTTAAAATAGAAGTGTTTTTGACAATTAAACTCTACCTATATTTATCCTGTGTACTTATGCTAAACTGAAATGTTTAAAATCGAACTATTTTTGACATTTAAACTATACTTACACTCAACGGATTAGTTTCATAAAGAATTGTTTAGACATTTAACTGTGTATAAAGAAAACCTGTACTCATACTAAACTGATTTAGCAGAATTAGAACTGTTCAAATAAACGGAATCGGTTGAAAGAGGGATGTTTTTGACAATTAAACTATGTACTCATGCTAAACTGAATTGTTTGATATAGAATTGACTATTTGCATAACATGAATTTGGCGTTAAATTAGCAACAAAGGTTGATATGCCATAAACCCAACAAACCAAACAAACTTTATTAGGATCTATTAAACATTTTTTTTTAGTTATTATCAATTCAACAAAAATTAGAGTCGTTACTTATACCATTATTTGGTCATGCACACAGTAAAAATGATAAATATTGTTAATGTATATGAAGGGTTAATTGCTGGAATAAGAAACGCCAATGATTTCCTGGTTCTCTTTTACCATTATGACCCTTTTATGCATTATTTATTACAAACTTCTGAATGTCTGTTGATAACGTATAAGTGGAATTCTAAATATTTGGTAAACATATAAGATGTAGCCAAAAAGATTTTTAATCTTCTATAGTTGTAAATAATGCAAAAGAATCCGATAATGTGCACTAAGATTGAAAAAAAAAGTAATCCAATGTGAAGAATTTAATATAAAATAATGTCGACCTTATAACGTTTCGGTTTCAATAAACCATCATCAGGAGTTAGAAAATATGTTATAAGGTGTCGTTAGAAACTTTTAACATCCATCAGTGTTCTAACGAAACTAGATAACATCTTTCCTAAGTCCTCATGATTATTTATTAAAACCGAAACATTGTAACGTTGACCTAATCCTGTATGTAAAAAAAATTAGATTTATTCCTGATAGGTTGTTTGAAATAAACAAAAATACTCCAAAATAATATTTTTGGTTTTTGATAAGTTTGGTCGAGAATTTGATTTCAGAATACTCTGTCCATTTCCGAATATGATAACCATTACACAACGTGCCTCCTGAAGTTGGTAACATTTGATCAACTTCGAATTTTCTAAACGATAAACTATTTTTTGTATACTGTTATCCATCATCATCATCATCATGTCGTTCTGGTAGCACGTATATCCCTGACCCTATCTCGCCACATTTCCCTATCGGTCATCGCCTCTGGCAGGTCTTCTGGATTACATCCCATCCATATTTAGTTGATATTTCTTTATATCAGTCAATTCATTCAAATCGGTCATTCATTTGCTGTTTGCCTTTTCCCCCAAATAAAGCATAACGATAATACACTGCCTGGGATTAAACCCAGGATTACATTCCCATGAATAAACAATTTATATTTATTGATGGCAATTAGGAACTTTAATCTTAATATCATTCTTGTTCCTCTGCAACAGAACCAGAATATATATCTTATTGTGCAATCCATACTGGTAAAATTTCCGAATCAATTAGGCACTTCTGAATTGTTTATAGGTAACTAAGTCGACTTAGGAAGTTATTAGGGTCAAACATGTGATGTTTTAAAAGGCTTTAAATTCTGATTGTTTAAAGCCTCCAGAATGCATGTTGTTATCACAAACATTTTTGTTCGTTATATGTTGTATTTTCTTTTACATCCAAGGGAGAAACCTCCCTCTTTTTAAACGGAATATATCAAATTTCCACAAGACTTTAGTATTCCAGAAATAATCAACATTTTTTTTCTTTTCTTTTTAGTAAAAATCAAAAAATACTAAAAAAGGTAAAAAAGAACACAAGAAAAAATGGTTTACCGATTTTTAAAAAAATTATCTCTTTCCTTGAGACTCCTGAAATGTTTTTCCTTATCTCAGAATTGTTTCATTGCTGTCTGCTCAATTTTGATTTACATATAATGATTTTACTTTATATTTGTTTCTAATGCAACGTGTAGAGAAGAGAAAACACTCTTTTCCTGGGTGAATATATCACTTTTTTACCTGAATTAATAATTCCATAAATATTTGCCAATATTTACTTCAATTTATTATTTTTACAAAATTCAAAAATCATTACATAAACTAGAAAACTTAAAACAAAAAGAATAGTTGCCAGAAAAAAAAAAATCAGTAAAAAAGTTCGGGAGGATGTTAGGTTTCAGGAATACGTCTTGACATTTCTTATTTCTGAACTTAAAGCATAGGTGTTGAGAGATTGCTTGGAAGAAAACATACATTATCGAAACTGTACACCGTATATGCAAAAGAGTACAAGGTTAAAACTGGAGTAATTATACTCCACAACCGTTGTCCTACCTCAAACTTATCCATGAATAACAGTCTCTGAGAAAAGAGTGTATTATATGAGCCACAAGAGAGTGTTGCAATGGATACCATGAGATGCAGCCTGGTGGATGTTAAGTTAGTCAGATGAATATAAATGTGCAGTTCATAAAATACTAGATGGAGGAGACGCATATCACATACATAAAATTATGTCGCTCATCATGCGGGTAAATAAGGATCACGTTCTGCTTGAACGGGAGCGCTGGCTTTAGAGTTGAAAAATCAGCTATAGATCCCAAACCAAACTTAATTAGATGTGAAACCATTGCCAACACCGTAACATTTAACGCAAACATTTGAAGCTCAATAAATCAGTTACCGGATCAATGGAGACATAAATACTCAATTAGTAGAATTTGTTCTTTCCATCTTTGATAGGCAAAGACGCACATAACAAATTTAACTAATTCACCCATCTCTTCCCTAAAATGATGAATATCAGATTTTTCGCTCGAGAAGAGACATGCAATTAAACACTAAATTTAGGAAAAAAGACAGAAAACAAAAGAATTGAAAACTATGGAATTACACCTACACCAATCTGTGCTAATACTCGCTGGCCGACTCAACTATTGTTGTATATTGACCTTCAACCCGGTCAAACATGTCATTCCAAAGACGGCAGAAGTGACACATTCCGATGGCAGTTATGGGAATAATTGGCTAAGTATATGGGACAAGGTAAAATCCCATGGTACAGTCATAGACTGATGTACCGGAAGAGAGTGACCTGTGAAATGCATGAAAATTATTTCCGCTTGATGACGATCAGACATGCCATTCCAAAGATATTAAGTGGGCGATTGAACTATTATATAACTCTGTGAAGACAGGAAGTCAGTTAGTTTGAAGATCGGACCCGTTGGTGACAAGAGGCGGTAGAGAAAGCCTGCACCCTGCAGATTGGGCCCCCGGGCCTCCGGTTGAGCAGCCCTGCTGAACGAGAAAGACACAACGCTGATGGCCATAAGAGTGGGGGTCAATATGTTGCAGTTCTGTTCGGTCTCCAACTCCCTCTCACACGGAACCTTTCATATAAAGTGAGAGGTATTTTTTTCTAAAAGAAGTGTCTTCGCTCGTTTTTTATTGTGTCGTCGTTATGATTCAGCATGCATCTGTATATGAGTATACAACGCTATGTCAGCTCCCTTAAACCACTCATGGCAATTAGATCAAATCGTCTAGTGTTTTTTGTTTCTCATCTCTGACCGGGGATATATCACATTTCTTCACAGATACGCAAAGCATAACCGAGAAGGTGGAAAAAAGAACAAATAAACGAACACGGACGTGGGTTAGCTCCAAGCGCAATAGAGGGAAGTCTGTGACACGTTTTGTGCATTTTGTGAGCTAACACTAGCGTGTACTCGAGCGAAAATTCCCACAAAGCCACTAGCAATGATGACTTAAATTCTCGCGTTGTTCATCCGGCATCTGTGGGTCAACTGGTTCTAGCAACTGCCTTTTCTGACTTCTGTTGACTTGTCTCCTCTCTGCCCGACACTCATCTCCCTGACTGCCTGTTCTCTGCTGCTCCCTTCTGCTTCTCTTCTGTCTTCTCTCGGACCTTCCTTCCCTTCTCCTTCCAGTCTAGAGGGTAATCTCGTCTCCAAACCCTTTGTGTGGGTTTCGCACCAAAACAGACAAAGCAATTCTCTAATTGGTACCCACACTAAGATAAACGGATTCCACCCATAGTGTCAAAAATGAGACAAATAATAGCTACATTTTATTTTCATATACAAGAATTAGATAAATTGCAGTTTCAACTGAGAAACAAACATTTCACTACCGGTTACAGAATGTTCTCAGCAAAGACTCGCCTGAGACTACACAGAAATAAGAAACAGACAAATCTGAACGATATTGCAGTTCATCATTTACTATCAGTTATATAAGTAATCAGTATACGGTAAATATAAAAAAAAATGATGTACTCCAAGATACACTTAAGATACATACTGCGGATGATTAATATGTAAATATTTTTACTGTACGGGTAAAAGCAGCAGCAGAATGCATACCAACCAAAACAAGAACCTAATGTTGAGTTCCCTCGATTGAAAATTAGTTTGGGAAAATGAGATGACATGAAAAAGCAAGAAATTGTAAAAGAAACCCGACAAACGCGAATGAGAAGACACTTTAGTAAGTCCAAAAGAACAAAAAACATAACAACAAAAAACAACTAGCATGCATTCAGGGTCAAATGAATAAAACGAGAAATTCAGGAAAAGACAAAATCTCATGAGTAGCATGTATTATTTATCCAGGTAAGCGTAAATAAAAGCATCTTAAGTAAAAAACTAAAAGTGCGGAGACCTAAAGAAATGCGTCATTAATAGAAAGAAACAAGTTTTAAAATCTGCTCTGAAACCCTCCAGAAATCAATGATAAACCTATTTTTTCAGTAGGTTTATCAAGATAAAAAAAACTCTGACAGTTAACGGAGAAAGAACTGGATGAACTTGTGAAAAAAATTAAATTAAAAAAGATGATGGCCTCGATGAAATACTTATTAATGTATGGTAAACAAGAAAACTTGATGACATACCTGTTAGATTAAGCAACGTTGTGTATAAACAAAACACAATAAGGAGTTTTAACGACATGCTGTATCCTTCCTTTCCTCATAATATTGGCCTGGTAATCATTAAGAATTACAAGGACGTTGCTGCTAAAGCTAAAATGGTTTATTATGTCTTACTACTTGACCATAACCGGACCATTGGCCTAATGAGTAGAGTGTTCGCCAATGGGCCGGGGGAGCGTGGTTCAATCTCAGGTCGAGTCATACTAAAGATTCGAAAAATGATATTTGATGTTACCTTGCTTAGCACTCAGCACTATTAGGTAAGGTTCAAGGGTAAAGTGGAGCAATCCAGGGAATTGAGTAACGCCCTCCCCTACACATCGGTGTTGTAGCTATTGAAAAAGGAACCTTCGGGTCACCCTCGACTAAGGTCGCCAACTTAACTTTTTACTCTTGACCATATGTCACATGAAGTCGCGAAAATTCTTGGCAAAAGTTGTAATGTTTTTTTACGAAATCGCTCCACAAATTCACATATTTTGACTATGTGTCGAATCTTCGAATGAGTGAGTACACATATCTCTAGGCAATACTATCTTTTGTAAATTTCTCCGAGGCATTTCATTCCATAAACAGAAGAGAGATGGAGCAAATACGTGCAGAATGTTTTGTCCGTATAAACTGTTACTTTTAAAATGATGCTAACAAAAACAGGAAAGTGATGGTTTCAGCATCTGATGAGAACAACATAGGTGTCGTGCAAGGATATAAATTAGCGACATACATGGTTATAATTTATTTGATTTATGTTCTACCAACGGTAATGGGTCAAATAAAAAAAATGGCTTTACTCGAAAAAGAAAAGAAGCAGACGATATCTCGTAGAAACGATAACAAATGATCTTTCGCTTCCCTCAAGGCAAATCCCATCTGCATAGCCCGGAGGAAACTGCAGAAGATATAAGCCACTATTTAAACGTATATAAAATAAAATTCAAACAAGAAGGAACCATATTGACTTCATGTACCATTCCTTTGAAAACCATTAGTAAACCATTACACATACCATGAAAGCAACGTCATATCCACTTAAATCGATGTTAAAATACAGCAAGTGAAATAATCGACAGCTATTGATAGTTTACAGATCATATGATAGTCTGATCTTTCTGATGGAAGAAAATGGTATTTCTTCCAAGTTGTGGCTGAGTCATAACTAGTGTATCACAAAGAAGCTAAAAATACGTATCGATGGAAAGCTAAACGGCAGCTACTCAAGAATTCTACGTACAGTTTTGAACAATTCCCGGTAGCAACAGACATAAAACAGCAGCTGTACCTCCAGTGAGTTCTCAACTCACAAACCATGCAAGACGAAGAAAGCATGCTGGACCCTGGTGTAAAAATAAGGATGAACTTATGAGAAATGTTCTTTTATAGATTGCTACACATGTGTTCGCCAGTGTTTATTGGCCAGCAGTGACTTACATACATCAGATGTGTACGGATAGAGGATGTTGTAAAGAAGACCTGACAAGAGCAACATATGATAAGGGCGAATGGATAAAGAGAGAGAGAGAGGGGGGAGAGGAGGGATCTCAGATTTGTTCGTAATCTCTGCCCGGGTTACAGTTTTTCAGCGTTCATATAGACCTATTATAAGTGGCTTGCTGGTTTTGATTTTGTATTTCCTGTCACAAATCCACTGGATGAAATATTCTAAGTTATTGCTTTTGTTCTATTTTAAAGAAACCTTGGTCCCGGAAGTATTCCAAAATGGTAGAACTGATTTTGCTTCATTTCCAGATATTTTATGGATCACATATATATGCATTGACTCCAAACACACTTGTGATGTTTGATAGATTGACCCTGGCAGAAGATGGCTGGATGGTATGATGACCGAAAGGTATTTGCAAAAATGAAAAAAGAATATGATCTAATAATAATGATGATCTAATATCTCTTGAAATTATCTAAAATCAAGCTGATAGTTTAAATACCTGTTTTGTGAAAATTATTTTGAGTACTAATTTGGATTTAATGTATTTGTTTTTAGTCTACCCTCCTTTGTCTTAAGGCAGATACAAATGGCATGTTCCTTAGAGCAATCAGTTTTATTTTCATTAAAAAATATGATTGAAGTAAATCTTTAGCCCGAAAATAAATAGCGTTTAGAAAATAATATTAACTGTTGGCCGTAGGAGGTGAAATGCAATGGTTAAGAATGGACTCCAGGTGGCTGAACAATATGTGACACGGTAACCGAAAGAGTCAAGTGACTTATAACATTGCACTTTGAACCTTACTCACCTAGAAATATCCAATTTGATCAATCAGCTGGGCATGTCAATTTTTAGCACCTATATAGTTTTCCCAACAATTTCTCCAAATTGATAATGTGGTAAACAATTATCCAACCCTATTACATTTTAAAGGTGCTAGAAGAAGGAAGCTGAGGGTCAGTTTCCTTTAGATAGCAGTACATGAATCTATTTAAACTGTGTGGAAATTAATGATTTCTTTTAAATAGAATTATTAGTGTTACAAAAAATGCTTGAAACGATCGTACTGTTGGTTGGTTGGTTGGGTTCTATGGAATATCAACAATCATGAGTACACAGTTTATTTATCAAAAACATTTCTATTTCAAGCCATTCATTTTAGTCAAATAGAACCAACTCAAACAATTCAGTTTAGCATAGTAATATTTTTGTCCACACGCAATTAAATATCAAAAAATTTCTATTTCAAGCACTTCAGTTAAGTGTAAGAATAGTTTCAATGTCAAAAACAGTTATATTTCAAAAAATTCAGTTTAGCATAGGTATTCACTTTACATGTCACAAACAGTTCTATTTCAAGTAATTCGGTTTGGCATAAGTACGAATGTTAGTTCTATTTGACCCGGGCCAGCGTGGACCTGGTAGCGATGCCAATGAATGGGTACTCAACATTTCCCAAAGCTCCAGCATTACTAGAACCACACCATCAGATTGTTTAGTGTTATAAACAGGACCCTCGTTGGCGGGGGTCTTACCCCTCTGCAGAGATTCAGTCCGTGTATTCTAGATCCCCAGCCGACTAGGAAACGATTAAACGGTGTGAAAATAAATGATTAATATTTTTCGATTCAAAACATAATCAATAATGAAATAGATTGGAATGTATGACGAATACTATTATTATAGCTAAACAGCAATGCATGAAGCCCTTTAGCCGTAAGAAGACAAACGCATATATATATATATATATATATATATATATATATATATATATATATATATATATATATATATATATATATGATTTGGTATAATGTTACCATCAAGGTTTGATATGTCATTAAATGTAATACTATCACCTAATACATAAACCAAAAAAAAAATAAATCGGACGTCATGAATTCAAGAAAGACAATTCTATGTTTATGGCAGGTTAGAAAACAAGTAAAACCGATCGAACAAATATATAAAAAAAATGAGAAAGAAAACAAAGATACCCGCGAAAAGATTTCTGAGGAAATGTCAGAGGTCTTCAGCAAGTACTTTATCATTGTCAACATAAGTCACACTCTGGTTAACAATGATCTGAACATAAACAAAACAGTTGAATGCAAGGAGAAATATTTTGGCATTCTTTGGTTTCTTATTTAGATCTCCCCTTTTATTTTCTGTACCTTGAATAGAACTACTGGAAAAAAACTTTTTCACGACTATATTCACACATAAACGCTTTCACTTCTTCAGTCTGGGAAATAGTCAGCAGAAAAAAAAAGATTACAGTTAACAGTATAAGAATAAAATAAATATAAGTTTCGAATCAAACGAGGTGATTTGTGATTCCGTCATACCCATTTGCTTTTATCTGTGTGTTATCTTATTAATTATCCATAAACGATGGTTGGTTCATCTAATTTTAGGACTCTTTTCTGTTGGGAATTGTTGGTTGGGGTTAAAACTTGTAAAATTAGACATCTTAAATCGTTTCCGCTTTTGATTGTTAAACATTTGAATCGGCATCTGCTCTACACACTCAGAATAGTAATTAAAGATACATTGTACGATATGCTGTCTGATTGAAAATATTCAGACAACGTAGGATTATATATATATATATATATATATATATATATATATATATATATATATATATATATATATATATACGCACACACACACACACACTCACATATATATATATATATATATATATATATATATATATATATATATATATATATATATATATGAACATATCTCTCTATCTCTATAATCAGACCTAAATCAAGAGTACTCTTCTCTCTCTCTCTCTCTCTCTCTCTCTCTCTCTTAAAATGTCCAAGGTTCAATTTCTTTCTCTCTTTCTCTCTTTCTTTCTTTCTTTCGTTCTTAATATAATTGATTGGAAATAAACCTAATCATTTCATCACACCGTGTCCTAAACAGGACAACTATTCCAAGGCCATCCTTTCGTACCTTTAGGCTGAGAGAAGTGTCGATTCATACGTGTATAATTCTTTCATATATATGACGACACTCTTATAATATACATATAATAATTACGCAGCATTTTATTCGTAGAAGAAATTAAAATGAGCAACGAACAGTCCGAGTTAAGTAAAATAAATCATTTTTTATTCTCTCAGTGAAATATTTTACAATTCAGAGGAATGGATAATTGCATGGAATGTATATGTACAAAATATCCAGTACCTTAGGACTTTCCTTCTTCGACGGGATGAAACTTTCTCCGAGATTTAATAATAAATTAGCAAGAAATTATTGAAATGTATGTTCCTGTAAAACACATTAGATTCTTGAAAATTCCTAGCGTTTTTTAATTATATTTTTTACCCATTTCTCTAAATTATAGGTTTTGAAAAAGCTAAATAAATTAGTCTTTCCGGTCTCACGTTTTCCTTCCCAAGCTAATGACTATGAGGTTCTCCACTGTTTATTTTCGATTCTTGTTTCGTTCTTCCCCCTTTGTTAATTTCTATAAACTGTTAGAGTTTCACGTTCCATCAATAATCTATCAGAGGTTGTGATTTCTCAACCTCGAAGGAAGATAGTGACGCTTTGTCATTCATCTCCTGCTTGATATATTAATGATTTTTGTTATGAAAAAAAGTATTTTATGTAACTAAATTATTTAAAAAAAAAACGGACATCTTTTTTGCTGAAAGGGAAATAGGTTTTGGGTACATTCTGCTACCAATAGCTGAGTTATATATATATATATATATATATATATATATATATATATATATATATATATATATATATATATATATATATATATATATATATAATATGGGTGAGAGAGAAAGAGAAAATATAGGTGTCGCAACTTGCTGCGAAAATGTTGTTTCGTAGATGAATGGTATTTCATTACATATTCAGTAATAATTTGGCATCTCCAAGTTAAAAATTTACTTTTAAAATATAGTAATGCAATCGATTAAACCTCTATATTCATTTTAGTAAGACGTTTTATCTCAATTTCTTTATTTTAGTGTTTACTGAAATATAAATTTCTCAGATTATTTTTATTATTAAAACCCTCTTTTCTATTACACCCTACTTCTTTCCAGCCCAGTCGGTTTGAGCTGTAGTATACACAGTCTGCATCTCTGCAGAGGGGTATGACTCCCCGTAATGAGTGTTACCACAAAACAATCTGATGGTGAGTCTCCAGTCTTGGGGCCCTGGGGAATGTAAAGTACCCCTTCACTGTTATTTCTCCCAGGTCCACACTGACTCAGAGTTGTAGCCACTTATATGGTCCTACCTATGCACAAAAAAAAAACAAAACTGGCTGACATTTAAACTGTGTGCAGACAAATGACTAATCTAAATTGATTTTTTTAAAAGGAACTGTTTCATTATTTAACGACGTGTCAGTAAATAACTTATTTTTAATTTGTTATTGATACAAAGCAAAACTTGGAATCATTTAACTGCGTACAAAAGAATGAGTAATGTTGAATGGATTTATTAACGTTATATAGCACTACTTGGATCGTCTTTCATGTTTGAGGAAAAAATGATTAATATTGAATTAAATTATTAGTGTAAAGTAACCATAGCTTAAAACATTTAACTTAGTAGAAAATATACAAATACTTGCGTGAAAACAAATTAAAAAATGAAATTACAACAAATTATCACTTACAAATCATATGTATATATCTATTTATGGTTGGTCATGGTTATCTTTCAATGGATGTTTTTATTCTCATCCACAGTAGTCACCCTTATAATGAACAGCAGTAGTTACCTGATCGAACTAATCGATCATGTACGTCGATCTGTAGGGTTCATACGTCCAGGACCAATTAAGCATTGCGTTGAGTGTTCTGAGGGTTTATCATCTTGCCTTCATGTCTACCATGCTGCTTTCCATGGCTTCTGATTTTTAAAAAAAGGAAAAAAAAAACATTTGTTCCTATGTTTTTCATTATTAAGTTTTAACTTAGTCTACGAATACATTTTTTTAATTTACTAAAGTCCTTTTTTTGTATCTAAATGTCTGCCAACAAATATTACATAGAATTATTTGAGTTGGATAGAAATATTTACATCTATTCAACTCTGTAAAAAATAGCTCAGGCTCGCTCAAAAATTCTATCAATAAAGTGTTTTCAAATCATATATATTTAATTTATAAGTATGAATATGATTTGGCCTTGAATAATCTACATGGGTCTACACGCCATAAAACATAGCAAACAAACTAACTGATCGAACTCTTTCCGGTGAAACGATCGTTACATAAAACCTATTTTAATAATCGGTTTAATTAAATTTGTAAGTACATGTAGAAAACCGTTTGCCCTCTTAACGAAGACAAAAGAAAAGACGCTTACAAATTATAATTAAACACTTCGGGTTTAGAAAACTAAAATATCTACTCCCCCACCTTTTTTTTTAATTAAAAGTTAATTTTCATCTAAACCCTAATATCAGGATTTCAATAATTATATTTTAAAATGATATTCGGAAGAATTACTATTAAAAATAATCCATTATCAAAATCTACAGCACTGAATCTCTGCAATCTGACAAAAAAGTATGTTTCCTTTGAAAATATACATTTATATTGAATCTTATGAGAATGGTTTAAACATTTTTGGCAGGCTACATATAAACATTTTTGGTTCATCAAATTGCATATGATAGTAAAAAGAAAATTCTTAAAATATCTGTTTTGAATATATGATATTTTAGAACAAATAACAAGCAATCGTTTTTTTGTTTTGTTTTATAACAACTTACTTTTGATTTAGTTTCTTTGTTTGATGGCATATCAACATTCATGGCTTATTTTATACCGCAGCCATCTTTCTAGAGGACCAGTCGTGCTACCATTTTACCCATTTCGAAGAGGATAATATAGGGGGTCATACGTTCGCCAAGAGTATTAGTCGAATTGGCTCTCTTGGGCATCACAGTCCAGCACATTTGCCATTACTATATGAGGACTGTTACGCATAAAAAAATTAATTGATGTGCACTTATTTATCGGCCATACAGTGCAGTGAGGGACATACAGTCAAATTGATAGAATTAAATAGCAATAAATAAATAAATAATGAGAGAGAGGGTTACGAGATATATAGATAGATTGAGAGAGAGAGAGAGAGAGAGAGAGAGAGAGAGAGAGAGAGAGAGAGATATCCATGCACTAACTACAATTTTCTGGCTTGAGGCCATTCCAGAAAAGCGATTTGAGAGAAGACATAAAGATCAACCCAATGTTGAACTTCCCAGAAATGAAGATGTAACTACACTCAGACTTCTCCTCTATGTCACGTAGATATATTCATCAAATTCTCTAATATCGTTTATTGTGTCACATTCACTGCGGGGCGAAAACTGAAAATACTGGGTGAATGTATGTAACTCTTTGTTGTCTTTGAAAAAAGGCAAATAGACATAACCATACACCATGATTGGAAATTCCAAAAATTGTTATCTCTATCAGTACGATGCGCAAACGAACTTTGATAAACAAGTGTGCCACAGTCACGGATCGGTCACATCCAAAGTTATATCGGAGAAAAGGTCAGGCTGCAAAAATGGCGCAGATGCAATCATTTTAAAACGCTTGCAATTGCGCGAAATGCGAATGTTGTGCCTCAATGCACAGATTACTTATAAGATTGCTTTTAGCTGGAGTTAAAATCCTCTGCTGCATAAACATTACGCTCCGCCATCATCTGATTTTCCCACGCTGTATCTTTTGAATTATAACGGCGTAATAAATTACAATGGTGTCAAAATATCTATTAAAATAAACGAAAAAATATGTTTCGATATTGACGATATAATCTTGCTAGTATAATGGATTACACATCAAAAAATAGTAATCAACATGTTGTAGAGCATAGATAAAGGAAGAAGTGGTTTTGACAGTAAGTAAGTTTAAAGGGAAAACGCTTTTGTAAAGTGTCGAACATTAAAGATTAGCACTTGGTAAAGTCCATCTAAAACCGATTGTTTTCATTGTATTATGGATATTAGGTAACGTTAGATCGGATAGTATTCAAGTGAAATGTCACTTACACAGATTAGCTGATATACCATAATCATTTGAAAGTGATTATAATGTCGTCGATTCAGATGTTAACTGAATGACTAAGACGTCAGGATTTATTGGCAAGAAATTGAAATTGACCATACGAACAAATGTTATATGCACAAACCAGAATCTGTTTTGTTTGTTTGGATTTAATGGCATATCAAACTTTGTTGGTCATTTAATGGTAGATCCATTTTTATACAAATAGACAGATATATTTCAAGTAATTTAGATAGTAGAAGTACACTGATTAATTCTAAATTCATTTCCATTTTAAGCCCTTCAGTTTAGTCAACCAGATTTATTTCAAAGAATTCAGTTTAGTATAAGTATAGTTTTTGGTTACACACAGTTAAATGTCAAAACAATTCTATTTCAAACAATTCAGTTTAGCATAAAACACCACTCAATTTGAAACAATTCACTTTAGCATAAGTACAAAGTTCAAATGTCAAAACAGTTCTATATCGAGCAATTCAGTTCATCATAAGTACGCAGTTTAGATGTCAAAACAGTTCTATATCGAGCAATGCAGTTCAGCATAAGTACGCAGTTTAAATGTCGAAACAGTTCTATATGGAGCAATTTAGTTCAGCATAAGTATGCAGTTTAACTGTCGAAACTGTTCTCCATCAAGCAATTCAGTTCAACATAAGTACGCAGTTTAAATATCAAAACAGTTCAATTTTAAACAATGCAGTTTAGGATAAGTAGGTAGTTTAAGTGAAGTACACAGTTTAAATGTTAATATAGTTATATTTCAAGCAATTCAGGTTAGCATGAGTACAAACACAGTTTACTTCAATTAAACACATATGTTATATAATTGCAGAATGATTTTTTTTTAGATTATCATTTTTCGTTGGTTATATCTTATCATTATGCTTGGTTAGGCTTAGAACTATTCGGCTTATTGCACGTGCAGGTGCACACATTGAGTACAGTTCACACTCGAGTGCGGAGGATGTGACAATCACAGATGTCATAATAAAAAACCCAGATTGATAATGGGACTGGGGTGTGAATGACGTCATGCCCGGAAACGATGGACTGGGAATTCTTGTTATTTGAGATTTGAACCAAGGCGAGGGCAGTCCAGCGCGTTTGTTTGTTCAGCAAGTTGAGATTTGAACCTGGGCGAAGGCAGTTCAGTTGGGAAGTTGACTGAAGGACGATGTAAGAACAGTTAGCATAGCAAAAGTTGTGTGTGTCTCTCTCTACTCGTGTCAAAAAACTAAAAGTAAAAAAAGTTTATAAATGTTTCGTACCTGAACAAAAGAAAGTGGTCAGTGTTTTTCGGCAATTCCATGCATCTGAACATTTTACGTATTCGTATTATGGCTATATTACACATAGATAGGTGCTACCACTGCGGGCCAGAGTGGATCTAGGAGTGATGGCAATGAAGAGGTACTCAACTTTCCCCAAAGCTCATGGGTCACGGGAACTTCACAATCAAATTGTTTAGTATCATAACTAGGACACTCGTTGAGGGGATTTTTCTTCTTTGCAGAGATGCAGTCGGCGTATTCTACAGGCCCAATCGACTGGGCAACCTGGAGAATAAGACGCAAAAAACTACTCAGCGATTTTGAGATACGAACGGGTAATCTAATCTTGGCAAAACGAGCAGACCTAATAGTAACCAAGAAAAAAAAAGAGAACAAAAAGTACTGTGGATTTTGCTCTCCTAGCATGACTGCAGGGTAAAATTGAAAGAAAACGAAAGGAGAGATTAGTAGCACAAACTTGCCAGAGAACTGAAAAGACTGTGGAACATGAAAGTGATAATGATACCTATTATAATTGCTACACTAGGTATACTCACCAAAGGAATGATACAGAGACTGGATGACTTAGAAATAAGAGGAAAAGTGAAGATCATCCAAACAACAGAACTATTGAGATCGGCCAAAACATTGAGAGTCCTGGATACTTGAGAAGACTTGCTGACACTCAGACTCCAGCGGAAAACCATCAGCTAACGCTAGAATGAAAATTACTCAAATAATAATAATAATAATAATAATAATAACAATAATAATAATACCAACAAATGATATATGCACAACCCAGCACCTGTCATAGAAAATGACACACATAAACTCTTATGGGACTTTGGCATACGCACGGATCACCTAATCTCGGCCAGAAGACCACAACTAATAATAATCAACAACAAAAAAAGACAATATGCAAAATTGACGATTTTGCTGTCCCGGCTGACAACAGAATAGAACTGAAAGAATGTGAAAAGAATGACAAGTATCTCGACCTTGCCAGAGATTTGAAAAAACTATGGAACAAGAAGGTGAAAATTATACTAATTGTAATTAGTGCGTTTGGAACAGTAACTAAATGATTACTAAAGGAACTGGAGGATTTGGAGGTTGGCAGACGAGTGGAGACCATCCAAACGACAGCATTATTGAGAACGGCCAGAATACTGAGAAAATTCCAGGTGACTTGATGAGACTTGCTGTCACACAAACTCCAGTGAAAGACCATCAGCTAACATTTATGTGAAAAACTCTAATGAGTAAATAATAATAATAATTGTACAAAATATCAAATTTAGAGCATGCTGAAAAATGATATATGTGTAAGTCATAATTTAGCGAAGACAATTAGATGCATAATATTCTCGTTAATTTTCAGATAAAGCCGATTCACTAAATTCTGCCAGAAGACCAGAAGTTATATTAATTAAAAAGAAAAAAAAAATATTGTCATCCTGTTGCTTTTGCTACTCCAATGAGACTTAGAGACTTAGAGAGGAAATAAAATAAATCGGAAGAAGAAGCCTAAATTAATTTTACCAATTTAAAAAAATATATATTTAAAAGCTTATGAAACATGAAGGTGACATTGATATTAGTTGA
This sequence comes from Sepioteuthis lessoniana, assembly GCA_963585895.1. NCBI lineage: Eukaryota > Metazoa > Mollusca > Cephalopoda > Myopsida > Loliginidae > Sepioteuthis > Sepioteuthis lessoniana. The sequence continues at coordinate 85,957,447 of OY757924.1, read as the reverse complement.
AGTTGGTGTGATTGGAATGATTTAAAAAGTCTTTGAAAAGAGACTTAGGCAACTAGAGACAAAAGAAGAGTCAAAACTGTTCAGACAACAGCACTATTAAGATTTGCTATAACACGAGAGGCGGACATATTGTAACAGTAATCTTTCGTAAGAAATAGACTCAATGACCCATTTAAATATAGTTTGCATTTTACATAGGGCTTATATACACTAGATATTGTTAAAAGTAGCGCAAACGGAGCTCTTTAACCTTGATATGGCAACTAATCTTGGAGAAGGAAAACCCTCTATACAAACTTGTTAAACTCCGCAAAAAATTTGAAATCGTCATATCCTCCTCGTTATAGAGAGCCCGGGTAAATACATACTTGGAAGAGTTTTTGGACATTTTTATAGATGTTGTGTAAGTCAAAATCCAGTGAAAGACCAGTTAAAGATTGTGAGGAAAACTGACAATGAATAATAATAATAATCGGAAGAAGAAGAAGAAGAAGAAGAAGAAGAAGAAGAAGAAGAAGAAGAAGAAGAAGAAGAAGAATGATGAGTAAGCTAGTCGAACAGACCATTACTTTTCGGTCATGATTTCCTTTCTCACATGAGTGGCATTTGGCAATAACAAACTAATCTTAGTATATATTAATATCAATGATGTCTGGGCCGCTCATGTTTATACGATCAATAGCAAGCTAACTGATCTGACCATTTCTAATTTAATGAGTTTATTTGTTCCAGACATCAAATTATGAGGAACCACTATAAGAGTTACCAATGTAGGAAAGAACCTGAGGTTTTAGAGAAGCAAATTC
>OY757924.1:85894141-85951641 GCA_963585895.1 Sepioteuthis lessoniana | reverse complement strand
TTTGTGATGTGTAAGATCTTTGTCAACTGAGATCCGAAAACCCATCTACATCTTTCAACGGTAGAGAACTCAACTCTCTGCCTCAGTGGTAGAAACTCAACCCTTGTCTTCAATGGTCCAATCTCAACTTCTCAACTAACTCTTTTTCAAAATCCTATTGAATATGCATTTTGTTGGTCTTCAAATAATCAACAAAAACATACATAAGAACATTCTAGAAATTTTTGATCAAAATCGCATTAACATTGAAGTTACATTTTTATATTTTTCAACCAGTCAGCTAAAACCATAGAATAAGAACATTTTAGAAAATCCAGATCAGAAACTAAGTAACACATTTTTTTAGGCTCTAAAACAAATAATCAAAAATACGAATCTGATTGGTTAAGAGTGTATACGTGCTAAAATTTTAGGACTGCAATAAAAACTATTTTTGATCCACTACTAAAGTATAAATAACAAAGAATTAAATCAACTAGGTCAGTAGTCAGTTGTCGGTCATTCAGTTCATTTCTTCCACGGACAAAAAGTCATTCCGTCTACAAACCGAAAAGACTTTTCACTAGAGGTCAAGACCGAGCCGCAGAGAACCGCAATTAAGATTTAAAGGGAAAGACTTGTGAACTTTTTTTCATCAATGCGACTCGCTGTCGCCAAATTCTTAAGAAAAACATAGTGCGCACTTAATGTAAGTAAAGACAATTATTCTTATCCAACCTACTTCGGCCAACCATGGAACCATTTATTCAATAGATTTTATCATCATTTAACCCCACACACACGTGTGAACAAACTTATTTTTATTTAACTCGCCATAACTGTATTTCTACAAAGGCCACTCGCACATTATATTTCTCATTTATTTTCATTCCTGTTTTGTTATGAATATTAAATTGTTTGTTTCTTAATGTTTGTTGTTGTCATATTTCATTCGTTTTACGTGCTTGTAACAATGTGTGTTGTATTTGTAAGTGGAACTAAGCGTGAAGTAATACCCGTAAAATATGGTCAAGAACTCACTCGCACTCGCTACATGCACCCGCTATAATCCTCGAATTCTCAGGACAATCTCTTCCAGGCATGACGTCATCCACACTTAAGTCCCATTTCTTGTCTGGGTGATGATTATGACTATGGTGATTGTCATATTCTTTGCGCACGAGCATAAAACTGCACCTCATGACTCTGCACCTGAACTCTTAACCCGAATCGTTCAAAGCCCAACCAAACTGAATGATAAAATAAAATTAACGAAAATGATTAATATAAAACAAATTATTGCTTAATTATATCCCACTGCAACTAAAAAAGTTGAAACTTACCGATACGTCTAGCATGTTAGCCACTTAGGGGGAATCTTCAACATATTTAAAACAAAATATTCAAGATTTATACACAGGAAAATCTTATGGTTTTTACATGTTTGTCTTTGATTATTGGTTGGTTGATATGAACTTTTTGTGGATAGGGATATTGCAACTCTGCATCTCCTCCTTGCAAGAGAGGAGTTATCTCTTAGGCACAATGTTTAGTAGCTGATTTTAACAAAAATCTAACACAAACCCACCCTAGTATAAGTTTCAGTCTGATTAATCTTTCTTATATGTTGATACACATTTCCCTAGGTTATTTCGATTACATTATTGACCTTTAAAATTATTTTGTTCTATTGTATTTTCTTAGAGTACACAACGGGAAAAAATACGAAGCGTAAAATAAGCAAGTTTTTTTCTCCTTCTAAGAGCGAGTTAAACGAAGAGTCTAAAAGAAGAAAACTACTTTTGAAAAAGTTATGAAACTAGTAAATTAATTTGGTTCCTTTGCTGCAAATGATAGATTTTGCAGTTACTAGCAATGAAACGGCTTTTTGCTTAACAAGTTCAAAATCATAAGATACTGCATCAGCGCTCTAGATATTTGCGATTGATGCGCTGGTTATATATATATATATATATATATATATATATATATATATATATATATATATATATATATATATATGTATATATATATATATGTATATGGTATTTACATATATCAATTAGAAATTTTAAAAAAATGACAGTTTGACCCATGTTCCTGTCCTGGACAAAGCTATATCCATTTCACTTAGCACTGATACCTTTTCTCCCTCCATCAATGGGTGAATAGTAGGGCATACGTTAGGCGACCGGTCAAGAAAAAGGAAAGCTCTAAATTCAACCCTTTCAAACTAATCTTAAAATGACCTTGTGTCGCATAATTTGCATGAAGAAGAGTTGGATATATATATATATATATATATATATATATATATATATATATATATATGTGTGTGTGTGTGTGTGTGTGTGTGAGAGAGAGAGAGAGAGAGAGAAAGAGAGAGAGAGAGAGAGAGAGAGAGAGACGGGGGTTTATTGCATAATTACTGCATAATTTTATCAGGTTTCCAGACAGGTGCATTTAACTCAGAACCAGTTAATTATACTCCAGTGGACCATCAGATTTAACATTACTTCCTTATTGATAATCAGGATAAAACTATTATTTCCGAGAGACACATTATAATTACTGACAAGAATCGTAAGCTATTTCTACAAGAGGTTCACACCTCAGCATCTGAGGGAAGTAATATTTCTTTCGATTCAGGTTTACATATTGAAGCATTAAAATAACGACTCGTTTAATATTGAATTTTTATAAACTTAATTCTACTATTTATCTGTTGCCAAAAATACAGCATTGCATTTATGTCATATGCATTGATAATTCTAAGTTAATTATAATTGTGAAATTGAAAAAATTGTAACAAAATGTCAGAGTATATATTTTTCCGTTTTCCGATCTTATGGCATCACAATTGCTATATCTAATAAAAATTAATATTCAAGAAATTTAAGGTTTTTACTTTATAACAATCAACATTATCTTGTTAATAGATTTATCTACATTTTTGGATCCTTTTGTAAAGTGAATATCAATCTTTTTTCCATAATTCTTCACAATATAAAATTACCAGATAATTAAAGAACAGTTAAAATATTACTGGAAATTTACGATTTCAATTTTCTTTCTCTCTCTCTCTCTCTCTCTCTCTCTCTCTCTCAATATCTATCTATCTATCTATCTATCTATCAGTCCCTCTTTCTCTCACTCTTTCTCTATCTTTTCCTCTCTCTCTCTCTTTCTTTCTCTTTTCCTTTCTGTCTCTTTGAGTCGGTCTACCTCTCTCACTCCCTCTCTCTCTTTCTCTCTCTCTCTCTCCCTCTCTCTCTCTCTCTATATATATATATATGTATGTGTGTGTGTGTGTGTGTGTGTGTGTGTGGAGAGAGAAAGAGAAGGTGATTCACAAAGAGTAAAGCATTGAAAAGAATGATTAAACAAACCCTAAGATTTATTCAAAAATATACGGTGCGCAAATTATACAAGTTTGTCTAAATGTATTTGGGAACATAAAGAAATTATAGAGAAGGTAAACGGTCAATAAAATAAAGTGAACATTTTTGTTATGTAAATTGTTTGGAATGAATATATGCTTACAAAGATGTTCATCGTCTTGATATTTTAAATGAAATCAATTCGAAAGAAAATATTAGCATAAAGCAAAACATTCGATTTGTAATTTGGTACCAGAGTGCACAAAGATGCCAAAAAGAATTCCGGGACTTGGATATTGCAAAATATATTAGGAGCAGTGTGTATTGAAAAGAATTCAAAATAATTGCATTTTATTCATTTGAATATCGATAACGTGGAACTCCTATTCAAGCGTAAAAGATGAATTGGTTCATTGAATGAATCATTAAAAACAAATTAGCACCTATTTGTCGTAAAGTAAAGTTGTCTCCCTTTAGTCGAGGGCGACCAGAAGGCTCCCTTTTCAATAGCTACTATACCGAGGTGAAGGGGTGGGCGCTACTTCTTTTCCTGGAATGCTCCACTTTACCCTTGATACGGACCTTATATTGTTGAGTGTTAAACAAGGAGGTATCAAGTACCATTTTTAAAGTATTTGGTACGACGCGACCTGGTATTGAACTCAAGTCTCATGAACCATTAGCGAACACTCTACTCACTTGACCAAGGAGCTAGGTACCTATGAAGTATTTGAGATATATATATATATATATATATATATATATATAATATATATATATATATATATATATATATATATATATATATATATATATATATATATATATATATATATATATATATATTATATATATATATATATATATATATATATATATATATATATATATATATATATATATATATATATATATATATTATATATATATTATATATATATATATATATATATATATTATATATATATATATATATATATATATATATATATATATATATATATATATATATATATATATATATATATATATATATAATATATATATATATATATATATATATATATATATATATAATATATATATATATATATATATATATACTATATATATATATATATATATATATATATATATATATATATATATATTATATATATATATATATATATATATATATATATATATATATATATACCTCTCTGAATCTAGTTGACAAGTTCGCCCACCTTGGGAGGAGGACAGACATCAACATCTGACTAGCAAAGGTATGAACAGGTAACCATAGGCTATCGGTTATATGGAAATCAGACCTGAACGATAAAATGAAACGCAGTTTCTTCCACGCAGCGATCATATCGATACTGCAATATGGATTAACTACATAGACCCTAACTGTACGTATGGAGAAAAGGCTTGACGCCAATGCCATTATGCTGCAAGCAATATTAAACGATTCCTGGATAGAGAACCCCACAAAGCAGTGGCTGTACGGCCACCTACCACCCATCACGAAAACTATCAAAATTAGACGAACCATTCTTGCGGGATACTCCTAGAGAAGTAGGGACGAGCTCATAAGCGATGTATTCCAGATCGAAGATACATACAGCTGCTCTGTGCCAATGTGCAATGCGGCCCTGAGAACCTGCCGGAAGACATGGAGGATAGGGAGGGGTAGTGAAAGAGAGTCAAGGATATCCGTGCTGATAGCGCAATACGATAATGATGATATATATTGTTGGGCACTTGGTGAGTTTATTGTATACTCATATGCAGATGCATGCATGCAGAACACAAAAAAGTCGAGTGACACAGTCTTTTACAAAAATATACCTCTCACTTTATTGAAAGGGTTGTTTGTGAGAGGGAGTTGGAGGGCGAACAGAACTGCAACATATTGACCTTCCCACTCTTATGGCTATCAGCGTTTCTTTCCCTGATTTTTTTAAAATAAAAATGTTTTGATATTAACTGAGTTTAAACCAAAAAAATTCAAACTGTACTTATGCTGAATTGAGTTCGAAACAGAACTATCTATATATATGAGCGTAGATTTCCCATTGAATAACCTACAATAGTTGATATGTCATAAAAAACAAACATGACCAGACCTTCATTGCATTCACTCTCATGTCCCCTGAAGCCCTGGTTGGTAGTACCTGATAGATTTATTCTATTTGACCCATAGTTAGGACCTGGGGTGGTAGCACCTGATAGATTTATTCTATTTGACCCATAGTTAGGACCTGGGGTGGTAGCACCTGATAGATTTATTCTATTTGACCCATAGTTAGGACCTGGGGTGGTAGCACCTGATAGATTTATTCTGTTTGACCCATAGTTAGGACCTGGGGTGGTAGCACCTGATAGATTTATTCTATTTGACCCATAGTTAGGACCTGGGGTGGTAGCACCTGATAGATTTATTCTATTTGACCCATAGTTAGGACCTGGGGTGGTAGCACCTGATAGATTTATTCTATTTGACCCATAGTTAGGACCTGGGGTGGTAGCACCTGATAGATTTATTTTATTTGACCCATAGTTAGGACCTGGGGTGGTAGCACCTGATAGATTTATTCTATTTGACCCATAGTTAGGAACCTGTATACTTATGCTAGTCTGAATGGTTTGAAAAAGAACTGTTTATATGTTTATAATGGATTTGGCAATAATAACCTCCAATAGTTGTAATGCCATTAAATCAAACCGGAACAAACAAAACCTGTTAGTGTCCATAGAAAATTTGTGTGGAATATCCATACATAGAATATTGGAAAAAAAATTCATATGATTTCACGAGAGTGCTCAATGTATGGCTATTAATGTATATATATATATATATATATATATATATATATATATATATATATATATATAATCTCTCTTGTTGTTTACAATTAGGAAGGTATAGACGATGCCATCGACATCAAATATTCACAGATATTTAAAATTCACAAGAAATAAGCTCACAACTTGAATGCTTTAATCTTAGACATGTGTGCAATAAAATTCTTTATTATATTTAAAAGGAATTTTCACTCAAAATCTTGGAGATAGCATCCATTTTCACATTGCAATTACTAACCCAAATAAATTAGATTATTTCTTGAATTAATGAATTTGCCACAAAATTATTTTCCCCTTTTTTTAAATAATATCTTTGGATATTAATTTTTGTCTACCTTTTTCATTCCTTTTTTGTAAATCCAGAAAGTGTTCTTGATGATGTAATTTTTATTTAAAAATGGAATAATAATTGAATTATTGATTTTTTGAGCGAACTTTAGTTTTTCTTTGTCACCGTATTGTGTATTAGGTGAGGTCAGCAGTGTTTATTGTGATCAATCTGGAGCGATAGTATTGCGTACGTGACGGTATGTACGAGTTTCCTGAAATGACTCTACTGAAACGCCATTTATATTCATTCAATATGCATGCCATCAGGGCATATTTGTATAGCACGAGTGTGTGTGTGTGTGTGTGTGTGTGTGTGTGTGTGTGTGTGTGTGTGTGTGATTATGCATATCCATAAGCCGGCGGAGTCACTTCAATAAAATGTCCCCAAAAAACGAGCGCTGAATGAAAAAGAGAAAATGCATTCATGTCACATTTTTAACATACTTTTTAACTGTTATTTAAATTCTTCCGCTTCGGGCCACAATATGATTTCTTTGTTTTGTATTTAACAAAGCTGAATAAATTCGTTTCTTATTTGGGAAAAATATATCATTAACTTTAATTTTTTTGTATGTAACTATTAAACGGACGATAAATTTCATATAGAAATTTCGAAGTCTTCTAACAACACAATTTGGGGGAATTTTATCTTGATAATTAACCACTTGACTGGTAAAAGTTTTTTCAAGGAATATTTCCTCTTTTTTCAACATGTTTCTGAAAGAAATGGCTGTTTTATACCAGTCATATCAAATAGATAACTGCCGTAAAATAAGTTGTCGACCATAGTCGAGGGTGACCCGAAGGCTCCCCTTTCGATAGCTTACCACACCAAGGTGTAGGGGATGGCGGCACTACTCCTTTCCCTGGATTGCTCCACTTTACCCTTGATCCGTACCTTATAATGCTGAGTGTTAGGCAAGGAGGCATCAAGTACCATTTTTTGAGTCTTTGGTATGACCCGGGCCATTGGCGAACACTCTAACTGCTAGGCCAATGTCCGGTAAAATAAGTACAATGCAGAATTAAAAGCAAAAAATTACATGATGATAAATGACAGTAGACTTTTCTTAGACAGGCATTTAGAATTCTTTAAGAAACAAAAATAAAAAAATAAATTTACATTTTTATTATGTTTTAAATATGGGCATGCGATTTCACTCGAATAAAAAGCTTTTTTCCTTTCGTATTTTTATCATTTTTGTTATTTTTTTTTCTTTTTTACTTAGAGGATAGGGCTTAAAATGAAACTTTTAAAAATGAATATCAAATACTCAACATAATCTCAGATGTCTTACACCATAAACCTACATAGATAAAACGTTTCTACAGCAATTCTACACTGACAGAAACACGTAAATATAATCACAATCCACATTTACCGTCCGTAGACATATAAAGATATGGAATAATTACCAGAAACAGTCTATTTCTTTATTCGTTATAAAAAAAATATGCAAAATTCATGACAAAAATAGTAATAAACTGGGAAGTAATTACTTTCCTTTGATATTTCCATAAGAATTATAATCGATGCGGACAAATAGGGTCAGTTATTTATCCAATCAATAGAGTGATAAAATATACATCATTTGTTGTATATTTAATTTTGCTTTCTTGTAATCAATGGGGCTGTTTACCGACGGACTTGTCAGGCACAGACTGTAAAAGATCGAATAAAAGAATTTGAATGACTTAACGAAAAATAAAGAAGTTAAAAAGACAAAAAATGCTCTATTTACAAGAATTAAAAAAATTAAAGCAGGAAAAAAAGAGGGAAGGGAATATGAAAACAGTGTAGAAGGAAATGAAAATAAAGATGGGAAAGTTGGCAGAGACGAAAAAGAAAGAAAGAAAGAATGAAAGAAAGAAAGAAACGGAAAGACATAACAAGGAGAAATTGCGATACAAATAATAATAATAATTATGATAATAATGTAGGTTATGTAGTGATAGAGACGAAAGGATCAATCACATAAGCGAACACAAATTAGCACAGAAGGAGTATAAGCCTAGACACGACTGGGTTGGCAAGGTGCAAGAAATCTAAATTTGACCATACGAACAAATGGTATATATGCACAACCCGGCAGCTTTCCGGGAAAATGACGCACATAAACTCCTATTGGACTTTGACATACAAATGGATCACCTAATCCCAGCCAGAAGACCAGGTCATATTGTAATCAATAACAAAGAAAGAGAACTTGCAAAATGTGGACTTTGCTGTACCGGCTGACCAGAGAATAAAACTGACAGAAAGTAAAACAAAGGCTAAGTACCTCAACCTTGCTTGGGAATTGAAAAAAAACAAACTATGGAACATGAAGGTGATGATTATAACAATCGTTATTGGTTCATTAAGTACAGCAGCTAAAGGATTATTAAAAGGACTGGATGACTTGGAAGTTGGAGGACGAATGGAGACCATCCAAACGACAGCGTTGTTGAAAACGGCCAAAATACTTAGAAGTTTCCTGGAGACTTAATGTGATTTGCTGTCACTCAAACTCCAGTGAAAGACCATCAGCCAACACAGATGTAAAAGACTCTCAAGGAGAAAGTTAAAATAAAAGAAATCGAAAGTGATATGTGCCCAAACTTCGCTAGAGAACTAAAACTCTATGGAAAATGGAAGTGACGTGATATCAATTGTAATTGGTACACTTGGAACCTTAATAAAGGGACTGGAAGACTTAAAATCAGAGGATAAGTGGAGATTATCCAGATCAATGCATTATTAAGAGTGGCTAGACTACTGAGAAGCTTCTTGGAGACGTGAAGAGACTTGTTGTCACTCAAATTCCATTGTGAAAAACTCTCAAAGAGTAAATTAATAATTATAATTATACACCAGAAGACTTGAACATTGCTAAGAAAGAGAAACCTTAAGAGAGAAACAGAATCTATTCAAACAGCGGGATGAAACTACGCTATAAGGACCAACTATATTGAAGCAAAAATAAATAAGTCACAACAAAATAGTAAATGTACGGCACGTGGTGATTGAGACAAATTAATGAATAATATAACAAGCAAATACAGTAAATTAGCACAGAAAAGAGTATAAAACTAGACACGACTGTGTGAGGAAGGCAGTTCACTGGGAGTTATGTAAAACATTCTAATTTGGCCATACAAAGTAGTGGTATATACACAACCAAAAATCCGTACTGCAGAATGAGATGCACAAACTTCCTGGAATTTTAAGACACAGACAACTTAATATCGGCCAGATGGTTAGACCAGTTGATTGTAAAAAAAAAAAAAATGCCGAATTGAGGACTTTCTCGTCCCCCCAGACCATAGAGTGAAAATATTTTTTTAAATAAGCGATAAAAGAGATAAGTACCAAGACCTTTTCTTAAAATTATGAAATAGGGTATATATATATATATATATATATATATGAAATCACTCACAATCATAGGATTTTGTTGGCTTCAACGTTCGTCTAGTGGATAGGACCCCGTTGTTACTTCTTACACCTGTCCGTGTGGGCATATCAAATTGTTGTACAAAAAAAAAAAAACATAAACGAAAAACAGAGAATGGAAGGAAGAAACTGTCAAACGCAGATTTAGAACTGCAAACCTTAGGAGGTGAAGTCTGTATTTTAAGCATTCTAATATCTATTTAAAAACTGGCTCATTGGCCCAGTGGGTAAAGTATTCGCCAATGGTCCGGGAGACCTTTGTTGAATCCTAGGTCGCGACATCCCAAAGACTTCAAAATGATACTTGATACCTCCTTGCTAAACACTCAGCGATATAAGGTAAGTATCAAGGGTAAAGTGGAGCAATCCAGGGAAAGGAGTAGTGCCCTCCCCTACACCTCAGTGTAGTAGTTATTGAAAAGGGAGCTTTCTGGTCGCTCTCGACTACGGTCGCCAAATTACTATCTATTTGTTATGGCTAACGCGAGGACTCTGTTAAAGTCCTCAGCAGCAACCAAAAATACTGACTTATCTGACCATCGTCTTCATTGCTGTGTGTCTTGACTCCATACTCTGGACAGACCGCTTCTCTGCTCCGGACTGACTGCTTTCGGGTCTCACTCCTACTTGAACAACTCTCTTCATCCTTCTCTTCCGGTCTCGAAGGTTTTTGCACAGCTGTTTGTGTAGTCTTCGCACCAAAGTCGACAAAGAAAAGTCTTCTGGACACCCCGGCACCGCTTCAAAGATGACGGAGATAAGATCCTTCCATAGCCACCCATCAACAAACACATCCATTAATATATATATATATATATATATATATATATATATCATATTTACCAACCCCTCCGCTCGGGCAGGTTATGACACAAGGTCAAATTTTAAGCGGAGTTTTAACAGGTTTTAATTCAGAGTTTTCCTTCTCTAGTTGCCTAGTTGCCTAACCAAGGCTGAAGAACCTAGTCTGCCCTACTATTTACCCATAGCTTGCATATATATATGAATGCTCATGATGCCACATAAATTGGGGTTGGTGAACTTGGGATAATCCTCAAAAAATTTGTAAAATGATGGGAATAATTGGAAATATAAGAAGTTGAGATCATCCAAGCAACAACTTTATTAAAACCGGCTAAAGGACGAAGAAGAATCCTCGAGACTTCCGGAGAATTGCTGTCACTCAAACTCCAGTGAGAAACTATCAGCAAACTCTGGCGAAAAACAATTTTTTAAGGGTGAAAAAAATAAGAATGAGACACATAAACTCCTATGGGATTTTAACATACAAATGGGATCACCGAATTTCGGCCAGTCCTCGAGACTTCATAATAATTAAAAACAAAAAAAAGATAACTTGCAAAATTGTGGACTTTGCTGTCTCCGTTGACCACTAAGTAAAATTAAGAGAAAATGAAAAGAACGACAAGTAAGTCGACCTTGCTCTGGAATCGAAAAATCTGTGTAAAATGAAAGTGATGATTATACCAATTGAGACTAGTGCTTTTGGTACAGCAAGTAAAGGATTATTAAAGGGATGGGAACACTTGAAAATAAGAGGACGAGTGGATATCACACAAACTACTTCATTATTAAGAACGGCCATAAAACTGAGAAGAGTCCTGGAGACTTAAGGAAACTTGCTATCACTCAAACTTCAGTGAAAGACCATCAGCGTCGCTGATGTGAAAAAAAACTCTCAAGGAGTAAACAATGATGATAATACGTTGGTTTATTGTTCGATTGGTTGTATTTTATGGCATATCAATCCTTCTCGGTTATTTAATGCCAAATCCTGTTTATACATATCTATTATATATACCATATTTACCTACCTCTCCGCTCGGGCAAGATATGACACAAGGTCAATTTTTAAGCGGAGTTTAACAGGTTTGAATTAAGAGTATTCCTTCTCCTAGACTAGTTGCCTCACCAAGGCTGAAGAACCCAGTCTGTCGTACTATTTTACCCATAGCTGGAGGGAGAATAATTCGATTCATAACTTTCCCAAGGGTACTAGTGCTATGTGAAATGTAATCAGTATCGTCCAAGATTTGAACTCGTGTCGCCGTGTCCATTTCCTACGACGATAACCATTACACCACGGGCACCTCCACTATCTATTATATATACGGTTTCTAAACAAATAGTTCCCTAGTTAATATGACTCATAAACAATTGTACACTTAAATGATTTCAAGTATAGTTATTTATTTTGTGTACAGAGTTAAAGTATAGTAATAAAGCACAAATTGTTTTATTTGTACCCAGTCAGTTGGGTTCAATCATAGTAATAATGATAGTGACACTTCCCCGGCTTTAGCTGGTCCGTCTGTCATTCGTGCCTGATGGGGTATCGAAATTAATATCAGATTCGGGTGGGTGAGCTGCAACATTGACACCTTTGTTCCCTATGTATAGCACAAGACCTTGTTGTCTAGTTTAAGCTATAACCCGGCATCCGTGCCCAGACACAGATTTAGGTCCAAGAAACAGATTGGCTCATAAGGCCCACATTGTACTAAGTGGGTCGATGAGTAGCACAGACCAGCAGGGTTCGAGCCTTGGCTCGTGCCCGACTTTCCTCTCCACAAAATCACCACTTTAATCGGTCTTCGGGTCATTGACATTGTGTCGAGTCCTGTCTGGTGGGAGGCAGTGACAAATAATCTTCAATCATAGTGAATATCATGCAGATCTATATTTCCCATAGATGCAAACTTATAGGTACTACCACGATGGGTTAGAGTGGTCCTGGGAGTAACGACAATGAAGGAGTAATCCACTGGAGCATCATCCCTATGGAGTTTAGAGATCTATCTAAAACACTATTTAAGAGCGAGTCTTACCTATCGTTAGAGGTACAGTCGACATATTCAAGAGACTCATGCGACTAGGTTCAATATTAATAATTAATTATATCGGCTAGTAAAGCCACTGTAAACTTAAGGACAAACAGAAAAAAATCAGTTATAACAAGGAAACATGAATGTCAAGAACAACTATATAGATATTTCAAGCGACAAGCTGGCGAAATCTCACTCGAGATGACATAGACATGACTATAAAAAGGGAAACCTGGAGAAAGAAATTTGATCTTATAGCAGCACAAAATAACACCTTAAGGGCAAATGGCATAGAAGGGAAAATCAATGACACGCAACAGAATAACAAGTGTACGTTATGTAGTGACAGAGTCGAAAAAATTAACCCCATAGGAAGTGAACTTGCCTGAAAGAAGTATAAGACTATATATGAATGTGCGGGGAAGGTGGTCCACGGGTAGTTGTGCTAGAAATTAAAAATTAGCCATAATATTAAATGATATGAGTTCAAGCGGAGCTAAGATGCATAAACTTGATGTTTTTGTTTTTTTTTATAGATAAAACAGATAAACTAATGCGGGCCAAAATTGATGACCTAATGCAAGAAAAAAAAAGGAAAAAAGAAACTTTTATAGTGAAAATTAATTTTATTTTTATTTATTGCGGACTTTTTGTCATCATCTTGGTAGTTTTGTGTTGTTTCTTCTTTCACTACGTTTTCGCCAAATTTCACATCTGGCCTTCTTCAGGTAATTTTACCGCGACCTTGGATAGGAATGCTGAGTCTTGTAACCGTATCCCCAGTAAATACGGTCTTCTATAGTTGTTGTCTATCGCACCACGTTTGTGACCAAGTAAACCTCTGGCCGGCTAGGGTAGGATATGAAACCGCTATCTGCTGACAATGCTCACCTGAAACCGTAGTGACTCAATGCCTCTATCCGCTGCGCCATAGGTGAAATTTGGCCGAAACGTAGTGAAAGAAGAAACAACACAAAACTACCAAGATAAGAACAAAAATTCCGCAATAAATAAAAAAAATTAATTCTCAGATTATGAAGCCTCATCTGAAAATGATTCCAATTGTATAGTGAATTTAGCCGTTCGAGCAGACCTCTTATTGAAAATCAAAGAAATGAACGAGAGAAACACATATTTGGAACATGCCAGAGAACTAAGAATGTTGTAGAACATGCTGGTGATTTTAATATTTTTTGTTGTTGGTTTGGTTAGTTCTCAAAACGTGAAAAGTTGACTGGAAGAACTTTATAGGTCATCATCAGGGGTTGCTTGCATATGTAAGGAGCCTTGTTTTCGTTTTTTTTTAAATAAATTTTGAAAGGTTTTTGAATGTTTTTTATAACATAACAAGAATACGCAAACGCAGAGTAGGATAAAAATCACTTGCTGCTGAATCTAAAAACCACATCGCTAGAACACTATCAAGGAATATAGAATATTAAAAAAAGATATAGAAAAGTATTTCAAAACATTGTCGCTATTTTCAGAATTATTTCTATTGATTTTAGGCTGATTTTGTTTTTATATGTAGGGCTTCTAGGATTTGTAGCCGTACCTTATCATTTTCTCGTGCGATAATAGTGGTGTTTTTAACTAGAATTTTCCGAAATGTGGATTTAGGAATATAATGGGTTTAAAGATGTTAGGCTATTGAGCTAAAATCATTAAGGTGCATTGTAAGTCGTCTAAAAAGAGTTTTAGTTGTAAGGCCAACATACGCAATAATTTTTTTGGAGACACAGTCTCCTAAGGGAGATTTGAAAATATATACGACGTTGGTCCTATCATTAAGGGGAAGTGTTATTAGAAATTAGGTCAGAGGTTTTAGATTTGTTGTAATATATGATAAGTCTAACTTTTTTGGTAGGGTCGTTCGCGAGAACATTTTTTGCATAAGGTTTTTAATATATAATTATCTATTTTATAATTACAATGAAAGTGTTTTGTAGTAAATGTTTATTGATTGTTCATGGTTTAGGTTATGATCTATGTAAGGTTATTCAGGTTTATTAATGAATTGTTTAATTTCGGTATCAAAAATGCAGTTGGGATACCCATTATTGATAAGAGTTTGTTTTATATTTTTAAGTTCGTTAAGGAAGATAAATGAAAATATATTTTTAAAAAACTCATCCAAAAATGTTCTCCCTACTGAACCTACCAAAAAAGTTAGACGTATCATATTTTTGTAATAACACTTCTTGGAAAGATGACTGGAAGAATTGGAAATGAGAGGACGACTTAACGCTATCCAAATTACAGCATTGGTGAGATTGATAAGAATATTCAAAAGATTTCAGAAGAACTGAAGTGATTTGCTGTCACTCAGACTCCAAAGAAAGACCATTAGGTAAAGCTGGTGTGAAAAACGAACAAGGAGTGAATTATTATTATTATTATTATTATTATTATTAGAGGTAATAGCGCAAAAACTACCAAAATTCCTGTAATTGAGTGAACTCTCGGTTGGATCAAGAAATGGACGTATAAATATAATAACTTGATACCTTATATTGACAACCATTGATAATTAAAAAAAAACAATTTGCATAATAGCTTCTCTCCTTAGGAGAGTGCTATTATATTGAAAAACTAACAAAAAAGAAGACAGCAAAAACATGAATGGATTAAATGCATACGGTAATCACCTTCCCTCTCCCTCCGACCTTTACAAAGGCTCTAGAAAGATTATAAGAAACAGAAAAAAAATAAAGATTAAGAAATAATAACAACAACAACAACAACAATAATAATAATAATAATTTGCAAATTTCTTAGATAATTATTAATTTGGAAACACAAATTTTTGCGATTTAGCATCTTCTGATGTCAGGGTAGAGAGTTTTATTCATTTTGATAATCAAGAATTTAGGGTCAGGGTAGAATACTTAAGATAAGGCCGGGGTATGCGGGCTGACATTTATATTACTAAGAGTAAGAGATAAAAGAGAGATCAAAAGAAAAGATTAAAACCTGTGTACGAGATCGATCTGAATGATATTAAAAACTTTAAAAGGAATAAATCAACAAACGAATATAATTAGCAATGTATTGAGATAGAACAATGAATTAATGTTCAACGCAAATGGGATGGAACGCTACATCATTAAGTGTCTACACAGTTTGTTCTAAGATGAAAGAATAGAACTTTTATTGAACTGAACTCACAAAACTCATTTTCATAAGTTTAGAAAATTTAGATGAGTGAAAAACAAAGACACAAATTAGAGACAAAGTAATATTTATACTGATGTCATTAAAAAAAGGGATGACTCATTTCTGCTTGAAGCCATGAGCTAAATGGCAAGACAAAGTGACCCCTCTTGCAATCATAGGGAAATTAGTCTAATAGAAAAAGAATATGATAGAAAACCCACTTTCAATAGACCATAACCTATATATATATATATATATATATATATATATATATATATATGCATCTATCTTCCTTAATGTTGTGGACCAGTATAGGGTCCAGAAGAATAACACGACTCGGGTTTGCGTGGAATAAAGTGCATTAACGAAGTATAATACAACATATATACAAAGTGTTAGAAATCAGTCCGACTGCCAAGTGTTTGCTGGGAGTAAGGACACTGCTCGGTTTTAATTGTCACGGAAGAATTCATTATCGACCGCATATTGGGTACCATAACACGTAACGAACTTTAAAATATTAAACAAACCCAACTACATTGTTGATACCGAAATGAAGCAATTCAATAATAAACTTGAACAATCTAACAAAGACAATAACCGAAACCATAAACAATCAATGATTACTACAAAAATAATTATATAGTAATTATGAAATAGATGAACAAATATTACAAAAAACTTATCCAAAAAAATGTTCTCCCTATCGACCCTACCAGCAAAGTTAATTTATCATATACTTCAATAAATTTAAAACCTCCAACCTTATTATTTCTAATAACACTTCCCCCTCTACTGAACTCCTTGATGAGACCAACGTCCTATTTATATTAAAATGTCCCTTGGGTGACTGTCTCCAAAGAAAATAGTGCGTATGAAGGTCTTACCTCTAAAACTCTTTCTAGACGACGTACAATGCACCTTAATGATTCTAGCTCCACACCTTAAAACCCATTCTATTCCTTAATCCAAATTTCGAAAAATTCTACTAGAAAATGCCACAATAATCTCACAAGAAAATGATAAACTACGACTAAAAATCCTCGAAGCCCTACGTATAAAACCAAAAAAAAAACCCAACAGAATCAAAAGAAATAATTTTGAAAATAGCGACCATTTGATATATTTCATATATATATATTTTTGATATTCCGTATTCCTTGATAGGAATAACCCTGATATAGCAATACTTGAAACAATCTAAAGTATATGAAAAAATGAATGAAGAATGTTATATAATACTAGGTATGATATTAAACAGCACCTGATAACGGAAGTGCAGTTCATGAGATCGGAGAATGTGGAGTACTCTTTCATTACGATTACTCTTATGGTCACATGGGCTCTGACGAGGGAGTACCTGTTAGGGTCCCATCAACGGATCAAATTAAACTGCTCAATCATCAAAGAAGAATTATTTCACTTTGCTTTTTCACTAAAGTTTGAGTAACATTAAATCTCCTCAACTCTGTAGGACTCTTCCCAGTCGTCTGACCTATCTAAGTGATGCTGTAGTCTGGATGGTCTCTAATTGTACACTGACTTCTTAGTGTTCTAGACATTCAACCAATACATTGGGGTCCATTCAAAGAGTACAGACTGCAAATAGTATCTCCGATAATTTCATAGCCTCTTCAGCTCTCTAGCAAGGTCCAGATATCCATTCCTCTTATATCCCACTTTTAATTTTACTCAGTAGTGTACCGGAACAGAAAGTCCACTATTCGACAACTTCTCTTTTTTGGTGACTATCACTCTCTCTGGTCGTCTGGTCGAAAAAGGTGATCCGTTTGTACCTCTAAATCACATAGAAGTTGTTGTGTCTCATTCTCTAGGATGGATTCCGGGTTGGGCATATACCGCTAGATCGTATGGTCAAATTTAAACTTCTTGCACAATTACCAGTGAATCACCTTCCCCACCCTGTCATATGTAGTCTTATACTCTATTTACGCTAATTTGATTTATTCGTTTATAATATGATTGATCATTTCGTCTCTCTCACCACATAACGTACACATGCTATTTTGTTTTGAGTTTTCACACCAACGTTAGCTAATGTTCTTTCACTGGAGTTTAAGTGACAACAAATCAACGCAGGCCTCCAGGACTCTTCTGAATATTCAAGTAGATCTTAACAATTCTCGAATCTGGATGGTCTTGACTCGTCCTTCGGTTTCCAACACTTCCAGCCTATTTATTAAGCCTTTGGGAACTGTTCCAAGAGCGATGAAAGCAATTAATATCACCATCAACCACATTATCGGCAACTTTCTTTGTTCTCGGACAATGCCTATGTACTCGTCTTTCTTTTCACTATCTATTAATATTACTCCTTGAATTTTTCCCACCTACGTACGCTATTAGTCTCTTACTTGAGATGAGTAACAGTAAGTGTCCTCAGGTCTCCAGAAATCGTCTTACTTATCTGGCCGATGCTGTATTTTGGAGGGGCTCGTCTCGTGTATAGCTTTTTCGTTTTTCTCTTAGAAAGTAGAAGTCATTTTCTAGCTTTTCATTTTCTTTGATTTAAACTCTGTGATCGGCCGAGATGCCAAGTTCCACTTTACGACAGGTTCTTTTATTTTCGATTAATCAACAATATGTCTGGTTTTACGGCCGGGATAAGGTGTTTTGTTTGTATCTCAAAATCCCTAAGAATTTTGGGCATCTCATTATCAAGGACAGATTCTACTTTGTGCTCAATATCATTTTACAACGTGCGAGTTTTAGACACAAGCCTTAGTTGATGGTCTTTTGCTGGAGGCTGAGTGGCAGCCTCTAATCAGGTCTCCATGACCCTTCACTGTATTTAGGCTTATCTTAAAAATGCTGTTGTTACAATGGTTTCGTTACATCCTCGGATTTCCAACACTCCCAGCCTCCTTCTGAAGATGTCGGGGATTGTTCCAAGTTTATAATTGGTATATCCGTCAAATACAAGTTACATAGTTTATTTCAGTTCTCTGGCAAGGTCTAAGTACTCGTGCTTTTTGTTTACTTTAATTTTCATTCGGTGGCCCACCAGGATGGCATAGACAACAATTCGGCAGGTTCTCCTTTCTTATAAATACTGGACCTCTGGCATCGATTTTGTGATATGTCTGTACCTAAAAATCACAGATAATTTACTGTCTCATTCTACAGAACAAATCTTAGTTTGTGCATATACCATTTGGTAGTAGGGTCAGATTTTAGTTTATTGTACAATTGTAATATAATGGCCGAGGGATTTCGTTTTATATATTTTACCTTTGGATTTAGTTAGGCTGAGAACCTTTCGGCTCGGCACATGGGTTAGTTTGGTGCAAATTTGAGCACAGGTGTTGGCCTGCGCGCGGGGAGGATGTGTCGTTCACTGATGTCAAAATAAAAATCCCAGATATGACTTGGGAATGTGAATGACGTCATGCACCGGATGTGCGCGCGGAGGATTTTGGGGAATTTAAAAAAAAAAGTCAGTAGAGTTGAGAACTAGACACCGAACGAGAAGGGTCCACTTTCGGAGCTCGCAAAGGCCAGACGAATTTGTGCGCTAGGGGCGCCGCACGAGATGTGGGGCAGATGGAAAAGCCAGAATAGAAAGAATATGTATCTCTTTCCTTATGTCGAAGAACCTTTAAACTCAAACGTAATAAAAAGTTTCGTACCTGAACTAAGATGTCGTGAGTCTTTTTCGTGTTTCGGGATTTGTTTATAATTTAATTAATCGCTTCGTCTCTATCATCGGCATAATCTTCGCTGGCTTGTCTTTTGTGTATACCTATATTTGCTTTAACAAAGTTGGTTCTTACTGCATATTTTTCCTGTGGCGAATAGAATATATTCATGTCCTCTCTTAAAGTTACCCTTTCTTAACCATGTCGTGGAATTCTCGTGTGTTATGTTGTCAGTTTGTCGCTTGAAATATCCCTACAGTTGTTTTCCTTCACATTGTTGATCAATTATTCGTATGTTGTCTTTACACTAATTAGGCTTTCTTTGCTCTTTATTTGTAGTTTTGGAATACTCCTCTTGATGCTTAGAAGGTATTTTCAGTGCCACTGAATCCGTTTCTTACGTCTTTTTTTGATAAAAATAGTCTGTATCATCTTTTGGATGTAAGGCTTAGTGTATCGTTTCGGTGATTCCATGTATATTTCTTCCCAATGCCTTCTTCGAGTCCTTGTAATTATTTTTCAAAGTTCTTAATCTATTCGGCTTTGCTATCATATTCTCATATTTTACTCCGAAATCATTTTACTTTTTCTGCATCGGTTTTGGTATGTTCTCGTACGTCCTCCTCCAAGTTGTTGGTAGGATTTCTTTCGTTATCTTAGAACGCCATATTTTAACTGTATTACTTGATCTGGTCTCTTTAACTCTCTCTTCATTTACTCAAATCTTTGATTAACTCTTCAAAGTGCATCATTATTCTGTCCGCTGTTTTAACACGATTCGATTTGTCTTACTTCAAATTGTACCGTTGTGCGAAGAGTGTTTCTATTAGATACAAATATTGATCAAGTTACTGATGTTAAACAGCTATAGTTGAAAACATTTAATCGTGAGATAACAAATCAATAGTATTAAATATTATTGGTGTTAAATAGCAACAATTGAGACTATTTAACAGTGTGCAAATAAAAAACAAATATGAAATATAATTATTACTGTTAGATATAAATAATTGGAAATATTTAACTCTCTGCAAGCAAATGATAAATATTACATGAAATTGTTAGTCGTAGATAGGAAAACTTCAGAACATTAAACTCATCCCGAATAATTCATTAAGAGCGAATGTTATTATCAATATTATATAGCAATACATGAAACTAGTTTAATTTTGCAATCATTTGAATTATAATTAATATTAATTAATTATAGATAGAAAAAAATTAAAAGATTTGGCAATGTACTGGCAAATATTTGACACCATGTAAATTTTTAGAGAGTAACAGCAATAATTGAAACTATTTAACTGTGCTAAAAATGAGCTCATACTAATTTAAAAATATTATCTCCAAGGTCTTTGGTTATATATATATATATATATATATATATATATATATATATATATATATATATATATATATATATATATATATATATATATATTCCTCGGATGAAACAGTTATTCTTACTGTTTGGTTATTTTTAGTTTATTTCAAAAACTGTCGATTCATCACTCCATCTGTTATATATATATATATATATATATATATATATATATATATATATATATATATATATATATTTGATTAAATTCTTAGTGAAAATATCTCCATATCGTGTTAAGAAAAAAAGTAAACAAAAATCAAAATTCTTGCAGCTCTATATTAACTCGTTCATAAAATTCTTTAAACAAGATCAACTTCAAATATAAGAGCCACATTCTAAAATGTATATAGTAGGATTAGCCCCAATTCTTCCTCTTTTATCTTGTAAATTATTTTCCTTCCTCAAATTGTCCTTATATCGTCCATTGCTCTTTATATAAATCTATAATACACTTCATTGCATTTTTTCATATCATTGTTCACTCCCCCGATGATAGCTCCAGGAAAATCTGAAAGTACATTTGAAACATAGGGGGCCTTTGTAAATGCATAACTTCCAAAAGTGACATGACTCATATGTAGTCCTTAACAAATCAAAGATAGAATACGAACACTCGAAGTATTCGTCCTATTTAATCAAACATGTTTAAAAGTAACAATGCTTGATTATTCTGTTGGGTAAAGTGTTCACAACTTATCCGGGAGACCTAGGTTCGATCCCTGGTCGAGTCATAGCAAAGACCCAAAAAATGATACTTAATACCTCCTTGCGTAACACTCAAGGGTAAAATGGAGTATCAAGGGTAAAATGGAGTAACCCAGGAAAACAGGTAACGAACTCTTCTACACCTCGGTGCTGTAACTTTTGAAAAGTTAGACTTTCTGTCGCTCTCGACTACAGTGGCCATATATATATATATATATATATATATATATATATATATATATATATATATATCTATATCTCCGTCATCATGTCATGCTGCTAGCACGGTTCTCTTGAGTTCACTTGGGAACATTTGCCACAGACCACCTGCTTCAGATTATGCAGCAGAGATTCTATTTGAACAGATGTATTTGCAAGAAGCGTTAAATCATTTGCGTAGTCTTCAAAAGCTATTGGATTTTTTTATACTGATTATATACCTTTTATTGTATTATTCAATTAGTCTCACACCTCATTCGATGTCTCACAATTTCCAGGGGGAATATGGCAGCTGTTTCGTTGTGATCAAATATGTCTTTCCTCAGTATTGTCCAAGGATGAAATAAAATTTCACGTGTCAATCTTAGAAGCCTATAACCACAAATTTTCTTGCGAAAAGAAATCTCAAATTTAATCAATATTTTATATGATAGCAGCCTTTCCTTTAATGCAATATAAAGTAATTTTACCAGAAAACGTCTAAAATTTCGTTCTTCTTTTTTAAAAAGATACACTAAACTATTATGGGTCAAGAAAATCAAAATTAAGATTTTTTTAATCTGAGAATTAATTTTTATTTATTGCGGACTTTTTGTCCTCATCTTGGTAGTTTTTGTGTTGTTTCTGCTTTCACTACGTGTCGGCCAAATATCACCTCTGGCCTTCTTCAGGTGATTTACTGCGACTTCGGATAGGAATGCTGAGTCTTGTAACCGTATCCCCACTAAGACTCAGCATTCCTATCCGAAGTCGCGGTAAATCACCTGAAGAAGGCCAGAGGTGAAATTTGGCCGAAACGTAGTGAAAGAAGAAACAACACAAAAACTACCAAGATGAGGACAAAAAGTCCGCAATAAATAAAAATTAATTCTCAGATAAAGAAGCCTCATCTCAATATGATTCCAATTAAAGAGAAGATTTTTTTTAAAAGTTTGCATATCTTTTATCAAATAAATTTCTTTCAACTGAATTTTAGCGTTCTATACTTATGTCTTTTGATCGCTTCCAATCTTGTTCTAAAAAGAAGAAAAAACTGTTGAACCTTAAATGACTCCTTAATAAATCAAATTTTGGGAGGTTCCTGTGGTGTAATAGTTATTGTCGTAGGAAATGGACACGATGAAACGAGTTCCAATGATGGACGAGACTGATATCATTTCATATCGCTCTAATACCCTTGTGAAAGGTATGAATCCAATTATTATCCCTCCAGCTATGGGTAAATAGTAAGGAAGACTACGTTCTTCAGCCCGGGTAAGGCAACTAGTCTTGGAGAATGAAAACTTTGAATTCAAACATGTTAAACTCCGCAAAAAAATGACCTTGTGTCATATCCTGCCCGAGCGGAGGGGCTGGGTAAATATGGTTAATTAATGAAATTTTCATAAATCTTTTCATCAACTATGCCCAACAATATCAGTTGTAGTCATGTTGATATATACTATTCAGCTTCAGGTGAATTATTTTGGTCTAATGTGTCGAAACATAACGGTTGAGATCAAAATTCAATATATCAGAAAATACTCAAGTGTATAGAAAAATTGAAGTAACAATAAATCAAAATTAACCAATTCACAGCTCCTTTCAGATACTGACTTCTTGGCCAAAATGAATGGCAAAATCTTTTCTCTATTCCTTCTAATTAAACCCTACCTTAATATACACCAGGCTAACTCATTGTAATGATATTTTTCACCTAGTTTTAATACATGGCCTTAAATATTAAATTCTTAATTAGAACTGAGTCCAACATCGCATAGAAAAGACCACATTTCACTTGCATATATTCTTTTAAACATAACCAACTACACGCAAAATAGCAGCGCGTGAACGAGTAAACATAAAAAATGAATATAATTCTAGACAGGCTGAATAAATATATATAAAAAAATAACAAGCGAAACCATGAATGTGTGATTGCACGCAAAGCGCACAAAAAATAGTATTGATAATTTTAATTCACGGTATTCAAAATGTTTTCAGATTTATGAAGATCGCCTTGAGGAATCAAAAAATATATCATTAAATTACATGTTTAAAAAGCTAATAACTACATTGAAGTAAGGGAAAAAGGTACTGACATATTTGGTCATCCGATGAAAATTCTAAATGACATCATTTCCATTGTCTTGAATTATGTAAACTAGAGCTAGAACATTAAAATATGTATGTCTGAACTAAATATTCAAGTTGATGAATGTTTGTGAATATAAACACACACACACACACATATATATATGTATATATATATATATATATATATATATATATATATATATATATATATATATATATATATATATATATATATATACAAATATGTGTTTCTGATGTTGTGTGTGTGGGTGCGCTTGTGAATGTTTATATATATATATATATATATATATATATATATATATATATACCTTATAATGCTGAGTGTTAAGCAAGGTGGTATCAAGTTCCATTTTTAAAGTCTTTGGTATGACCCGACCTGGGATTGAACCCAGGTCTCCCGGGCCATTGGCGAACACTCTAACCGCTGGGCCAATGTCCCGGTTCAAGGGTAAAGTGGAGCAATCCAGGGAATGGAGTAGCGCCCTCCCCTACACCTTGGTGTAGTAGCTATCGAAAAGGGAGCCTTCGGGTCACCCTCGACTATGGTCGCTAACTTACTTACTTATATATTATATATATATGTGTGTGTGTGTGTGTGTGTGTGTGTGTGTGTGTGTGTGTGTGTGTGTGTGTGTGTGTGTGTTAAAAACAATATTTCTATCCTAGAATGTACAATACCATACACATGCACATGCACATATATGCGCATACTGATATATATATATATATTATATATATATATATATATTTATATATATATATATATATATATATATATATATATACATATATATATATATATATATATATATATATATCTAATATATATATATATATATATATATATATATATATATATATATTGCACTAAGTTCGCCACAAACCCACAAAGTGATTTAGTCACAACCAACACTGTTATATATATATATATATATATATATATATATATATATATATATATATATATATATATATATATTGACGTTTTTATGGTTTCATAACCATATCGGGAAATGTCTATAATATATAATACTCACACATACACAGACATACATACACTCACACGTATACACATACATGTATGCGGGTGCGCATGTGTGTTTTATTAATTAAAAAAGATTGCTCACGGAAAACACTTTTTTTCCATTTTTATTCCCGTCCTCCCACACTGCTCCCACGTGAGGGAGCCACTTTCTTTATATTTTCTAAAATGTATGTTTTTATATGGCACTAATTCATTTCGTTCCGTTTGTCAATGTAATATACATCCCTCCTCCGCACACTATATGGTTTCAGCGAAGAAATAAGGTGAACGTTTCAATAACGTTTCCCATTTACACAAGGAAAAATGCTTTATTTTTAATATAATATCTATTCTTTAAAATACAGTTTCCCATTGAAAAGCAAGCTTTTGCATTCCTTTCAGCAGTGAAATTATTGGACTTTTTTCTCCGTTTGCTTGCGGTGCTCTTTACTTTATCATCACTTGAAAACTTTGCTCTCAGTAGAAATTCTTTAATAGGAGAATGACACGTTTACATCAGAACGGGCCAGATCTGGAGTCTAATGATCATGTGGCAGTTGTTCCCTGCCAAAATCATTGCCAGTTTTCAATGATCTTTCTACAGTCTGATACCTTGCATTTTCGTAGAGAATAGAAACCCCGGAAGATTGAGGGCCTTCTAGCTTGTGCATGCTTTATTTCTCGTACCAGATGAGTTTCATTAAATAATTCTTTACTGAATGATGGGCTTTAAACTTTTTCTGAGCCAAATGCAGAGTTTACATTTATTAAAACAATTCTTAAGAAAATATTCTTATTTATTGAATGACTCTTGTATTCTTTTATATTCTATCGGTGAACACTAATGAGGGTATCCCATTCCTTATTGCGACTATTGCGAGGGCGGGTAATTTACTCTCTCTGACATAGGCCGATACTCAGTCGAGGCCGCCTGATGTGGGTGCAGGGGAAGCCTAGCATTTGCTTCAAGCAGCCTCAGGGAGCCGTTCCCCTGCCTTTAACCCTCCTTGGAATGGCTAGATTTATTGACTGGCGTCTGTGATGCCCCTTTTTAGAGAAATACTGACAGGGTCCGAGGCCTTTTAGGAACCACCGGGCGTGTCTGTGCATACACCCACCCTAAAAAAAAGGATGTGTGTCATACTCACCAGATTGGTGGAGCGCGCGTCAAATAGCGTAAAATGCTAAGTAGTCATCACAAAGTGTGGGTACCTTATTTGCGTCTGTTGGTGGTTATTGTCTTTTTTTAATGTTATAAGGATTCCCATTTCCTTTTCAGGTACTGTTTTGGTCATACTATTTTGCCAGACCATATGAGGGGGTTACATAGGAGAACATCTCTTATGAGTTCACCCCCGCTTCTCCAGCAGTGTCATGCATGTCTGGTTCGTCTAACTTTGATAGTTTTTGTGATAAGAGGTAGGTGGCCGTACAGATAGTATTTTGGTGGGGGAGGTTGCCTCCAGGATTTGTTCAAAATTGCTCGCAGCATTATTGTGCAGTTGCCCTGAAGCTTTTTCTCCATCCGTTTAGTTACCGTCCATAAAGTGCATCCATATAGCAGTACCGACACGACCGCTGCTTGGAAGAAACTGCATTTCATTTTATCGGTCAGGTGTGACTTCCATATGACCGATAGCTTATCGATTGCTATCCAGGCATTTTTTATCCCCTTGTCGATGTCTTTTTCAGTTGATAAGACACTGCTTCCTAGATAGGTGAACTTGTCTACAAGTTTCAGAGAGCTACCACCTACTGTGGAGATGTCGCCTTTTTAATTAAAGCACAGGTATTCCGTTTTGTGTAAATTGACATGCATGCCAGTGCCTGCGGCGGCTCGTTCCAAACTATGCAGTAGGGTTTCGGCTTTGGGCGGGTGCATTTGCCAGAATCACTATGTCATCAGCGTAATCGACGTCGGTAATTGTTTTTGCGGGGTACCTTCGGCTTCTTTTCTTTGTCAGCTCGAAGCCGTTTTCTTTGATTTTATCAGTAGATGTTCTAAGATTTTTTGTCAGCTCGAAGCCGTCTTCTTTGATTTCATCACCTATGGAATCTTTACACAAGTAAGAAGTCATCATCAGGGCAAAATAATTACTTTTGCTTGATAATATTACCTTCTATATCAAAAATAATGCTTAATGATTTCAAAATGTACTCATAACACTAGAACTTTTTCTAAACATTTAGAATTATCAGCAGTTTTTTTTTTTTTTTCTGAAACCATAAAATGCTGTTACACTCTTTAAAAATCCACCTAATGACATGATCAATTCGAAATTATTACCCCCTAGTAGCGTTTTAGTTTTTTGGGTTGATCATTCCGAGTGGGTTCAACTCTTATTAAAATTCCAATATTTTTGTCTTCAATAAAATATATATCCATAATCGTAAAGTGTCAGTGTGTCTACGCTTAGAGTCGGATGAACCATTTTTAAGCAAATAAATCTAATACGTCTTCTAGTGAGATAGCAAGTAAAGTTTAAAAATTAGTTTTTGCTTTTTATAAAGTAAAGTAGCATTTCTATTAGAGATACGGTTCTGATAACCCTCAATAATCCACGGGAATCTATATTGCTTCAAGAAATATAAAATTCATAGTTCCAAGTATCAAAACCTAAATAAATTGTTTTCTAAGAAGTCTAATTCTGCTGAAGTGGGTATTATGTATGAAGACCAGAAAGCTTCCAATGTTCCAGTTAAAAGATATAACTAATGACGCCCCCCAGCACCTTTTTTTAATCAAACAATCTCGCGCATTTCATGAGAATTATTATTTTCCTCTGCTGATGGTTTCCAACTTATATAAATATTAATATGTTATGATTATTTTATTAATAACACTTAAATTGATTTTAATAGAATGTTTCTGCTTTAAAATTTTTAAATATATATATATATATATATATATATATATATATATATATATATATATCATCATCATCATTTCATGCCACTAGCACGGATATCCCTGACGCTCTCTCGCCACTTCTCCCTATCATTCATCGCCTCTGGCAGGTCTTCTGGGCTACATTCCGTATCCTCACGTAGCTGCTGTATGTATGTTCAAGCTGGTCATCCTGATTTTGCTTGGCATTATGCGGGGGTCCATAGGGGTACCTCACCCATGTGCTCGTCCTTGCTTCTCCAGCAGTGTCCTGCATGTCTAGTTCGTCTAATTTCGATAGTTTTCCTGATGGAAGGCAGGTGGCCGTATAGTTGGTGCCTTGTGGGGTGTTGCCGCCAGGACTTGTCCATTATTGCTCGCAACATTCTTGTGTAATTGCCGTCTAGCTTCTTCTCCAGCCGTTTAGTTAGCATCCAAGTAGTGCATCCATACAGCAGTATCGATTCGACCGCGGCCTGGAAGAAACTGCATTTCATTTTGTCGGTCAGGTCTGATTTCCATATGATAAAACGCCTATCGATAGTTGTTCATGCCTTCGTAAGCCGTGTGTCTATGTCTTTTTCGGTTGATGAGATGCTGCTTATATTCATATATATATATATATATATATATATATATATATATATATATATATATATATATATATATATATATATATATATATATAATGTGATTCGTGTTGAGTATGATAATTACTGCAATACTGCCCGTCAATACATTGATAAAAAAAAAACGAAAATTAATAATTTCCCAGAATCATGATGAACTATTAAGGAATAAATCTCCGTTTTCCAGTTCATCCTATGTTCAACTTTTAATTGAAAATCCAATATTTTCGTCTTCAATAAATATATATATATATATATCCATAATCGTGAAGTGTCAGTGTGTGTATGCTTAGAATCGTATGAACCATTTTTAAGCGAATAAATTTGATACATCTTGTAGTTAGAAAGCAAATAAAATTTAAACATGATATCTTGTTTTTTACAAAGTAAAGTAGCATCTCTTATGGAGATACGGTTTTGACAATCCTCAATTATCTACTGGAATCTATATTGCTGCAAGAAACATAAAACTTATATTTCCAAGCATCAAAACTTAAATAAATTGTTTTCTAAGAAGTATAAACATCCCATTTTAATAAGCATCAACAATTAAGTATTACATCGGCTTAGAGATAAGAAAAATATACATAGGATTAGCGCTTACTTAAGCTTACTAATCCGGAAAAAAATATTTAAAGAAATGTTTAAGTATCTACCTGAAATAAAAGCAAAAATTCTATGAGTAACAAGAACATTGTTAACAATCTAATAATTTTAAGCAATAATTTCAGCAATTTTTCAGCAATTTTAAAAAACAAAATATAGTGTACCTGACGTAGACGGGTTCGTGATCTACTTTATAAGGAATAAAACTATAGAAACAAATCTAACTCTCTCTTCATATGTAGAAGCTGCTAAATACGAATAATACCATGCTTGTTGATGCGTGAGAAACTGACATTCTTTTATTCTATACATAACGTACCAATTTATATATCTTTGTCTGATAACAAAATCTATACACACACACACACACACACACACACACACACACACACACACACACACACACACACACACACACACACATATATATATATATATAGTGGGTGCATGTGTGTGCGAGTGTACCTGTGTATGTATGCATGCGTGTATATATATATATATATATATATATATGTATATATATATATATATATGTATATATATATATGTGTGTGTGTGAGAGTAATCCTTTTTTTACGCAGATTTATATCGCTAGTCTTCATGCTGTATTATTTGATATTCATTTTCTAATACCTTTAACAAAGGATATTATTTTCCGTCTGTGCATGAAAAAAAAACAAAACAAAAAAAACGAACCTATTTATTTCCCTCGTATCTTAACTAGCTGTTGATCTTTGAGTATGATCTTCTATCAGATGTGCTTCTCCATATGACGAAGACTAGACTGAATGGCACCAAGCGGCTACATCATTTTCCAGGAACAAAGTTATCAAAATTCAAACGAAGCATTAATCAATGATTCCTGACACTCTTTATTGGCTTCAAAAAGGCGTAATAATAATAATAATAATAATAATAATAATAATAGTATTGGCATGAAAATTCTCAAAGAAGTAAATAATAATTATAATAATGATGATAATAATAATATTAATTATGATGATGATCAGTAATGATCAATAATGATAATGACATATCTAAAATCAATATTGAGAATATATATATATATATATAGTTGACAGCGAAAAAAACAGCAATAATAATGGTTATAAGATTTCAAATAATAAATAATAGCCATTCACAAAATGGAATTATCCTGATCAACTAGAATACTAGAAGAGTCCATGATATTTCAGGAAACATGCTGCCTCTCCAACTCCTGTTAAAATCATCATCCTACAATGGCGTCAAAAACTCTAAAGGCGAATAATAATAATAATAATAATAATAATAATAATAATAATAATAATAATAATAAGAAGAAGAAGAAGAAGAAGAAGAAGAAGAAGAAGAAGAAGAAGAAGAAGAAATAACTCTTTTGGCGTTTCAAACGACTTATAATCTACATCCCACACGAGCGAACCTTGACGTGGCTAAGAAAAGAAATCTTTAAGTGAGAAACAGAATCTCTCCTAATAGCACCCCGAAACAGCGCCATAAGAACCAATCATATCAAAGTAGGAATAGATAAGTCACAACAAAATAGCAAATGTAGGTTATGTGGTGAAATAGACAAAGCGATCATTCACATAATAAGCGAATGCAGCAAATTAGCAAAGGGGAGTATAAAATTAAACAAGACTGGGTGGGCAGGTGATCCACTGGGAGATGTGCACGAAATTTGATTTGACCATACGACCAAATGCAAATGCACAACCCAATATCTGTCCTAGATAATGACACACATATACTCCTATAGGACTTTGACACACAAACAAACTACCTAACCTCCATCAGAAGACCAGACCTTATAATGATTAACAAAAAAAAAAAAAAAAGAGAATTTGCAAATTGTGGACTTTGCTGTATCGGTTGACCACAAAATAAAACTAAAGGAAAGTGAAAAGAAGGAGAGGTTCCCCAACTTTGCTAGCGAATAGAAAAAAATATGGAATATGAAGGTGATAGTTTTAGCAATCGTGCTTGGTGCCTTTGATACAGTCACATATAATTGATAAAGGAATTGGAGGACTTATTGTTAGGAGGACTAGAAGAGACCATCCAAACTACAACATTATTGAGTACGGCCAGAATACTGAGAAGAGTCCTGGAGACTTGAAGTGTTTGCTGTAACTTAAATACCAGGGAAAGACCATAAACTAACGCTGATAAGAAAAACTCTCAAGAAGTAAATAATAATAATAATAGCAGCACAAAACAACACCGTAAGGACCAATCATATCAAAGCGAGTATAGATAAGACGCAACAAAATAGCAAAGGTGGGCTATGCGGTGACAGAGATGAAACCATTAATCATATGATAAGCGAATGCAACAAATTAGTACAGAAGGATAATAAGACTAAACATGACTGAGGGGGCAAGGTGATCCACAGGGACATGTGCAAGTAAGTTAAATTTGCTAAATTGTCGACGTTGCTCTCCGGGCTGACCACAGACTAAAACTGATAATATGTGAAAAGAAAAATAAATACTTCGACCTTGCTAGGGAATTGAAAAACCTATGGAATGTGAAGGTGACAATTATATCAATTATGATTGGTGCGTTTAGTACAGTGAGCATAGTATCATTAAAGGGACTGAAGGAATTGGAAGTTAGAGGACGAGTGGAGACTATACAAACTACAGCATTATTGAAAATGGCCAGAATACTGGGAAGAGTCCGGGAGATTTGAGGAGACTTGCTGTCATTCAAACTCCAATGAAAGACCATCAGCTAACGCTGATGTTAAAAACTGTAATTAGAAATAATAATAATAATAATAATAATAATAATAATAATAATAATAATAATAATAATAATAATAATAATAATAATAATAAACTGTCTCAAAATGTACAAAATATCACAAGAAACCATAAACTTAATCGAAAAAACCGTGAAAAATGGAGAGTTGAATTAACAGGAAAAAGTTTGGCTGAAACAAAGATCCAAAGACGGATTTTCCAAAGAGATTCACAGTCACTACTACTGTTCATGATTGCCATGATGCCACTTAACCAACATAATCAGAAAATCCGCGGCCGGATACAAACTTAGGAGTTTGCAAGAAAAGATCAACTACCTAATGTACATGGATGACATAAAACTATTTGCCAAAAAAAAAAAAAATGCAAACCCAAGTTAGAATATACAGTCTAGACATAGGGATGGAATTTAGCATTGAAAAATGTGCTCCGCTCGTCATGAAAAGTGGCAAACGGCATCTAACTTACGGAATAGAACTTCCAAATCAAGACAAGATCAGAACGCTCGCAGAAAACGAGACAACCTCAGGTGAACTAGAAAACAACTCGAGACAAAGCTCTTACGCAGAAATCTTATCATAGGAATAAATACCTAGGCTGTACTCCTCGTTAGATACTCGGGACACTTTCACAAGTGGACCAGAGATGAACTTAGACAAATGGCCCAAAGAACTAGAAAACTAAATACCATGCACATGGTAGTACAGCCCAGAGACGACGTTGACCGACTATATGTACCAATAAAAGAGGGAGGAAGAGGACTTGTCAGCATCAAAGACAGTGTTGGCACATCCATACAACGACTCGAAGACTACATAGAAAAAAACGAAAAAAGACTGATTACGGCCATCGGAAACAATACTGACAACACGATAGATAACAGAATGACAAAAACTAAGAAACTAAAATGGGAAGGAAAACAACTCCATCGGCATTTTAAACGAATAATAAACAACATCTCACACGACAAAACCTGGACATGGCTAAAAAAAGGAAACTTTAAGAGAGAAACAAAATCTCTCCTAATGTCAGCAAAAAACAGCACCATAAGAACCAATCATATCAAGGCGAAGATAGATAAGACGCAACAAATGTAGTCTATGCAGTGACAGAGATGAAACCATCAATCACATAATAAGCGAAGGCAGCAAATTGGCACAGAAGGAGTGAAAGGCAAGACACGACTGGGTCGGCAAGGTGATCCACTGGGAAATGTGCAAGAAATTTAAATTTGACCATGCCAACAAATGGTATATGCACAACCCAGCATCTGTCCTAGAAAATGACACACATAAACTCCTATGGAACTTTGACATACAAACAGATCACTTAATGTAGGCCAGAAGACCAGACCTAGTAATAATCTATAAAAAAAAAGATAATCTGCAAAATTGTCGACTTTGCTGTCCCAGCTGAACGCAGAATAAACCTGAAAGAGTGGGAAAAGAAAGATAAGTACCTCGACCTTATTAGAGAATAGAAAAACTATGGAATATGAAGAAGGCAATTATACCAATTGTAATTGGTGCTTTTTGCACGGTAAATAAAGGTTTATTAGAGGGCCTGGAAGATTTGGAAGTTGACGGCTGAGTGGAGAACACCCCCCTAAAAACATTATTGAAAACGGCCAGAATACTGAGAAGAGTCCTGCAGACTAGAGGAGACTTGCTGTCACTAAGACTCAAGTGAAAGACTATCAGCTTATGCTGATGTGAAAAATTCTAATGAATAATAATAATAATAATTATATTAATAATAATAATAATAAATTGGAAGGAAAACAACTTTATGTGCGTTTTAAACGATTAATAAACATCTCACACGACAAAACCTGGACATGGCTAAGAAATGGAAACTTTAAGAGAGAAACAGAATCTCTCCTAAAGACAGCACAAAAGAGTGCCATTAGAACCAATCATATCAAGCCGAGGATAGATATTACACAGCAAAATTGCAAGTGTCGGACATGCAGTGACAGAAATGAAACCATCAATCACATAATAAACAAATGCAGCAAATTGGCACAGAATAAGTACAAGGCTAGACACGACTGGGTGGGCAAGGTGATCCACTGGGAAATGTGCAAGAAATTTTAATTTGACCATGCCAACAAATGGTATATGCACAACCCAGCACCTGTCCTTCTATGGAACTTTGGCATACACACGGATCACCTAATCTCGGCCAGAAGACCAGACCTTATAATGATCAACAACAAAAAATAAGAAGAGAATTTGCAAAATGTCGACTTTGCTGTCCCGGATGACCACAGAATAAAACTAAAAGAATGAGAAAAGTGGGATAAGTAGCTCGACCTTGCTAGGGAATTGAAAAAGCTGTAGAACATGAAAGTAAACATTGTACCAATTGCTATAGGTGTTTTTGGCACAATAACTAAAGGATTATTAAAAGGCCTGGAGGACTTGGAAGTTGGCGGACGGGTAGAGACTATCCAAATGACAGCATTAAAAAGAAAGGACAGAATACTGAGGAGAGTCCTGGAGACTTGAGGAGATTGCTATCACTCAAACTCCAGTGAACAACCATCAACTAATACCGATGTGAAAAACTCTAAAAGAGTAAATTAAAAAAAAATGACGAACACAATATTCAGCACAGTCATAAACTCTATTACAAGAGCAATTGAATGTTATAATCACCTGGTGGTTCACCATAGCAGAGGTAGCAATTCAGATCGGCATCTTCCGTGGAACATCACTCTTGCCACTCCTCTTTGTTATAACAATGATGCAACACAAGTGTATTCTTAGGAAATGCATAGCAAAAATAGATTTACAAAATAACAGGAATGAAAAACCACACCTTGTTTAAGGTTGATATCAATATATTTGCCACAAAAGAAACTAATGAGGAACCCTGATACAAACTGTAAGACTACACAGAGTTGACCCTGGAATAATAGTGAAAAATGTGATATGCGTGTAAGGATAACTGGGGAAAGAGATTTAAAGAAAGGAACAGAATTACCGAATCAGGAAAGCATCAGGATTATTGAAAACATGTACATATACTTGAAAATAGTGAAAATGAACGCCACCAAACAAAGGGAGATGAAGGAAAAAATATAAATGATTTGTCGTTCCCGTGGACCACAGAATAAAGATGAAAAGTCAGTCGATAGGCAAATACTTGGAGTTTGCAAGAGAAGTAACAAAACAGTGTTACTTGTGAAAGACTGTGACACCTATTGTCATTGATTGGATTCGAATGGTGTCCAAAAGCTTTGAAAAAAAGACTTGAAAAATTGGAAATTAGAGGAAAACAACTCAAACCACAGCAGTGTCAAAATCGACTAGATTAATCAAAAGAGTCCTTGACGCCTGAGAGTAAGTGCTCTCCTATTCTACTTAAACGACTTCCAGCTGACACTGGTGTGTAGCAGTAGTAAGATGTGATCTAAAAACTACGATACTAAAGTTACGAAAATAATAACCGGCCACAGAATTCGTCACACAAGTGCAGATAAAAGCAGAAAGATTAAAAGATAAAATGGTGGAAGTCGCTTAATCCAACAAAAACTGACCAACAAAATGACCACAGTAGGATTAAGTAAATACTTAAAAACTACACTAGTTTGGATACTTAATGATGAAACAACCAGGAGACATAAAGGATAAAAATGTCCAAATAATAAAAAATTCAATAAATTTGCTAAAAAGCTATACCCCACATCGAAAGAAATAGACGCAAAAGATAAACCAATAAAAACAGTAGAAAAAAACAAAAAAAAGGCAAAAGCAATCGAAAAAAAATCGTGGGAATAGAAAAAATCAAGAAAAATATACACAAAAAATTACAAATACTAATATCGATAAAGCGTTCGAAAAAGGCATAGATATGTTAACATTTAAGAATTTACTGGGAAATTC
This sequence comes from Sepioteuthis lessoniana, assembly GCA_963585895.1. Classification (NCBI taxonomy): domain Eukaryota; kingdom Metazoa; phylum Mollusca; class Cephalopoda; order Myopsida; family Loliginidae; genus Sepioteuthis; species Sepioteuthis lessoniana. The sequence goes on along the minus strand of OY757924.1, from coordinate 85,915,793 downwards.
CAGAAATTCCTAATGCGGAGATTGAAGAAGTTATAATAAAAATAACATAACCCATTCTCCACTTAGTGTATATCTAATGATATTATCAAGTGTCTTGAGGAATCATTACTGTCTGTGTCGTCAAAGTACGACTTCATTATGAGAAATATAAGTGGTAGATATTAACTAGCTTAAAAGAAATTTAAAAAATGTTGGTATCAACAAAATGTTTATTTCGTTCGTTTTCGGCCCACTGAAGTGTCTTAATCTTTAGAAGATCACATCTCGAAAAGGAGCACATTTCATATTCAACCTTTAGGTCTGGTAACCAACAATACAATACTCATAAGAAATGGCAAAGCTACATCAATGTAGAACACAGATGAAAGAATTGAGTGTCATGATAAGCAAGGGCTCTCGTCATAACCAAGCTGATGCACCAGGTCGGCATCCTGCAAACATTGGCTGTTCTTTTCCTCTGGCATACATAAAAATATGCCAAAGTAACATGTATCTGATAAGGACAAATGAAAACGGCCTAGGGAAGACAACAAAACAGCCCGTCCTTGGACTATTGTTAATATAATGATATTAAATTGTGTCTCGAGGAACCATTTTAATTATTTCGTCAAAGTCCGATTTAATTATGAGAAATATTAAGTTTGGAAATTTACTAGATTAAAAGATTTTTCAGCAAAAATGTAATCCATTGTTCTTTATAAATCAATTCTACAAAAAAAGTGTATACGAAAAGGTTAATAGAGATCTGGTCCAAATCCACTAAACTAAATACAATATGACAAGCGCTTGCTAAAAAAACTGGGTTGAATTTTTAGAGAGGCTGATTTTCTCGTTTTTAAATACTATAAATGTGTAGACAAATAAGTGGTAAAGAATTCATGCAAAAAGAACTGCTAACGAAACAGAATCATAAAATACTGAAAGGAAATGAAAAATGACCTCAAAAAGACAGAGGGAATGGATAGTTAATAAAAACAATCATGATTGAAAAAAAATGGCTACGTTACGATCCCTATGGACTTGTGACGAATCAATATAGAAAGCTAAAAAGTAAATAAATTATTACAAGATATCCCAATGGAAATCACCATCGAAATAAACGATCTAATTCATAAGGGAACAAAACTAAACGGTGATAAATTTGGACAGAAATAAAAACAAAACAAACCTGGATGGAAAATGGGATAAGATGATCTAAAAAACTGCGAAAAAAAAAGGACTATGGAAAGAAAAATTAACAAGAACACAATGAAATGAAAAGAGCGATAAAATAACATCAGACAGTCTGACGATTCACAGTGATTATTTAGATTAACAATATATTGGTGAAACAAAGAAGGTTTAAAATATATCGCGCTATTAATACAAGTAAAATAGGACATTCCAAGAGAAAAAAATACCTACAAATATGTGGAACACGCAGAAGAACAAATCAACAAACGGATTAAAAAGAAAAAAATACCACACACACTTTTGGAGTAATATATCAAAACTGAACCAACATAACTAAGAAGCTGAATAGATAAATAACTTAGATATATAAAGATTTGAAAAAGGCTCCACGATGGAAATACTCTTGACTTACATAGAGTAACATTAAAAACAGTAACAAATTGTAAAACACCAGATATGGTGCCAGGCATAGACTCTGGCGTGGAAATTAACCCCCATTCACTACAGACTACATGTGTAACTGAATAATTGTTTAAAAGTGATAAGCATCCGCAAATGTATGTCAAAAAAGAAAACTTCCCTGATTCAGAAGGATTATGAAAGAGGATGCATCCCCATCAACTATAAAACGATTATATGTTTACCTAAATCTCTACTATACTGATAAAAGAAGAAATCTATTACTGGTTTATATGTCCAGAAAGAACAGAAAGGTTTTCGTAAGGAAAAAAAAGGAATCAATTATATATATATATATGTATATATATATATATATATATATATATATATATATATATATACTTACAATAGGAAAGCCTTTGATATCGTCACGCCGTCTTGGATAAAACAATGTTAGATAATAAACAAAATATCCAAAAGAGTCATCAACTACACCATGAACGTGGTGGAAAATTAAAGATTGGTATCATATACCTGCGGACCAGCACTTACAAAGGTGAAAATTTAGGGACATCTTCAACAGATGGTTTCTTTATTTTAATGGCATATCAACCTTTGCAGGTAAATTCAATGCCAAATCCATTCTCATAGAAGAACAGTTGGGGTACTATTTAACCGATAACTTGGAGGATAAGGGGTCTCATACCTTTCCCAAAGGGTATTTGCCCAAAATTAAACGCAATACCGCGACTGGAGTTCAAACTCACTAACTACGATTCCATCGCTTTAACCATTACACCACGAGGAAACCCCCATCTCCAACAGAGTCTCATTCAAGCAATTGAAGTTTGTTAAATCAATCATACCTCTGAATAATTAAGAAATGCACAGGGTCTACACATTTATATGATTAGAGAAAGAAATACACCACAAATGGTATCAAGCTAAATATTGATCGATCCAGGGAAGCTGAGACAGACTGTAAAACATTCAGTCAAGATATAAAGATGGGGGATTTAGCAGTGAAAAAAGATGCTATGCTTTTAATGTAAAGTGAGAAAAGATAAACAACCGAAATAACAGAACTGCCAAATCAGGAAAGCCTCAGAATAGTTGAAGAGAAGGACAATTAAAACTAGATGGGAATACTGGGAGCGGACAATTTTCAAATAAACAGTGAAGAAGGAAAAATACGAAATGTGTATCTAAGAAAAACAAAAAACCGCCCCGAAACGAAACTCTGAGGAAATAATCTCAAGAAAAGAATAAACACCAGGATTAATTCCTTGTAAGATACTCGGGAAACTTCTTCAAATGAACTAGGCAGGAACTCCGAGAAGTTGACAAAAGTACGTGGAAATTGGACACTATACTCAAAGCTTTACCCCTTAACGAGGACAGGGTTAGTGTTGACTGTATGCGTCTACAAAAGATAGAGGTTGAGGGTTCGCTAGTAGATTGTGGGGTTGTATGATTACAAAGATTTGAAGAATACATTAAAAACACCAAAGAAATTATAAACCTAGCAGCTAGTAATCGTATTGACAACCTTATAAAACGCGTGAATCAACCAAACCTTACATATATGAGAAGAAATACAACTCGACGGATACTTCAAGAGAAAAAAAAGTAGTGAGAGAGCTCATAAGGAGACATGGTTAAGACAGGGAGACCTCTAAAAAGAAACTGAAACTGATTTAATAGTAACACAAAGTATTGCAATGAAAACCAATTCCATGAAGGCAAAAATTGATTATACGCACCAGAATAGTCAAAGTAAATTATGGGTCGACCGAGATTTAAAAGTTAATTACATGATAAACGAATAAAGCAAACTAGGGTAAAAATATTGCCAGAATATACATGGTTTGGTGGGGAGGATAATGCACCGGTAATTGTCAAAGAGATTACAACTTGAGCATTATATCAAATTGATATCTGTCCAAGACAGAAACTGTCCAATAAATTGAGACGCATAAGATTCTCTGTTATTTTGATATAAAAGTATATCAACTACATCCTGCAAGAAGACAAAAATTGGTGTAAATGAACAAGGAAAAAATAACTTGTAATCTTGTCCATTTTGACGTCCCAGCGTAACACAGAGTGAAAACAAGACAGTTAAAGGATATCTTGCTAGATATTCCAAAGTCATTGGAAAATGATTGTGATGGTGATAATCATTGCCGTTGGTGCTGTTGGAACGATCCCCAAAAGCTTGAAAAAAAAAAAACTGGTGCAACTGGAAATTACAGGAAAAATAGAGACTAACCAAACCGTTAAGATCGGCGAGAGTTCTGAGAATTTTCCTGTTGACGTGAAGAGATTTGCAATCATTCAGACTCCAGTGAAGTATCACCAGGTAACACTAGTGTGAAAGTCATTGGTGAAAAACAACAACAACAACAACAACAATAATAATAATAATAATAATAATAATAATAATAATAATGATAATAATAATAATAATAGCCGCGATCATATATTGACTGTAATAAATATGATATAGATGGAAACATAGAGTATAATGATCATTGATTTCATATATAAGATCTTACAAGAAAGGAAATGAAGCCGACGACATAGTGTTATAAAGTACTGTTATATTCATGAATTCGCTTTGATTTTATCTAACATTAGCACTAACAATACTTGATTGCTTTTGCATTGCTTTCAATATTTATAAAGCAAATGATAACTGTGTTCTTAAGTAAAGACAATAGGAGACAGGTTAAAGTAGAAAGATAAGAAAACTTAAATAAAATCAGCTGGAGGATTATATAAAATAGCTAGCAACCTACTCGTTGTATGTAATTTTATGATAATTTTAAGTCACTTGCTAATCAGTGGTAAATGGGCGAGAATAATTCAGCTTTCATTTTCATCACCATAGATCTCGATTTGTGCCAACACTATTCTGAGTATAGAACAAGAATACTAAAATAATATTGTATATATTCTTTTAGGTAGAGGAATTAATATTGTGAATTGAATTACCATGACCGGATAATCCGCCGAACGCCTACGCACGATACACGGGAACACTGGACAGCTGCTTCGACCTTATTAGGTCTCATCAGCAGTGTATACCGTAATCTCCACCACTGAAGATCGAAACAGTGACCACAGATTGCAGTGCCGAAACTCTACAACTGAGTCACCAGTTCATATCGAACAAAAATCAAATAGTGATGGTAGTTGCGCGGCCAAATAACCTAAATGTGTCTTGCAAGTTACATCCGTATTCTTTCCAGAGGTCACGGTCACCCGACCACTAATCTTATACAGTATAAAATGGCAAAAGTTTAAAATAATTGCAACAGAATCTTTTTTACAACGAATATTTAAAAGGTCTCTCTTTTAACGTTTTAAATGTTTGAATTATTCAGTCCCCGACAAATATAAACATTAACCTATTTTTGACGATAGTTACTTTGTATTCACTTTGCACAGGAAATCAAGCTATAACATTAAATGAATCAATAAAAATTAGAATGCCTTAATTTAAAAGCAAAAAGAGCCCTACGAGGTGTATCTGAAAATTAACAATACTACTGGCATAAACAGTTTATTTCAATTCAAAACAACAAACTGTTCCAAAGATTCTTCTGAAATGCCTATAGCTCGTAAAAGTTAAGGCCTCCTTTTGGCATATCCTCTTTCAAAATGGGTCCCCTTATTGTTCCCCTTGAGATTAGGGAAAATTAAAGAGATTCACGGAATAAGATAAGCTAAATTGGTAGGTTGTTCCCAAACGACGACGTTCCCCTCGGTCAGAAACGGCCACATGCTCAAAGTTTGTGAGCAAGTGCATTGTTGAAGTGATACTGCCACGAATTGCCTTGCCACAATTTTCATCTCTTCAGGAACAAAGAGAAAATCAAATCGCACATGATCCTCACGTATACTTGCTGATTGGTTCATATTGCCCTGTGGTCCGAATTCATTGTGGTTGAAGCCGCTCATAACGAAGAACATGTCTTCGTCCACGTCAATATGCGAGGCTACTCTGCCACTTAGTGTCCTGGTCGTGCTAAAAAATCCATGTCCTATCACCAGTGAAGAATCCACGAAGCAAGTATGATTCAGTTTGAAAATGTTCGATGACGTCGATTCATCTGCATGCAGCGCTCCTTCTGATCACCTTGGCACTAATTTTGTGCATTTTTTTCATACTCAAATCTTCGGTGATAATATTCCTAAGACTGTCATTTTTATGTCCAGGTGAGTAGCCATTTTTCTTAGTCAATCGACAATTGCCCAACATTACCTGCCACATTAGCTCGACTTGGTCATCAGTCTTACATATTGAAGGTCTAATATACCTCGAATTACCTTTCTTCACCTCATTACCCATGTTGAAACTCTTGTCCAACTCAAATATACGTGTGTACAACATGGTGTTTTCACTGTGCACTCGCTGAAGCATTTAATTTTTTTTGATGATGTTTTCTCTGATCAGACCAAGAAAAATTAGGTTAATCTTTGCTTGGTGTTCATTGTTCGTTCAACAGTGCTATAATCTGAACATTCTTAAGAGGCGGTTCAAGAAAAGGCAGTGAAATGGTTGCATGAACTGCCTGCATGAATCTAAAATTGAGATATATTTATTTTGACAGATTTGAAGAACATTTTCCAGAGTTTAGCTTGCCCAATCAACTAGGGCTGTGGAATACACCGACTGCTACTCAGTTGAGAATTAACATTTCCCAAACAAGTGTCCTGGATATGAGACGAAACACCCTGACGGTGAGGTTCCTGTAAGGCTCGAGCTTTGGAAAATGCCAGGCACTCCTTCATTGCCATTGCTCCCAGGTCCACTCTCGCCGGGCGTGGTAGCACTTAATAGGGTCCTCTCTATGAGTGAAATAGACGTAAACAGTGTACTTATGATCAAGTGAATTGTGTGTAAGAGGACTGTTTTTATATTGAAATTGGTTACTAATGCTAAGAGGAATTGTTTGAAATAGAACAGTGTAGGACATTTAACCTGTATACTAAGGTTAAACTGAGTTGCTGGAAATAGAACTTTTTTTGATATTTAAATTGGTTACTTCTGTAAAGTTTATTTGTTTGAAATAAAACTGATTTTGGCATTGAAACTGGTTCCTTATACTAAAGCGAATTGTTTGAAATAGCATTTTTGGTATTTACCTGTGTGTAAACAAAAACTATACTTATACGAAACTGAATTCTTTGAAATAGAACTACTTATAAGTAAAAAAAGGGATTGAGCATTAATAATCTATAATGATTGATGTGCCATAAAACCAAACCAAATCAAACCAATCCAGTGTCTACCTTTTCTTGTATTTTAATGATCTTTTCTTAAATATATTTCTTTTATCATTTTGTTGTATTGTTTTTTTTTTATCTAGTGAATATGTAATGAATAAATAAATTATTCAATTATTGTCTTATTCCCTAAGCCATCTTCAAACATTGATGAATTAGCAAAGGTTGTTCCAATGTTAGTCTCCACCAGCTGCTTAACAATTAGCATAAATCTTCTTGCGTGTACATCACATTTGAATAAAATACATTGGGCAGCAGCACGGGGTCGATTTGTGGAGGCTTGATCTAGCTGGTAACGTATCAGTCAATGTATTTTCATGACGTCATCGAGAACCTGTCTCCCTCATTCGTTGGACAGTTTAAAACTGTAACCTAACGATACGTGTAATTGCTCATACCCTCGCATGGAAGAGAATTTTGAATTAGCTGATGTTTGAGGCAAGAAATTCAAGTCCACTGTAAAGATAAATCATGAAAATCATTTGGAAAAAAACATGATTAGGCAACTTGCTTAATTTCTTACTAGGTGTATCTCTTTCTATATCAACGAAGGATTTTCACCTGATACTGCGATGCTTTCTTTTGATGTATCTGTCTGATGGAAGATTTCTACACAATGCTATAAGTCATTGTATTTTTAAAAATTGCATCTACTTTGCCGGTCTTGATGTTACGTGACATCTTAATTGAACAAGAATAATAAGGAAGTGTATACTCATTTTGATGCTAAGTACAGATTTAATACAGATCAGTTTAGATTTTTCTTTCTTCCTATCAACTAATGTTTAGGCTGTTTTTCGATAAACTTTGTAGCAAAAGAGAACACGTATATCTGTACCATTAACAACAATTATCACCAGCACTTGACAATAAAAGAGTTTATATCACTTCTGTCATGGACACACTGACACCTTTGAATACATATCTATTTTACGTATTTGCCAAGAATACCCTTTTTTCATTGTTGGAGCAATATAATTACTCACAGTGTATAGGCATAGGGTTTATTACTCTTAGATGAGTCAGATCTTTTATTAGAGGCTTTCACTTTAAAAATCAGACACAACGACAAATTTGCAATACTCGCGTATATTACGCAAGTATTTCAAATTTGTTGATGTGTCTATGACTGTTTGTTTGGATATGCTTCCGGCCACCTACTACCCATAACCAAAAAAAAATACAACCAAAAGTAGACGAACAAGACATGCGGGACACTGCTTGAGAATTATGAACGAATTCAAGCAACGAGCAAGTGTTGGGCGACCAGCTAGATCTTCTCTCCAACAGCTCAGAACGGATAGAGGATGTAGTCTTGACGACCTGCCGGAAGTTATGGACGATAGAGATAAATGGCGAAAGAAAGTTTTGGAAATCCGTGCAAGCTGCACGAAATGATGTTGACGATGATGATTATATTTATGGCCGATGTTTTTCAAGTCTGAAACAATGATATAATGTATGAAATTATCTTCTTTTAAGACACAGAGTTCATAAGTGGGAACTTAAAATTCTTGGAGTCCCAAAGTGCAATTCCAAAAATCACTTTGTTTGCTGGCCTGAGGTAACCATTGTTGTCAGATATTGATGAAGTGTACCTAAACAGTTCATATTTTAACAGATATCACGCTGCAAACTTTTTCCTTCCTCTCAACTAATTTTAGGCATCACAACAGTATTTTTTGATGAACATGCACAACTTTTTATTTAATATTCGTAGTTGTAAGTGATCAAATGATAATCGCCAGTTCTTTTTCAAGGAATGGGTTATTGAAAACCGCCTTGTCTTCCATATGTTATAAAACCGGAACGACGAGGCAATAACACGTGCTTACAAAAATGTATGTTCTCTTTTTATTTAGGAAATAGTGGCGAAATATTTGTGAGAGAGTTAGTAAAGAACAGCTAGGGTTTACACCACATGCTGGTTAACATATCCATAGCCTTATTCTTCGTGTTTCTTTCACATTAGACTAACACACAAGAGACCTCTTAACCCAGGGGCCGCCGACCTTCACCCCGAGCAAGTACTCAAAACGGTTCATTGCTCACTCTGCTGACTGTTAACTCCAACTGACCACGGTGATCGAAAACTTACGTCCTATATATTTTTCTGACGCCCACACATTTTTCTTTCGCCGATCCGCAATACTTCTCACGCAATTCACGGGACAATTTCGCTGTCCTTCGCTTACTTTAAGACACAACTGCCCATCCTGTTTTTGAAATTCATACCAACATGTTTGTCAAAAGTAACATTGATTTCATAATCTTATCTCCAACATCTGCTTGATACATATCTACATTGACTTGTCATCGTTACTGGTGAGGTGCCTTTCTCGTAAAACGGTGATCATTTTTTCTGTATTCCGACAGTCCTACTGCAGTGCAACAGATGCTACTTTCTGTGGTTCAATAAAGTTCCAACTGCCCCTAATAATTGTTGCATAGCTGCATTTATATCAGAATTGTCTGGTAAACATTTAACCTCATTACTCGTAAACCAGTTTATCATTCCCTTACCTCAGAGAATTCACGAGTGGATTGGTTGGTAACGCATCAAAAGCTGTTTATTGATAGGATTAGTGCAAAGACATATCCCGTATCTCTTGCTTTTGTGAACAACGCATAATTCTTTATTAGAAAAGAAAATACAACTCAGAATAGTCGGCTGACAAGGCAGCCATGTTTGCGGATAAAGAAATATTCTCTTTGCAAACAAATTGTATCTAGAGCAGAAAAGCATTTCCTACAATGAAGCAAGTTTACTAGACGAATATCCTGTTCTTTAACACAGAAGAAAAAAAAAATTAAAATTTCTGAAAGTATATTTTACAAAAATAATCTGTCCTTTCGGATCCCACAGATCCCGGTTATATGGTTCACTTGAAATACATAAACAAAACGTTTCCCTTGGACCTATATTGTCTATTGTCATTTCTTCGCTAAATTGCTTGCAAGGACTCTATAAACATTAATAAAAAATCTATTCTAGACATTGTGCTGAGAACTCCTTTATACAAGCTAAATTGATTCAATACTCAATACAACCACTCACTAGTCTTCCCTCTATTCAACTGACATTTCAAACTTATACACAAACGTCCCGCTAGATGAAACTATTGCACGATATCGTGGCCATGTCGACACCTTCCTTGCCTTGAGGACTCATTTCTTGAACTACTGTATATTACAAGTTCGTCGAATTTAACTTTGATAACATCATGTACCAAGAGATTGATAGAATCTCGATGGGTAGTCCATCTGGCGCTGCTAATACTAATATTTTTGTTGAATACTAAGAAGATGAATTGTTTAAAATGACACTCTGACCTACACATTGTGTCGACGAGACATTCACCATGTATGAAAGCATACATCTTTTATATCTTCTGAACCAATTATATCCTCCCTTAAAATTCACAAGTGGATTTGAAACCAACAATTCCCTTCCATTTATTTTGGTCGAACGTTCCTACACATGTTTTTGAACTTCATTATATAGAAAATACACCGTTACAGTCCTGTAATACATTGGGATTACTTTTGTGCCGAAAAGCTGCAAATTAACATTATGAGCACCGTACTCCACCGTGCCTTCATGGTTTGCTCGAAAACTAATCTTAAACCAGAACTTGACTTTTTAAAAACTATTTTCATAAAAATGTTACCCTAATCATAGATCGACACAAATGTAACCAATGTCCCTGTAATACAAGGTTCGTCTCTCAAAAAATCATGAATTTTGGAGACTGTCATGGCAGGGCAATAACTTTATCCGTTTGATTGAGCAAATTAAACAATCTGCCAGCAGCTGTTTTTTGCAGTTGATTTGGGATTTATTCTCAGATCCAAAGTGATTTTCCGATCTAATCTCAAATATGATCTGTCCCTTCATCAAATGAAAATGTGATATTTGCAATAACGGACCCACCACATGGAGATTTGAAATTATAATTTAGGAACAAGAGATCTCTATCATCCGATCAATTAACAAAACATTACCTGCCAACTTGCCCAATCAATTGATCCCATCAAAAACCAACATTTATTTACTAACCTGAAGTAAAAGAGACTTTCTACAATCAGAGTGTTTTTTTTTATCCTTGATCACACAAAGACTAGTTTCCGGTCAGTTATATTTTAAAAACTACTTATAACTGCTCTCAGACACTGTGTCTGTGAGCAGAAGGAATTTAGATACAACTTTCAGTAAATTACTGGTACTCGTTTAGTCCCTTCTAAATCAGAGTAATTTTTTCTACTCCCTTCTAAACCAGAGGGTTTTTTTTTCTTTTTCCTTTCAAGATATTTTTCTCTTTCTTCTCTCCCACTGAAAGATTGACTTTTAACATTCTTTATTGTTATTTTCCTATGCTGATTTCCCAAACGAGATTTAAGCAAAAAATTATATTAAAAAAAAAAAAATGAATCTGCTGCTATCCGCATTTTTCACCTCAAACTGGTTACAATATTCACCATTGGCATGCCACCTAAGGAAACGAGTACAATTTATTTAATGTATCTGTTTTAACCTCTTATCATATTTACCAACCCCTCCGCTCGGGCAGGATATGACACAAGGTCAATTTTTAAGCGGGGTTTAACGGGCTTGGATTCAGAGTTTTCCTTCTCCTAGACTAGTTGCGTAAACAAGCCGAAGAACCCAGTCTGTCCTACTATTTACCGATAGCTGGAGGGTGAATAATTGGATTCATACCTTTCCCAAGGGTATTAGTGCTATGTGAAATCCAAACAGTCTTGTCGAGGGTTTGAACTCGTGTCGCCGTGTCCATTTCCTACGACGATAACCATTACACCACGGGCACCTCGTTTTAACCTCTTATGGACTGCCAAAAGTGAGTCATAGATTCTTCATTTGCAAATACATATGAATTAAAAATGGGCAGTGTATTTATTTCTTTAGCTGTTGATATCCTGCTTTCTGCTTTATTACCCTATATAGCAGGGGATTTTTATATCGTATATATCTGTAAGTAAATTTCTCCTATCAGCACTTGTATTTCACGGTGAAATATATGATTCCGTAGCATACGAACTTCCCATGAATTTGCAAGAAGTAATATACCTAGAGCAAGATCCATTTAGATATAAACCCTTGCGGATCCAGTGAGGACATTTCCACTGAGCATATCTTACACTCTGGTGTGACGGCTTCCATAAGACCTGATACTGTTGTTCATTGGCCTTTGTTCGCGAACAAAGTCATTTCTATTTTCAGTTCTTCAATTTTCAGCAACACATCTTTCAGACTGGTCGAAGGTTATAACAGAAATTGTGTGGTTATGCTTTGCTTGTTGAACCAGAAATATACATGACCTATGGAAAAGATTTTGTACAATAATTGGTAGAATCTTTAAACTATATCCTCCAGTGTGATTCTTTTCTATACCATTTACATGAATACATACCACCAGATATGCAAACCAAGTCACCATTGCAGAAATGTGGAACCCTTCTTGTGATTACGTAATAGATCTAGTGATTCAAGGAAATATTCACAAGACCTGAGTTGGAAAATTTCCCGAAAAAAGATTCATTGTCATCTTTGAAATTGGGGTAATGCTGAATTATATTCCTGCCAGGGGTATCTCATTAGTAGTTACAGTCTGCCAGGTAATTATGGCAGATTTACTTTGAGTTACCTTAACAAACATACATATAATATATAAGATTCCATGTTCACCAGAAGTCCCTATGTTGTGTTATACATTACCAATGGCCTACTTCACTTACTGACCTTCAGAAACAGTAACGAAACATTGGTTGTTTAGAGATGCACTTAGTTCAAACAATTGGATCGCATCACGTCCATTACGAAAGCCATATTAGTTGATTATGTCTAACCGAAAACTGGAGTCAAAATAGTGAAGCAATTTTTTTACATCAAACTCTAACTGCATTGGAGCAATCATCACACTTGACCTGACAGCTTGGACAACAGCATATCCCAGGAAGCAGGCTTCTTCATTGTATTTTTACTCGTCCTATAATCTACATGAAATGAGCAGCACTGTCCGGGAGAAACTCCAAAAATATATATGGTATACTTCCATATGTGTTTGGATGACTGGAGCATTGTTATTCCTCATAATTTTAGCGGCAATTGCTACAATGGATTTGGTCTCTTCCTCACATTACTATTTATTTTTAACTACTCATGCAAAATGGCTGAAGTAATGTTACCAAATGTAACCCTATCTGTTCTACTAAATAGATTTCACAACACGTTTGCTTCATATATTGTATCCCACATGGTTCTGATGTTGAATTTGTCATCTTAACGCCCATCATTTCAACCAAGTGTATCAATGTCAATCGTTCCTTCTTATTATCCTCAATAGTTTATCAGATGAAATATCGATGAACCAAATACAAAAGTATATTCAATAATCTTTTTTTATCAGCAAATAATTTGATAATTTTGACGACTTAACGTAGAAGGCTAGACTGTTATTGACAGTTTTCAATGCAAAAGGTTTTTCCAAGATATGAGCGACGTTATTAGATATTGAATTGGCTTCTTAGAATTTCAAACCTCTTCCCTGAAAGGTTTTTTTAGATGGTCCCATTATTATGTGTTTTTCTATTACTAAGTAATAATTTTTTATAGATTTCATAGACGCCATAACCGATTGTGGTATTTATCTACAACATAACAAAAGCTATGAAATCTTCATATTTGTCACGTGTTAATGTATATAAAATTTTGATGATTTTAAATATAGAGCCCATTGAAATGAATGGCGAAATATATGCTCAGTTATTTGTTTACATTTTGCACTTATTGTGTGGAAATCAAATGTGGGGGTGACAACAAATAGAGTTGGGACCCTGGGAACATAAACTAAATGCATCGATTAATCCATTTGGACCTCATTACAGTTAACTACTTTCTTAGAAAAGTTCTGGAGATCTGGCTTGGCTTACTATCGATCGGATTTGAGTGAAACTAACCTGTAAAATCTTCTATGAAAAACTCGCTATTACAAGTTGTACAAGTATTACTAGAACAGTAAAATAATTAGGGACTCAAGTTGATTGTGAGTTGTTTCCTGACGAGATTTACTGGTCCAATACAAAACGGTGGAATAGAAAGGAACATATATAAAAAGTGTGAAATAAATGTGAATGTCTTGACTTTTGATAGCAGCAGACGTCGAGGTTAAGAATTGAAACTCATCAGCAGAGAATCGGGGACGAGTTCTGATCGGTTGGGAAAAAACTCTACATGAAAAATCGAGAAAAATAATTCAATGTAAGTGTACGCTCCCCTCTCTCTCTCTCTCTCTCTCTCTCTCTCTCTCTCTCTCTCTCTCTCTCTCTTTCTCTATTTCTCACTCTTTCTCTCTATCTCTATCTCTCTTTCCCCTCACGGCAATTTCTTCTTTGTTTCATGCTAATGTGATCGTATCTATTTACATAAGATGATTCTTTTATCTCGACGACAAGTAAATTTGTAGTAGCTAATAAACTTTTGTATTAACAAACGAAGACGGTGTTCTTGTGTGTTTGCCCCTTTTTTACATCATGCTGTAATTTATCACGAGGTCTGACAGACTCTTAAGAGGTAGTGTTACACACATAAAACCGTTCAACACGTGGTTGTGCAAATGGCTGTGTTTCATTGTAGTGCAAACTTCTATTGAGACTGTACCATCACAAACGCCAATTTTACCCGGATAGTTTTACAAAATTCTATTCGTGCCGTATTATGTTACAAACATTTATGTTTGTGAGTAACGATACAGTACATCTTATTTTAACTTCTACTATTATTATTATAACTAATATAGAAAGAGATCCATTGGAAACTGAGTCAGCGACAAAATTTTGAACATAGACATGTATGACATACAAATTAGAAACTATCCTAGGAAATTGGATACACAAAACTTTCTGGAACTTTAAGATAAAAACAAATAGCAAATACTGGCCAGAAAACACAACTTAGTTAATGAAAAGGATATTACTTGTCAGAGAGAAAATAAAAAAAGGAAAATCCTTATTTCAAGAAAAAATGTCTCCATTAAAGTTGTCGACGATTTAGGTAAGTTTAGGTGAAGATCCTTGATTCATATAATGTATCTTCAGTATTTATTAACTTCAATGGTGCAAATATTATCGAGCTAAATTAGCAGATGATCTGTACTGAATCCAATTTACGTCGTGTGCCCCATACTTCTGACTTTGTTAAAAAAAATAAGTATAATATATGAATATATATTAACTTCAATTAACATGTAATTCTGCGCACTTTTGGATTAAAGGATGCTTTGCTCACATACCCGTTCAAAATGACTTCTCTATAATAAGATTTTCATTTTGAATGTTTAAATATCAGTTTATTAATATGATAACACTAAAGCAGCAAAAAGATGCATAAAATTTCTTCAGTGTTGTTTACAGTTCCATTCAGATTTCAAATTATTTCACGAAAGGAAATCGGGTATTACAGATTACGAGACAAGATAAAAGGCTATAGATAAGATATGTTCTAAAATGTAATTATAGATTTCATATATTCGTAGATAATTTTAAATGAGGCCAAGTGTTTTGCAATAGCTATAAATTTTAGTAAATAGAAACCATATAATTTACACCGATAAATACATGAAGTGATCAAATCGAATCTTGGAAAATAATTAAGAATCTGAAACTAAGATATTTGTTGAAGTGGATGAAGTTATGTTTGCAGATGTGAATATCATATACGCTCTTTTTCCTCAAAGATAAAAGCAAAGAATATATGAAGAACAAAAAGAATTCCTGATTCGATAAATAGATCATATGAAACGAGAGAGCAATATGAAGATAACTATGCTGAGAAAATCAGTTTAAAAAATAATATAGCGGTGCTCATGATACAATGGCTACCGTCTTAGAAAATGCATCCAGCGACCCGAATTCAAACATTTTACGAGGCTGTTTGAGTTTCTCATAGTGCTTATATCATTGGGGAAGTTCTGAATCACAATACGCTCATTCCAGCTGTGGGTAAATAGTTGGGCAGAATAGGTTTTTTAATTTTATCATGACAACTGCTCTTAGTGAATATAAACTCCTAAATGAAACCTTTAAAAATCTTCTTAAAATTAACCTCATGCTGTGGGGTTGGGAAAATATATATATAATGGAGATTATAGACATTGATTTAAAATGGTATATAATTATGATATTTATTGACTATATTATTGTGAGTTCGATTCTGGCTGGAGGTCCCATATTTCAGTCTCTGTATTAGAGCTAAGTGAAGCTTAAATAATTGTTAATTCACAGCGAAAGTAATTGATCAAATTCATACATCCACCGTGTGGATTAACACTAGAGTAAAAAAAAATTCGATCGTTTAATTGTAATGAGGTCCCTGGTCCTCGACCTTTTTTTTGGTTTGTTTTTTGGCTTGTACTTTTTGTTTATTTTCTTTTCCCACTTCCAGTTTGTAAATGAGAATACAGTTCATTGCCTGACTACCAAGAGGGAACTCGACTGAAGATACACTACACTGTAATCACAAACTTAAGTTTAGCTGGAGTCATTAACTGTTTTTATCAGCATTTCAACCTGTTTTTAACAATTTTATGCTTTGAGATTATAAAACCGCTCACATTGTTTTTGAACAATAAAGGAATATCAAGTGACCCTATCTCTTACAAACAAGCACTATGTGTTCAAGTATTCCTCATAGGAATTCGTTTTGAACAGAACTATTCGACGGATAGATTGGATCTAAAAAGGAACATCTACTCAGGGTCAGAATGAATTTGGGAGTAAATGCATTGAAAAGCTACTCCACACACCCAGATCTCCAGAGAAGTAGAAATATTCCAGATGCGGTATAATGTCAATCACAGGAAACCCACTTTTTAGACTTCTTACTCCACTAAAGAGGTTATACAGTCGGCGTATTCTAAACCCAGCTGACAGACCGGTTTAGTAGATTCGTCCAAGATGATACTTTGATACACAACGGGACAAGCAGATGCTATATCCAGATTCTAGCAAGTGCAAGACCGACCCTTTGACCTAAGGCAGAATATTTGCATACTAAACTATCGTCTTCGGCAGAAGTTCAGATAAATTTTATCAATAATCATCGCAGAAATACTAAGAACTATAATACTGAGAATTATTTTTTAAAAATGTTGGCAAAATAAAATATAGAACTTGTGGCAGAAATACTTTTATCAATTTGAACAAAAATGTGTGTGGTACAAGAGAACTTAAGCAATTGACAATGGTAGCTCCGTCAAGCAAATTGTATATCATCTCTCTCTTCAGATACGATCAGTTTTATTCATGGTGAGGGTCGGTGCACATTATGCATTTGCTTTTAAAGAATTCTTTAAGATTGGTGATCCTGTATTTCGTACACAGAGAAATTATTATGCCTTTCCAGATAAACTTTAGAACTTAATTCAAAATCTATTTTCTAGATGGAAAGGCATCTTTCTGTCTTAAAATGAATTGAACATAGAAAACTATCTGTTTATTAAGTTCAGATTCAACATTCGTTAAAACGATCCGTGTGCAAAAAGTTCAAGCCATGACTGCAACTGATTGTATCGAAAGAAAATAACATACGTGGTACTTTCAATAAGTTTCCAGACTTTTTTTTGTACAGGCATTTAAAATTGTCGTAGACTCTTGGGAATTCAGTATGTTATTCCTATACATCTTATAAAATGAATGAAGAATTTGTATGATTTCAGGTTCAAATGAACAGCTACAGCAGGAATTTGAATGCATCCTACTAAAACCTAATTGTCACACCTGGTGAATTTCAAAAATGCAATCTGGACGTGAGGACACTTTAGAAGAACAATATGCAATAAAATTATGTTTTAAACTTGGAAAAAATGCCACAGAAACGTATGGAATGCTTCAGGCTGCTTTTCGACCATCTTGCATGAATCGAGCATCGGTTTTTGAGTGGCATAAGAGATTCAAGGAAGGCAGGGTGTCTATGAGGGATGATGAGAGGTGTGGGAGGAGAAATGAAGTCAGAACACCAGAGTTGATAGACCAAAGGGTTAGAGTTAGTAGGTTTAGGTTTTAAGGGAGTTCAGGAGAGATTCCTAGGGAAGAGGCCAGCACTCCTTAAATCGGGTCAGTAGCATTTCTAGCAAGACAATGCACCAGTCCACAACTCCATCCTTGTCACAGACTATTTAACCAAGATAGGCACCACGACAGTTTCTCACCCTCCCTATAGTCCAGACCTTGTTCCCTGTGACTTTTGGTAATTCCCTAAGCTCAGAGGCCATCATTATGAGACAATTGAGGAGATGAAAGTGGCTGTGACGAAGGTCATTGACACACTCACACAAGACGACTTCTATGGGGCCTTCCAATAGTTGTTTGAACTGCACAACAAATTCATTGCAGCCGGAGGAGATTTCTCCGAAAGGGACTAGTGTTTCATGTGTGTACTATCAATAAAGGTGCACATCCGAAAAAAGTCTGGAAACTTATTTAATGATCCCCAATTATTAAGAAAAAAGCTACCATTAACACTTGCCTCATTTCACTTGTATCATACAAGTGACAGTTTAAAAATGAGGTGGGTATTTCTTCAGAATTCTGTATATGTTTTGAATTTTATAGATGAACTATTTCAGTTTTTTCATTCTTAACAAAAACATCCACCCATAATGATTGGTTAGTAAATGGCCGATGACATCGAAACACAAAAAAATTATAGGGTGTGAAAATATATGAAGAAGATGGTTATCAATTCAGTGACGTTCACATTGAGATTAGTGGAAGAGAAACAGACAAGATCATTTTCGCAAACCAAAATCGGCTCAAGTTTATTTCCTTTTAAAGTAATCTAAGTCTTTACTAAATATAGCACCATCTTTGTTACACTTATCTGGTAAAAATATATTCCTGCAACGCTTCATCCAATATTCTCAGGTTGCAATTATTTAAATCACTAGTGTTATTACCCTTGAGCCATAACAGAAATTACGAGTATCGATAGAAAATTGGTTTGTCGTTACTGCTAAAAGTTTTGGGAATTTTATAGTTTTTTATACCAAATCTAACATTGTAATCTTTTTATAAAAATCATTGTTGGATGTTGTTTCTTCATTATTATTTTCTCATTTTTTTATTCCAAATCCTTCAATATTTTTTTCTTTTTTTTTTTTAGTTTCTTTTTCATTTTTTTCTCGTATAGCTTGCATTACATACGTCGTTTTCTTTTTCTTTATTTCCAATGTTTTTCATATCTTATGGATACAATTTTCTTATTAATTTTATTTCTATATATTTTCTTTCTTTCTATATTCGTCAGTTGTTCCTATTCTTTCTTTCTTTCTTTCTTTCTTTCTTTCTTTCTTTTTCATGCAAATTTTTATTATATCCTTATTTTTTCCGAACGCCATTGCTTTTTTTGTTCTTTCGCTCGGCTTCTTTTTATTTTCCAAGCATTTGTTCTGCTTTCTTTCTTTCTTTCTTTCTTTCTTTCTTTCTTTCTTTCTTTCTTTCTCATGCAATTTTTTATTATTTCCTCATTTTTTCTAAATGTCATTGCTTTTTTCATTCATTCGTTCGGCTTATTTTTATTTTCCAAGCATTTGTTTTTCCTTCGTTCTTTCTTTCATTTTTTCTTTCTTTCTTTGTACGATTCCACATAATTTGTATTGCTATACATCTTTTATTTCTTCTCTTTTCATACACTGTCTTTTCTCTTAATATTCTTCTCCCCAAATACCATTTTTATGTTTAACCTCCTTCATTCTTCTTTTTTTTTTCTATCTTTCTTTTCTTTGATTATTTCATTTGTTGCTTACACACAGATTTTTCTAGCATTTTATTTTTACTTTCATATACATTTCGATTCCTTACTCACTTTTTTTTCTTCTTTTGAGGAATATGAATATTCAAGTAATTTTGTGTAGAGATTTTAGTATTCTATTTTTATTCAACCGTCGACGTTAATTTTTTGTTTCATCTCTTGTAAATCTTTTCATCTGGTTTTCTTCATTCAGTCGTTTACTTATTATTTCTTTAACTGATCTATTATTTTTTTACTTATTTTCTTTCTGACATTTGTCTATTTTTGATAATTTTTCAAGTTTGATATGATGATTTCGTTTAAAGTAAATTTGATACATTTTCGATTTCCTGTCACACAGTAGTTTTAATGTGGTAGTCCCTTATTTTCCTAGTGGATAGAGTGTTCACCAATGGTCTGAGAGACCTGGGTTCAATCCCCATCGCGTCATAGCAGAGACTCTAAAAATGGTACTTCATACCTCTTAGCTTAACACTCAGCGATATAAGGTATGTATGAAAGCAAAGTGGAGCAATCAAGGGAAAGGAGTAGCATCCTCCCCTACTCTTCGGTGTTGTAGCTATTGAAAAAGGAGCCTTCTGATCACCCTCGACAATGATTGCCAACTTTACTTACTTATTTCTATGTTAGTGTATTCTTGATATATATTTGTTTGTTAACAAATAAACTCCGGAATGATATCAGCGTTGTTAGTCTTCGGTGAAGAAACTGAATAGGTAATTTAGAAAATAATGACCTATCACAAAAAATATTTTTTAAAAAATGTCATTAGTTATAAAATAGAATATTAAAATAAAGGAAAAAAAATTGACATGCATGTGTGAATTATATATATGCATATAATATTGATCAAATTCGCTTCATTATAGTTCTTATCGATATATATTGTCAAACCTTCTACGATGTTATGCTATGGGAAATTTGCAGTAAAACTGGACAATCTAATAAAATGGGGTCTTTATTTTTTGTACAAAAAATAAAAGTAGTTCTTCATTGTTTCACCTGAAGGTTCGAAAGTAATAAAAATGTCGGGTCGAATGGTCGTACTTTTGGGGACGACTTCAAACTAGGAAAATAACTCATGAAAACAAGGGTCATTCAAAAAATAAAATCGATTATTTTTTGAGAAAAAAAAATGTCTTCTTTACGTTTGCTCATGAATGTAAAGCTTCTGCAATTTGAAATTCATTCATAACAAATATATTTTGAATATTTGATTTTAGGTTACTAAAATATTGATAAATCAAAAAGAATGTTCCAGGCTTTTATAAAGGTATCTTATCAATCGATTACTTTTTTCTCTGTATGTGTGTGTGTGTTTGTGTGTGCGTGTGTGTGTGTGATTGTGTGTGCGTATAGTTTGTGTGTGTGTGGGGGGGGAATTAAAAGCATGGGAAATTTAATAATGAATGTGTCATATGTACGAAGAAGAACGTTTTTAGGAAAGATCAATTGTTGCAAATGGTTCAAATATAGGTGTGCCACTTTGAGCATGAGTCGAAAAGATAATCCACTGAGTAGAAACACACTGACCTATCGCTCAAGAAAATATCCAGATTAAGCGGACGGTAGAGAAAGTCATAAAGCCAGTCTACCGTGGTATAAAACGACCCATCACTGTTTATTTCCTTAAGAAAAGTTGTGGTTGTAAAAAGTGTTTCTTTCTGTCCATTTCTTTGGTAAACTTAGGGTTACTTATTGAATGACCATCATAGTAGAATAGATATATTGAATGTTGTTGAAACAGAGTGGACTAAATAGATACCAGGGAATTTTGAACTGACTGAATATCTTATCACACACTCGTCCGAATTAAATAAACTCAAGAGATATAGTGTCGTTATGGTAATGCCCAAAGGAGTCTCTAATAGTATTTCAATGTTTGACTTGGGAGGATAAAGAGAGTAACTTTGGACATAAACAATGGAGTCATGTTTATGTTCCTAGTTTACCTATTCT
>OY757924.1:85869141-85889141 GCA_963585895.1 Sepioteuthis lessoniana | reverse complement strand
CTCAAAAAATGGTACTTGATGCGTCCTTGCTTATCACTCAGCATTATAAGGTGCGGATCAAGGGTAAAGTAGAGCCATCCAGGGAAGGAGTAGCGCCCTCTCCAACATCTTGGTGTAGTAGCTATCAAAAAGGGAGCCTTCGGGTTACCCTCGACTATGGTCGCCAACTTTACTTACTTATCATCATCTATCTATCTATCTATCTATCTATCGCTCCCGTTGTCTATCAGCCACTCGTTATCTGCCTTTCTTTCTTTCTTTCTTTCTTTCTTTATATATACAGTGAGAAACTGAGAGAGAGAGGGAGAGACTTATTGATTGGTTTATTGATTGATTGAGTCCGTCCACATCTATCTATCTATCTATCTATCTATCTATCTCTTCCCCTGTCTATCAGCCTGTTGATATATGCCTTTCTCTCTCTCTTTCTCTCTCTCTCACTCTCTCTCTCTCTCTCTGTATATATATATATATATAGTGAGAGTGAGAGAAACTGATTGATTGGATTATTAATTGATATGAGTCTATCTATCTATCTATCTATCTGCTGTTGATTGAAAGATATTTTTCCATCTTCCGTGTGAAAGTTTTTGCATTAATTTTCTGCTAAAGTTTTGAAAATGAACCTTTTGATTTGGTTTGGTTTGGTTTTATGGCATATCAAGCTTTGTAGGTTATTTAACGCCAAATCTATTTTTATGTAAATAATCAGTTTTATTTCAAAGAATTCAGTGCTGTTTCAATGTCAAAAGCTGTTGAATTTCAAATAATTCAGTCTAGCATAAGCACGCTGTTTAAATGTAAGTACAGTTTAATTGTCAAAAATATTTCTATTTCAAGTTATACAGTTTAGTCCAAGAATTTAGTTTGGCATAAGTATGCTGTTAGTTCTATTTAACCCATAGATAGGCCCCTATCAGGTGCAACCACGCCGGGCCAGAGTGGACCTGGGACCAAAGGCAATGAAGGGGTGCTCTGTATTATTCAACGCCCCAGCTTTACTGGAACCTCACCATCATATTGTTTAGTATCATATCAGGACACTCATTTGCGGGGATCTTATGCAGTCAGTGTATTCTACAGCCCCAGCCGACATAGCAATATATAGAGTTAAATGTCAAGCAGTTGAACTTTTTGAACGTCAAAACTGATGAATTTCAGATGCCCTAAATCTGACGCGTAAGCGTAAAAGCTCACCTCTTGTATCATCTAACCAACTTTATTCACATAAACAAGCGATGGAAATACAAAGGCTACGGTTGTGGTGTATTTTCAGTTTACTTTTTGACATTTGCGAACGGTTATAGCAGTTGTATTTTCTCTTTTATTAACTGAAGATGTATTTAAATCAATATATTTTCCCATCACTATGACAATCATTGCCGTCAGTGTTCAAATTCAGCGTATATTACTGATATGATAAGTTGTTTTTTTTCTACCAGACTTAGCATTTGGTAAACAATTTAAATCTTTGGGTCCATTAAAGAAATCGATTGGGAAATTTACAGACTATTTGAGCACATAATATTTAAACTTTTATGCAGAATACAGACATTATAGTTGGTAAGTGGCCATTGTATTAAACCGTTAATTATCTGTATATGAAGTGGACCAACTGAACCTGAATAACCGATTTACATTTTCTATAATATGATGGCAATCAACACAAAATATCATATCTGCTGGGTATATCAATTTATAGATTATCCCCAGTTATGTTATTTAGTTAGTCAGAGATGTCTGATTAGTTTGTTTTGTCGTATATCAAAACTTGCTGGTTTATGTAATGCCGGAGTTAATCTCTAACTCAAACAATTATGACTCATTTGTTTGCACACAGTAATGAGATTTCATGAATTTTTATCTAATACAACACATGCACAGAATTGTATGATTTCAAGTATTTCGAGAAATTATGAAGTTTCAGAAAAAATCTTTATCAAAATGTCAGGCTTCTTGTAACAATTCTTAATGCGCACATGTTCGACCTAATTGTGATTATTTGTACACAATTATCTAAGTTCAAATATTCTTAATACTAATAATTTGCCAGGAATTATCAAGAAAATTGGAAGAGAAGTGTCCAGCATTAAAGATTGCCTCGAAGACTACTTTAAAAATAAGCAAGCAAAGATTATTTACACCGACCAGAAACAACTCAAGAATAACAAGAAAACTTAAATGGGAAGAAAAAACAACTCCATGATTATTTCAAACAAGCAAAATCTCATTCAAAAAGACTTGGAAATGTCTAAGAAAGGAAAAGCTTTACAAAGAAAATGAGAATCACTTAATAGCAGCACAAAATAAGACCATAAAGTTAAATTAGATAAGACGCACGATTATAGGAAATGTTAGTTGTGTTATTATAGAGACGAAACGTTAAATCTCATAATAAGCTAAAGCAATAAACTGGTGCAAAGAGAGTATAATAAAAGACATTACTAGGAGAGAAAGATGGTTCATTGGGTATTGTGCGAGAAACTGAAATTTGATCATACGAACAAATGGAATATGTGCAACACACAAAGAATCCTAGATAATGACACGTGCAATCCTCTTTGGGATTTTGTATACCAACACTCAGACGACAAAAAAAAAATAACTTGCCGATAAAGATCACAGTGTAAAAATGAAAAAAAAGCGAAAATAGAGATAAACATCTAGACCTTGCTAGAGAACGACAAAAATACAATATAAATGTGATGGTGATAACAGTTGTAATTGTTGTGCTCAGTAGAATCCCTAATGGATCGTTAAAGACATTAGAAGAATCGGACATAAGAGGAAGAGTAGAAACAATCCAGACAAATGCATTATTAATATCAACAAGAATATTCAGAAGCGTCCTGGAAACTTGAGGAGACTTGCTGTCGCCCAAATTCCAGTAAAAAAACTACCTGCTAACGTAGGTGTGAAAATTTCTCAGAGGAGAAAAATAATAATGTTGTTTTATGTTGTTTTAACTTACTGCATTGTTTCCATTGAAAGTATTTACATAAAAGCTTTAAACTAAATATTGCTTTATACAATTAATGAAATGCTATTACAATTTGGTTGAATTTCTAAAACCTCACACAAACACGATCTATCTGAATCTAAATTGAATTAAGTGAATGAAATTGTAAAATTAATTGTCTATTTCAGATAATTTGTTTCCAATTTTACAATTAAAAATGTTAAACTTTACTTCTTCCCCGCTCATTTACATTGATAATGCGAAGAAAAATTTCACCTTTGGGCTTTTTGTGATACTCTTCAACATTTGAGCTTCGGCAAAATAAAAAAAGGTATTTTTGCATGATTACAAGCTTGAAGCAATAATGTTAAATGACACAGAGATAAACAGATAATAGATTAAATGTTTACAAAGCAATTCTTTATAATGAATCATTGAAAAAAAAAAAACTAATATTAACAATTCCCTAAAATATTGCCTTAAAAGCATCGCAAAATTTTGAAAGGGCGTAGAAATTTTTAATACAACGGAATTTTTAAAGAA
This sequence comes from Sepioteuthis lessoniana, assembly GCA_963585895.1. Taxonomy (NCBI): domain Eukaryota; kingdom Metazoa; phylum Mollusca; class Cephalopoda; order Myopsida; family Loliginidae; genus Sepioteuthis; species Sepioteuthis lessoniana. The sequence continues at coordinate 85,885,639 of OY757924.1, read as the reverse complement.
AACGTGAGCTTATTCATATGAGAAATTGTTTCAGGCAGTAGCAATACGTTTGTAAAAATCTCTATTATTTTTCAGTAAGAAACCTTATAATCAATTTCATTCTGTGCTTAAAATAAATGGCCTCCTTCAGTTTCCATTGTCTGACGTATAGAACAAAAAATCTTCCTAAGAATCGTCTCTCAATTTCAGGGCATGATTGGTTGTACACACTTACAACAAATTATATGCTATACTGCATATACAGAATCTATTTTCATTCTATCACGATAATGTGGGCAACTCACGTGGAATTATTTTAGGGATTTAGATTTATAGATCTTTAAACACGTCTCCTGTTTTCATTGCGTAACTGGTATTCTGTTACATTGTAAAATTTGCAAATATTTTACAAAGACGAAGAAACCCATCGTCGCATGATATTTATTCAGTGAGACTCTCAAACAATTACAAGTAACTTGTTGATTAGATCCTCACTAAATATATTGTAAATTAAATGTTTGATTGGGGAACTTATCATAGTGTAATCGTTAAACAAACAGATCAATTAATATTGAAAAAATACCTGATAATTAAAATCTTAAGCCAAAATTGGAAAGGGGGTTGTATTTTAGAGGAAAATTTACCGTGTTCGACGGGCAAAACATTAGAAATAAATTGTTGCCCCTTATTTCTTGGAGAGTGTGGATCCTTGGCGTTGTGGCTACGGGATCTGCTCCTTTCTCTCTCTCTCTCTCTCTATATATATATATATATATATTATGATTCTTAAGTCATACTAATAGCACAATGTTTGCTGACTCAATCTCAGCGTCCATCACTATTGTCTATTTCTCTGTAGGTTTTATAGACAGCATACGGTGTCCGTACAGAACTGACATATGCCCTTCCTGGTCGGCCCAAGCTGGCGTGTCAAAGTGTTGCAGTCCATAAGAATTCTTCCCTTACTTCTCCAGAACCCTGAACGTCTTGTTCATCTTAATTGAATTATTTGTGAGATCGGCCATAAGTGACCATAAAATTGCTTTTTCGTGGATCACTGCTCCCCGGTTAATACAAAACAGCCCGTAGTATTTTGTTTAGTTCTCACCTAGATTTATGTACAATAGTTTATTCAGCGTAAAGGTGGGGTATCTATCACGTACTAATGACGCTGCCAGAGCTTGGAAGAAATCCATATAATCAATAAGCAATTAATAAACCTCTACGGATTCGCTAGGCGTATGTTGACATAACTTTCAGTAGATGAGATATTGCTGCTATAGTATGTCAATTGGTACACCAATTTTAGAAACTTATCTGTTTAGATGAGTCGTTCTGGTTTAAATAACACGAAGTCTACGCAGAAATAAAAACCAACAGTCAAAACAAATATTCACGTATCTATAGATATAATAGCAATAAATATTCGGTTAATGTAAGACACCAATTCATTTCTTAAGAGTTTTCTGAAAGACTAACTCCGAATATGAAAACTTTGTCACCACCCACATAGAAGTAGCAGAATAATGCATACCACCCAAACCAAGAGCCAAATGTTGAGTTCCTTGGGAATGACTATTGATTAGAGGAAAATGTGTTAACTTTGATAAAACAGACTTCCTCAATAAAAGAAACCCAACAAATAGCAACGTGCAGAAACTTAAAGCCTAGAGAGAACTAACCAGCACCGACCAAAAAGAGCTATTAAAATACATTTTGGGCCAAATCGATAAAATAAGAAATTCAGTGGAAGATAGGCAATGTGAATAGTATACAATGCAGTAAATGAAAGAAGTGGAAGGAAGAGCACCTCAAAAGTAAATCGTTAAGCATACAGCGAAGAAGAAAGACGTCTGAATTAGAAATAATATTTCAGGAATCTGTTCGGAAACCCTCCAGAAATTCTTGATAAACTCATTCAAAAAATATCAATGACAACTAAGAAATCAAAGTATAAGTGGTTAAAGAAAAACAGTCTGACGCAGTATTTAAAAAAAATTAATTAAATTGAAAAGTTGACGTCTTTGGCTTGTCCGAAGCTTTGTGCATTCTTCGTAGACCTGTACCATTCTTTTCCCATACTCTTTTAGTGTAAGGTTGCTCCTAAAAAACTGTGATGTACAAATTGATTGTCTTCCATAGTCTCTGTTTTCTGATGGCGTCTCTGATTTATGTACTCAGAAATTCGTTTATTTACCTGACTAACAAACAGCCAACATTCACGTAGTGATGATTGGCTTACCATGTGGATTATCAGAGGAACACCTGCCGATCAAGACACCCAGGACTATTGACTAGGTTTATCTAAAATCTCTGCACCTGATACAAATATGATCAATCATTTTTTTTTATAATTAGAGAACTTATAACCTGATTACAAAAAAATACGATATGCTTTATTAAACTCATCAATAGATGCCACAACTATAAATTAATATCTGTTGTGTCCTGAGTGAAGTATTTCATCGTGGCCGTTGACCTGTGAGGTTTTTCCGTCCAGCATCGAGTGTATTATTATTATTATTATTATTATTATTATTATTATTATTATTATTCTTGAGAGTTTTCCACATCAACTTTACCTGTAAAGTGACAAATGACATCTGACTGGCGGAATGAAATTACCAAAGCAAGAAAAGATTTCACTGGAGTTTTAGTGACAAGTCTACTCAAGTCTTTCAATATTCTGGACAATCTCAATAATACAGTAGTGTTGGTGGTCTCCACTTGTCCTCTTATTTCCAAGTTCTTCAGTCCCTTTATAAATCATTCGATGACAGTACAAAGAGCACCAATTCCAGTTGGTATAATCTTCATTTTCATGTTTCACAGTTCTTTCAATTCCAAGGTCGAGATAATTATCCATACTTTCACTTTCTTTCACTTTTACTCTATGGTCAGCTAGGACAGCAAAGATTACAATATTACAAGTTCTCTTTTTATTATTATTATAGAGTCTGGTCGAGAGGCCAAGATTGGCCTAATGGGTAGAGTGTTTTCCAATGATGCCAGAGACCGCAGTGCAATACCAGGTCGAATCATACCAAACACTCAAAAAATGTTACTTGGTGTCACCTTGCTTAACACTTAGCATTATAAGGTAAGGATGAAGGGTAAAATTGAGCAATCAAGGGAATCTAGTTGCACCCACCTTTACAAATGGTGTAGTAGCTAGTGAAAAGGGAACCTTCGAGTCACCGTCTAATGCAGTCGCCAACTTTACTTACTTTACTTATTATAATGTCAGGGTTCTGGCCGAGATTAGGTGATCCATTTGTATGTCCCATTGGATTATATGTGTGTCATTTCTTTGGAGAGATGCTGGTTTGTGCATATTCAATTTGTTCGTACGGTCAAATCTAACTTTCTTTCAAATCTCCCAGTGCATCACTTGCCCATCTAGTTGTGTCTAGTCTTAGAGCCTTTCTTTGTTAATTTGCTGCATTCGTTTATTATGTGATTGATTGTTTCGTCTCTATCACTACATAACCAACATTTGCTATTTTGTTGCGTCTTATCTATTCTCGCTTCTATATGATTGATTCTTATGGCGTTGTTTTGTGTTGCTTTTAAGAGAGGTTCTCTTTCTCTTTTAAAGTTTCCTTTTCTTAGCCACATCCAGGTTTTCTCGTGGGAGATGTTTATCAGTCGTTTAAAACGCCCATAGAGTTGTTTTCCTCCTATTTTTGCAGTCTTGTTAATGCTATTCTGTTGGACAGGCTGACGTTAGTGTGGTTTTTGATGGCGCTAATCAGTCCTCTTTCGAGCATTTCTATGAAGTCCCCGAGTCGTTGTATCGATGCATCAACGCCGTCTTCAATGCTGACAAGCCATCTTCCTCCCCCCTTTCTTGATACATATAGTCTGTCAACATCGTCTCAGGGATGTAATTCCTTATGCATGGTCATTAGTTTTATTGTTCTTTGGTCTATTTAAGTTCTCAGTTCGACTTCAAAAAGGGTCCCGAATATCTAACGAGAGGTACAGGCCAGGTATTTATTTCTTTGGTAAGGTTTCTGCTGGGGAGTTTTGTCTCAAGTAGCTTTCTCATTCTAATGATATATTCTTTCTTAATTTTTTTCTTTCATCTCCACTCGTTTGATGGTGTCACCCTCCAAGATGTCAGAGTAGGTGTAGGTTTCGTTTTCTTCGAGTGTTCAATCTTGTCTTGCTTTGGTAGTTTCATTCTGCTTGTCAGATGTCGTTTGCCACTTTTCATTAATACTACGGCACATTTTTCTATAACAAGTTCCATTCTTATGCTCTGACTCTATATTCTAATTTTGTGTGTTAGAGTTTCTGGTTCTTTTTTAATTTTTTGTAAATAGTTTGACATCATCCATGTTCATTTGGTGATTGATCCTTTCTTGTGATATACTATATTTGTATGCAGCTGTCCATTTTCTGATTGAGACGTTAAATTGCATGGACATAAACGGTGATAATTTATCTCCTTGAAAAATACCTCTTCAGATCTTTGCTTTAGCTTAGCTTCTTCCTCCTGCTGCCAATTCCACTCTCCAGTTTTTCATGGTTCCCTCGATAAAGGCTGTGATTTCATCTGATATTTTGCACATTTTGTGACAGCATTGCGGGAAAATATCGTATTCCTTTTTGTAGTTAATTCAGGCCATAGCTAGATTGTTCTATCTGATCTTGCTCTCGGTTAGGACGTGGTGATCTATATAAAGTAACTTTGCTGTGCCTCTGTATCCTTGGCAGCATCCGTTCTGTTCTTGTTAGCGAGTAGTAAATATCTTCCCTTATTTGTGTTGTTAATATTTTCCACATCCTCGGTAATCAGGTAATGGGTCTGTAGTTGTTTGGGGCGGTTCCTTTACTTGGGTCATTTTGGATCAATATGGTATTTCCTGTGGTCATCAGTTTGGGAACATGTGGTCCTTGTAGGCATCTGTTCATTTCTAGTGCTAGTCTGTCGTTAATGGAGATGAAATTCTTGAACCAGAAACAATATATTCCATCATAGCCTGGCGCTTTCCAGTTTGATATTTTTTGTGTAGTTTTGATTAAATCGATGTGTATTTCCACTTTCGGGCTTTCTTCGAGTTATTCTAATTCTCTTGTCATATTGTTTATCCATTCGGCATTCTAGTTAATGATTTTTGGTTGCCATATTTTAGTCCAAAATCGTTTTGTTTCTTTTGCATCCGGTTGTTTTGGAATGTCCTGTTTTGTTTGTATTGTATTACCCTTTGTTGATATCTCTTTAATCTTCTTTCTTTCGCCAGTACTTTCAGGTTTATTTCCTTGTGTTGTACTGTTATTTTTTCTTGAGTTGTCTTTTCCTTTTTGTTCCTGCATATTCCATTTTCGTTCCTTTTTTTTATCCTTTTGGTCTGTTTTTCTAGATTTTTTATCCGCGTTTCCAGTCGAATTTCTCATCCTGGCTTTGATCTTTTCTTTGTGCTTGATCCCGATTTTGAGGGGAAGTCAATTTTCATAACCTGATTTCGCCTCTGCATAGATTAGTTCATTTAATTCGGTTATATTCTTTGATGATATATAAGGTATTACTTGCTTTATCCTATTCATTTCCGTTTTAACTGTTCTCCATTCTATATTTCTTACTGATGTTAAGATAGCATTTTCTTCCTGCACATTTCTCTTTAAATTTTGTAGATTTATCTTTTGTTTTTGTCTAAGTGTTTACTCTGGGTTGTTTGATTATGTGTTGTTTGGTTGAGTGGTATTTCTTTTTTTCGAAGTTGGCAGTTCATTTGGGTTCGTCTTGTTTTGTTTCTGAATACTTTATATGATTGGTACAGTATTGATATCTTATTAATGATTTATTTTCTAGTTTATTTCTAGTATTTCAAAGTCAGAAAAAATAACCTTTCTTTATTATTGTCCTGACTTGTCTAAAAACTAGCACATTATTGCCAGATCTGCATTATTCTTTTCCTTTATCCTCTTTGTCTAGATTTCTCCTAAAATAGCAATTTAGAGCAAGCAAGTTGTCTTCCCTAGTTTAATTTTTGTGTTTACGTCTCTGGTTGGTGTGGTTCCCTATGTCATCATTCTTGTACCTGAAGAAAAGTACAGCCAACATTCGCAGGATGGCTACCAAGTCTCCCATGTTGGCTATCAGGAGAGCACCTGCCGATCGTGACACCCAAGCCTGTTGACTGGTTTCCACGTTGTGTCATAATCTGATTCAAAATGTGTATCATTGGTAGTATATTGTGGCAATGCCATACTCAGGGATTGTTTATTATCTGCGCGCCTGACACAGATGTGACGGAGATCATCACAGGGATTGTTCATCAATTGCGGGTCATAAAAAAAAAAAGGAAAGAAAGTTTTTAAATCTGTTAATGTCCGCTATCTTGCTATTTTATGCTTATGCCTCGAACCAACTACCAAAATTAGTTTGTGGTTTTCCTTTATCACCTTCATGGGTTATATTTACAACCCTATTTTGAGACTTCATTTCCAAGTGATCATATTCTAATAAAGATGAGACTCCTGATGTTTTTTTCCGGTTGTATTGAGGATGGTAACTCTTCTTACTTAGCGCTTTCAGACAATATCAATATGTATTTTTTCATCGATTGATAAAAGTCATAGATAAGCCATATAGACTTCAGTGCTGTAAATTTGAACAAATCAATTCCGTGATTTCGAAATGGTTTAGCTTAAAATCATTTTGGCGATTAAAAAGTCATCATTTAAAATACAAAAGTTCTCCAGTTACGAGTAAAGGAAAATCATTTTTTTTAAATTAAAGATAAATTTTACTGACCCGAGTTTCTTCGAACTACATACAGTAAAGATTCCTTCATCTGCACTAGTAGTTCGATTCCTGAAATTTGATTAATGGTGAGAGTATGTTTTTTAATATAATCTAAGAAATAGAGGTTACTTGACATTCCAGAATGTTCCATTCTTATTTCATTTATTTTTTAGCCCCCATGATGCCCAAGTATTTGTATGTTACCTTTTCTCAGAGGGCTCTTATCTTGTCTTGTTTGGCAGTTTCATTCCGCCGGTCACATGACGTTTGCCACTTTTCTTTAATAACATGGCACATTTTTCTATCACAAGTTCCATTCCTATGACCTGACTGTATATTCTAATAGCATGTCCCATTCTTATTTCATACATTCTTTTTTTAAATGTCCCCATTCCTCCTAAATCCTCAAACACACCCTTCATAGCAGTGACACGTGACTCAGATTTTTACCGCAGTAAATTTGCACAAATCTTTTTCGTGATTTTAAAATAGTTTAGCTGAAACAATTTTGGGAATGAAAAGGTCTTCCTTTAAATTAGAAAAGTTCACCAAAAGATTTTATGAACACCGGAAAAGCTATGTTTTATGAAACTGGAAGCTTGTAATAAACATTAAAAATGTTTGATTGTAAAAAACACACTTATTTAAGTTTAAATTAAATCATTTCTAATGTTTTGAATTGATTTCGATGAAGGTTAAAAGTAACCCAAGTTTGAGGAATTCAGATATCAGAATAAACTAAATGAATATGATAAAACCTTCATCAAAAGTGTTATGTTTTGAAATATTAACGAACGTTTAGTAATTAAATCAAAAATATTTATAACAAAAACTTCATCATGAGCAACCTACAATCAAAAATTTTCACATAGATCAGTCGCACCAGAAAGGAAAAAAATCTATGCTTTTACTGTCATTTCATATATTATTTAAATAACATTTTAAACTGAAAAGTATTCTTCATTTAGGATTATCACTTTTAGAATTTAAATCTATTCAAATAGAAAGAAAAACGTATTTAGGTCATCTATATATATATATATATATATATATATATATATATGTGTGTGAGTGTGTGTGTGTGTGTGTGTGTGTGTCCTTTCCACAAAAAGCTGTTGGGAAAAATAGTTTTGATAAAAAGTTCTTTCAATACAATCTTTGAGATAAAATTTTATTTGACATAATCCCCTTCCATGTAAAATATGGAATCACAGTGTATTAAAGATGTGTTTAGTCTGAATAAAGGATTAGAAGAAGAAATATAATTCTGTCAACTAAAAAATCCACCCTGAATCTTAATGCATATCGATCACTATTGCCAAACTTCAAATCAGATGAGGCTGAGAGCAGAATCAGTGTCTGGTTTTGCTATTCAAAAAAGTTAATTGAAATACATCTGAAAGCATAAACTGTTCGCTAAGTAATTAACGTCCACATTTATATAAATTTTATCCAGAAATACCAATTTCTCAAGACATCCTGCTTAAATTATAGTCAACCGAATATGAATCATGTATATATAGAATTCTTGATTATCTAACCTTACTTCAGAATTACTTTATAACTCAGCAGACACTGCACAATCAGAGTTATAATAAAAACTAATTCAGATATTTGGAAGAAATGGAGAAAACTTTTTCTCTCTTCAGAACAACCGCTTTGGAACAACAAGACATGTAATTTCACTTGATTGTCAGACACGCACAGCGAAGCGAGGGCAGCCTATCACGTAAAATAATCATCAAAAACCAATTCCCTTCGACAGTTTAGCTATTTAAGTAAAACACCTTTCCTTTCAAACTGAAGCCTAATGCAGACATTGTGAAAGCTGGCATATCTTTTAATAGCTATAAATAACGTTTCTTTCTTCTAAGAATTTCTTTTAGCATTACAATCATTTCATAAAATTGTAACCATATAGCCAACTGGTTTCTTGGTCGGTTTCTTAGCTTAATGACGTAACAACATTTGTGAGTTATTCGATACCAAAGCCGTACCATCAAAAGGACACTAATGATACTGTTAATCCATATTTGGAAGGGTAAGAGATTTCATATATTTACCAATGGGTCTTAGTACAAAAGTAAACGTACAAGCACGACTGATATTCGAACTCACTTACTTCCACGCCGCTCTCAAGCACCTTAGCTACTACACCGAGGGGTCTCTTCTCTACATGGCTAAGAACGAAGTTTTCCCATTTTCCATTAAAATATCATTTCAGCCTTTTTGCTAAGGTGTAGAATACGACGACTTTATTCCCTACCTTAACGTTAGGACCCAAAATGGGTGTACTACGTAAGTCAATAAAACAGATCTTGTTGCGAGGCTCAATATCTGGTGCTGTAGTTTATATTGAGCCAATTTTTCACTTGCTAAATCGTCAAAGCTCACTCTGAACTAGAGGGACAGCGGCAATTATAAGAAACGCTTGATCTAAACGTATTTATAATTATATTGATCAAAGTTATTAAATTGGATTTATAACATTTCGTTGACGTAATTACAATGAAAAACATTCGTTATAAATTTCTCAATTTTTTCCTGAATATCTATGTAACATAAATATCAAAGCTATTGGGTATTTACATCGATAATGTCATCTTGTTGTGTTGCATATTGATCCTTGACCAGGCCGTCAATCAGAGACGCCCCTGTGTCAATGAGCAGATGAAAGATCACGTGATTTAATCGGAAGTAAGTAGACGTTATGAAATAAAATATGCAGTTGCCCGTGACAGTGGAGTTAGCTGCAGTCAGTGAGGACCGAGTCAGCTTGCAGTCACTGAGAGCGCCCGATTGGGATCTGTGACCCATCGCAGGTCTATGGTTGAACATTCCCGGTCGAGAAGCAGAAGAAGCGCTACGTGGTGTCTTGAAAATAACACATCGTTCTATGGTCAAGAGAAGAAGTTATAGGTCAATATAACAATCTGTGTTAGTCTGTCCACATCTCCGTCCGTCTGTCTCACAAACCTCAGAACCTTCAACCCCTAACGAAAGAATAAAAAAGACGTATATATTCTTATAAACAAGTCTTGTTCTTCAATAATTCAACCGCTATACAACAGTTGGTGTATTGCCAAGTCTATGAATTGTTTTCTAAATGAAGAACTCTTCAAAGAAACAGGTCATGGAAAAGGTATAGAAACAGAATAAAAAGACTTTCAGCTTACGTAGCACTGAATGTAGCAAGGGATTAACATAAGCAGATAACACACAAACAAGCGATAGAAGTAATGCAGATTAAAGTAATATGTTGGCATCTCTCCACTAAGAATCTTAGGGCCAGGCAATGGCGGATTGTAGCCAATGGGAGGGATCAAAGCGTCCATTGCTTCATGACCAGCTGCGGTAGATACATAACATTGTTTTAGTTCCTAGAGCAATCACGCGAGACTTTGGAGATTCGAAAATGACAGTTCGTATCGAAACAGCAAAAAGTGTCTCGACTGATTTGGGGCTTAAGCGAAACTGACCCTTCCCACATACACACACTCGTGGCATCATGCATAAAAGAGAAATATTATTCCATCTGTTTACTCAGAAAACCACTGCGTTTTCATTCATAGTAGTTTAAAAATATGATATCTTAAATAAAATGCGTATGTTTAATTGTGAAAGACTTATCTGTCTTTTGTTTTTGCAATGGATACAACTGAGGGAGCGGGGAATTAGAGATCTCACATTTTTTTGAGAAAAAGAGCAAAGAAGAAAACAAGAAAGAAAAAGAAACAAAAGCAATTAAAAGTTATTGGCACATAAGGAAATTATATTAGAGAAATGCAATTAGAAATTACTCCGTTTAGATAAATTTAATGTTGCTTTTTTTATTTATTCAAGCTTGACTTTTTTCTTTGCTTACTGGTATATTAACTCTTGTTGATTATTTGAGGCCGATGCCATCTTTTAAGAAGAACAGTAGTGATACTATATAACCCATACCTGAAAGAAAAAATGATATGATACCTTTCCCAAAGGTACTGGTCGAAAAGTGAACATATTAGCGTGACTAGAATTCGAACTTGCTCTCTACGATATCCCAGTCAAGCACATTAACCACAACGCGACGTGAGGTACCATCAATGCACTTGGTATGTTGTTAGAAAATAAATCAAATTCTAGGTGATGTAGCCGCTTTTGTTAATACAGACGAATTCTCAATATTACGAACATGTATCTCATAAAATTATGAGAATCCTTCAGTTCAGCCTAAATTGAAGAATCAATATCATCAAGTCTTCTTCTTATAACGGAGAACCGGTGTCTAGATTTCAATGAAATATTAAGGATGAGAAGGATAGCTTTAATTTGTCTTTGTAATAGCTGAAGACACGTTATATGATAAAGATATTGATTACTTATGACACTAGATCAAACATAGCTTTTTTAAAGGATGAATATCAGTCTGAAAGCGAGTGATATCTTCCAAGTACTAATTGTTCACTTTATCTTAATTATCCGATTAATTATCGGAATATGTAGAACAGAAAGCAAAGCAGATGAGCAATATGTCTATTCCATGTGTTCTTGCTAAATGAAAATCGATTTAACGAAAGATCAACATGAATTCAGCAACAAAAAAGAAATGTTGTGCAAACATGTTGGATATGGCAGAAACGGTTAATTAAAAATCCTCTGCTAATTACATTACTTTTAATTAAAATACAAAGCTGCAAATGATTAATTATATATGTTGTTTTTTTTTGTTGTTGTCTTCATTAGATGCTAGACTTTTGTTCATTCAATTGAAGCAATTGCTTGATGGTTTATTTTACGATGTTATCCTATTGGGTCTTTTCTTTAAAATTTCGGTGAAAAATCATCTCATAATTGTATTGTTTCTCTATAGAAAGGGACTTTTTAATTTAGCGTTGTTACGCTACCGACGATATATATATATATATATATATATATATATATATATATATATATATATATATATATATATATATAATCACATAAGTACATTGTCCAGTCGGCTGGGGCTGTAAAATACACCGAATGCTTCTCTGCAGAGGAAAAAGACACCCCTCGACGAGTATCCTGGATATGACACTAAACAATCTGATGGTGAGATTCCATCAACGCTGGAGCTTTGGGGAATGCAAAATACCCCTTCATTGCCATCGCTCCCAGGTCCACTCTGGCCCGGAGTGGTAGCACCTGATAAGGGTCCTATCTATGGGTCAAATAGTACTAAACCGTGCTTCTTTCACTATACTGATTTTTGCATTTAAACTGCGTATTTATGCTAACTTGAATTGTTTAATAGAGAACTGTTTTGACATTGGAACTGCGTACTAATGCTGAACTGAATTGCTCAAAATAGAATTGTCTTTGAGGTCTAAACTGTGTACTTATGCTGAAATGTATTATCTGAAATAAAACTGTTTGACATTTAACTCCGTGTATTGCCCAGTCGGCTGGGGCTGTAGAATACACTGACTACACCTCTGCAGAGGGGTAAGACCCCCTAACGTGTGTTCTGGATATGACACTAAACAATCTGATGGTGAGGTTCCAGCAGTGCAGGAGCTTTGGGGAATGCGTAGTACCCCTTTATTGTCATTACTTCCAGGTCCACTCTGGCCCGGAATGGTAGCACCTGATAGGGCCCTATCTATGCGTTAAAAAGACCTAACAGCATATTTATAATAAACATAATTGTTTGAGTAAACTGCATAGTTTGAAGTAGAAATATCTTTGACACTTAAACCGTACTCACATTTAAACTGCGTGCCTATGCTTAACTGAATTATTTCAAATAGAACTTTTTTTCGACATTAATACTGTATTTACACTTTACTGAATTGTTACATATAATTGCTTGAATAGTTTGAAATAGAAATGTTTTTGACAATTAACCCGTGTCCTTATGCTAAACTGAATTGTTTTAAATAGAACAGGTTATTTACATAAAAATTGATTTGGCGTTAAATAACCTACAAAGGTTGATATGGCATAAAACCCACAAACCAACCAACCAACCAACATAAGTACATATTTACTTTTGGGTCAGTCAGCCGTAAAAAAAAAGCATGAAACAATTATGAGGTAACCAATAAGGAATGAAGGAACGTTAATCTATTTTAGGTTTTATCCTGGTGAATGAGCTGATGTTGGAAAGTTGTTTTCTTTTAATTCTTTTAAACAAAATTTCGTAATGAATATACATATATATATATATATATATATATATATATATATATTTGAGCCATCTGGCGAAGGAACTTACGGCTACCGCTCGCATAATGCAAAGCTCTTTGAACGAATTGAGCAATCCGGTATCCGGTAAGGTATAAAATATAAAAAAAACGAAAGCTGCTGCTGCCGTGCTACTTATTAGCTTATAATTGCCCAGCTGACGTCGTATTCTTGTTGTCCAATTGGCCAGATACTAAGTCTAATGTAAATTTGGGCGAGTTTTGATCCCAGCATCAAGACACACTGAAGAGTTTTGATACGACGAAACATATATATATATATATATATATATATATATATATATATATATATACGTGAGTGTATCAGTGAAAATACAATGCAAAATTACAAACTTTTGATAAATATTTTGAATATATTTTTTCAAATGCTCAATTGCCGTCAGACGGGGCATCATAAAAACTGATATATTTTCACTCATTATCCGTTCGGTTTATGAAACTAATAGTTTCAAATATAAATAAAAGACTATCATCAGAAAAGAGGGTGTATATTCTTACCCAATGCATACATCACTGCCAGGATGTAAACTAAATATAAATGTTTCTGTGTTTTAATGCTGGTCTTCATTCAGGGATTTATTTGTTCTATAATGCTACTTAACGAAAACTAAATAACCTTATTTGCTCAACTATTTGTCCATAAGATGAACAGACGAATTTAGGCCTTCCAACAGGCATTAGCCCAAAGTGAGACACAAATAACCTTGTGTCCACATTTAAATTAGGGTCATTAATTCTAATTTCTCTTATAACCATTATTCTTTGCACTCCCCATGGGGTCGTAGGATGTAAAATGCAAGTGATCAGCAACTACAGTACTTTAGTAAAATGGAATATTCTGTTGTTTTTTTGCAAATAACTTTCATATTTTAAACTTAAATGTCTTTTTTAGAATTGGACAGTTCGCTGTTAACAGTATATCAAATGGATATATGCAATGAATTATATATTTCCTCACCAATAATTTCAATGTATTCAAAAATTTAGATATAAATTATTTCAGAAATATATTCAGTGTCAAAGTAAGTGGGTCCCTAATTTTCCTTATTTTATTTTCTGAAAGTAAAGGTAAAGCGCTAATGAAGATCTAAAACCACAATGTAAAAACAAATGTAACTAAAATAACCTGTAAAGCCTAATACAGTGTTACATTTATGAAGTGAAATTTTAATCTTTGACGACACTTAGAGAGCAATACATTATTTTCATTTAATGAATAACTTATCTGACCTCAACAGGATATTTCTTGTAACCCGTAACAATAGAACATTTAATTTTTGGAGACTGACTCTGCATGTTGTTAATATACCAATAGTTTTGGACAAAGAAGGCCTATTTACGTATTTTCCATTAGAAAAAAAATAATCTAATGGTAATAGCATGAGGTTGTAAAGCTATTTTGACCGAACTAAATTATTCTCATTCATATATGTCGAAGCTGATTTGGGCTTTGCATAACAGTGAAATAAAGCCACTTACAACTTCGCTTTTGCATTTACAACAGTTTCAACACAATTTCCTAGTATCATACGGGATTATTTATTGTGAGCAGTAATTTTTTTTACATATTTGATGAATCTGAAAAAAACGTATTTCAATATATATATATATATATATATATATATATATATATATATATAGTAAAAAAACACTTCCTTAAAAGTGTTAAATCGTCGGCATGTTCTTTCCACTTGTTTAAAGAAGTAATAAACCAAGTTTGATCTAATAACATTAATATCTTCCTCCAAGTCTCTAATGTTATCGATCTGATTTCGTTGGTATTCACTTAGTTCTTTTTGTTATATGTTAGCTAATTCATGTTGTTGTTTTTTTAAGTTTCAGGACATTGGTATTGGTAGGACTTTTGCTATTGCTTTTGGGGGTAGTTTTCAAATCTGCCCGCTTTTTCTAATGGCCAATATCTCCCATCGTACTCTATTTTATCTATTTCTTTTGTTGCAATGCATTCTGCTTCAGCTTCTAAATGGGCATTGACGAAATTCTCATATTCATCATTCGGGGTATGTGTTTCTGCCGTCACCTGTAGTGCATCAAATTTGTTTCTTAGTTTTAACGCATATTCACCTCTAATATCCCTGTTATTTAGCAGGGACCAGTCATAGTGTACATTGGTTGTTGTTTGGGTCGTATTCCTTAGTATGCTATCCGTATTTTTGCCGTGACAATTCGGTGATTGGAGGACACACCATCGAAAGAGGAATATGCCTCGCAAATCAATGCGCTATTATTCCATTTCTTTTTTTAAAAGACTTTGTCGCTCTGAGCTTTAGCATTATTTGCATACATGTAGATGCATATTCTTCCCTTTTGTATTGAGGCATGTTAATTTATTTTTTAGCACGAAATGTTTTAGATATTCCCTATTTCTGTTTGACGAATTGTGTGAGCTGAATTCATGGTTTATGTTTTTTGACCAACGACGAGAACGTTTTATTTCGGGATGTTACGAACAAAGGAGGGTAACCCATTATAGAAGACGATGAGATCAGTTTCTTCACCAACAGTGGTAGGGCTGTAGCATATGATTGTTGCGCTGAGGTAGCCATTAAAAGCAGCTATCATCATCCTAGTTTGTATTTTCTCAAAGCTATTTAGTGATTTTAGGGCTCGTGGTCCTATAACCATACTTAAACTTACTACCGTAACATTGACAAAGTTTTTCCAGGCAGATGCAGTGACTAGTGACCATCCATTGCCGATATCCTCGCTATGAGTACATGTGTGTTCTTGTTAGCGTATTATGTCTATGTTATGATCTACACCGATGCAGTTAGCTCCGGTAATTGTCCTATTTTATTTAAGGTTCTAATGTTGAATGTTGCTATTTGTATGGTGTGTTTGCATTTTAGTAAATTTTGTTTTAGTTTGAGCTCTGTAGCCTGGGCTCCGACCTCAGCAGGATTCACCCCTTTTTAGCCGCACAAAGAGAGATGGGGTTTGAACGGGTGGTTTGAGTGTGGGTCATGGTAATCTTCCGATGGCAGTTTTCATTCTCATCTATAGAAGCCACCCTTATAGATGAACAGCAGTTGTTCCCCTATTGAACTATTTGATCATGATCGTTGAACCGTTGGATTCATTCGCCTGGGAGCGGGTTAAGTACTGCGTTGAACAGTCAGAGGGTTTATCTGCTCGCATTTAAGTCCACCATGCTACTTCCTCTGGCTTTCGGAAAAAAATGAATATTTTTTCTTTCCCCCCATCTTTCTCCCCACTTCTCTCATTAAGTTTTAATGTCCACAATTACTTTCATTTTAAATTTCATCACAATCCTTATTAATGGTTCTTTGCTTCATTATAGGAATTCTATTTTACAGTAACTTTGGTTTTCGGTTTCAAATAAAGTACAATAGTATTAGCTCCTCATGACCAGGTTCAATTGTAACTTGAAATTAAAGAAAATGTATTTGTATTTAAAGCACAGATAGTATACTGCAGGGATTTTACAAGTAAAAAATAAAATTATTTATGCATTTTTAAATGTAGTTGTCCATCGGATCCGATGATGACGTTTGCA
>OY757924.1:85786641-85866641 GCA_963585895.1 Sepioteuthis lessoniana | reverse complement strand
GAGATCCTCTTTGTAGGTTTTCTGTTGACTTTCTTTTTAAGACAAGACTGTTTCTAATTTGAATGCTGTCCTGGAAATTTAGTGTTTTCTTTATTTAATTTTCGAATGTAAATTCCTATTGTGTATAGAATCAATTAAAAAAAAAGAAAAATTATGATAATATTTGGTAGTTTTTTTCAACGTGTTTATGTATCAACGGAATTTTGAATTTGGAGCTAAAATGTTTTGGAGCTTGTTGAATTCGAATAAATCAATAACAAAGTATGCTAAAACATAGCTTAAAGGGAAACCCATGGGTAGAACGATTTTTTATCAACAAAATCATAGAACTCTGCAAGCTGTTTACTAAATAATGTTGTGTGTGTGCGTTTTTAATTTCATTCTATTTTCTACGAACGAAACTTGTGCCTCCTCCTTGAGTGGTGCTTTTTATCAAATTATTGTCAACAAAACAGGAGACCTCTGCAAACCTATTGCTAAACAATGTTTTATTTTTCACTTTTAATGGTTCTATTTACACACAAAAATTAGGCAAATACATAGATGTTGTTTTTGTAGATTTTATGTGTATGGACATGTTTCTTCTTATTGTATGTATGTATGTATGTATGTATGTATGTGCCAAAGTTTCCATTCCTTTTCGACTTGTATAAATTTACGAGCATCGAGAAGTTAAGATTATAGTAAAAAATAGTTCAGCCTTTCTTTTTAATAAATGGGAAAAACATAGTCGCTTATCTACTGAACAATTAAGCATAGTAAATGACTTAATGAATAAATAGAAAGCATCCTCTTTACTGAGTCTTAATAGCACGAATGAAGTTTTTCATCTTCGTCGTAATTTTTTTTCAGTATACCTTGATCCAAGTCTATTGCAGGCAAAAATATAACGCCTGTGTTTTAAACAAATTTCCCATATTGCCTTAAAGATAATGATAAAAGTAAATAATGACTGTCCGGTGAAATTTTAAAATAACTCAACAGTGGACTTATTCGAAGTTAAAACTTTATGTGTGTACGGAGCGAGGAGGGACTAGAAGTTAAGGAAAAGGATTTTTTTCTGATAAGGTATAACTTGGAAACCATGAAAAGCCGTGTGATTGACGTAAAGGCGCGCAAATTCAACAATAGGTCAACGGCGCCTCTAACCAGATGCTGTGCGGACGAAACTCACGGGTCAACGGTCAGGATCTTATAGTTCCTTCAGGGAGCTTCAGCTACTTATCTTTTAGGATGGCGTCTATCGATGGGAATTAAACGAGTCAACGGTGCACCTAACCACATGCTTTGCGGACGAAACTCACGGGTCAACGGCCCGGATCTAGTAGTTCCTTCAGGGTGCTACAACTACTGATCTTTTAGGGTGGCATCTATCTATGGGAATAAAAAACAGCCATCAAAAGATTACCATGACTCATACTCAAGCCACATGTCCAAACCGCCCCGCCCTTTGCGCGGGTAAAATGGAGCGTGTCTTGCTGAGGTTGGAGCTCATGCTCCAGTATTAAAAAAATCAGCTACAGAATTCAAAATAAAACAAAAATTACTCAAATGTAAAAGCACAATACAAATAGCGACATTCAACATAAGAACTTTAAATAGAATATGCAAACTACCGGAACTAAGAGCTTCTGCTATAGATCATAACGTAGACATAATATCCGAACAAAAATACAGATACCTTCAGAGCGAAGATATAAAATACCACAATGCCGTCAATGGATGGATGTTTGTCTCGGGATCTGCATGGAAAATTTCTGTCAACGCCGCAAAAGGATGTGTAGGTATACTTATAGGACCACGGGCCCTAAAATCACTTATTAGCATCGAAAATATACAACTAAGGATGATAGTAGCCACATTTAATAGCAACCCCAGAACAACAATCATCTCCTCTTATAGTCCTGTCAATGTTAGTGACAAAAAGAACTTCATGTCCTTCTATAATGAGCTATCCTCCCTTGTCTGTAGCATCCCAAAACACAACGTTCTAATCATCGGTGGAGACCTGAATACCCAAATAGGTGAAAACGTAAACAAGAAATTCAGCTTACACAAGTCATCAAACAGAAATGGGTAACATCACACTAGAAAATAGATTAACTTGCCGTAATACTAAATTTCAGAAAAGAAAGGAAAAGCAATTGACCTACGCTTACGCAAATAACCCTAAAGCACAGATAGACTACGTCCGCATAAATAAGAAATGGAATGATAGTACATTGATTTGTGAGGCATATTTCTCTTTTGAGTGTGTGTCCTCCGATCACTGAATAGCCACGGCTAAGAAAGTACTGAGCCAAGGAGGGAATGATGCACGCATAACTTCAACCGTACACTATAACTGCTCCATGCTTAAAAATAGTGATATTTCCAATAAATATACGTTAACCCTAAGAAACAAATTCGATTCACTTCAGAAAATATCAGAGACAATCCGAATGGCGAATATGAGAATTTCATCAATACCCACATAAAAGCGGTTGCAGAATGCATGTCATCTAAACAAAGAGCTAAACCTAGAGTCCAATGGGAAACATTAGCGGTTAGAAAAAAAGCGTGCTGACATGAAAACGGTATCCCTATGCAATAGAAGTAACCCAACTAATATCAACGCTCCAAAAATTAAAAAAGCACAAAATGAACTAATAAAGTATATATAAGAAAACAAGCTCAATACATACTGTGAAGGTAATGGACGCAACATCCCTGAGTATTCGAAGCGCGCACGAACGTGTCTGGCTTGTAGAGCGGAAAAGTGAAACCGATATGGCTGCCTCGAGCATATTTGATGATGGGAGTTCTCGAACCAGCGAGAGGTAATTTGCACGTATGCAAATTCTTGCGAGATCTCACGAGCATAAAATACGCACGGTAACGGCTGGAAGGAACGTTTTTGTTCTGAGTGTGTCGCCCGACGAACTTGTTACAACTGAAGGAAGGAAGGAAGGAAGGAAGGCGAGAACCGGAAGGAGAAAGACGGAAGGAAGGAGAAAGAGGGAGTGAGTGAGAGAGAAGAAACAACGAAGGAGAAAGAGGGAGAGAACGCTCGAATCAATGCACCCTGAAACTGACTTGCGAAATCCATCGCAGCCTACTGACACACAGTATTGGGATTCTGTCATTGTCTCTCGTGTGAGGTGTACATTGAAGAGACGGGAGTTTGCGAAAGGAACTCCAAGAATCAATTTCACGTTGTCCTTTACGCCCGCTCTTGACAACACATACAAAATTATATCGGTAAGACTAGAGACTCGGTTGATGATATACAATCTAGGATAGCATTGCAGACAGAAAACGAGTAGAAGGGAGCGTACTGTGAAAGCAAAACTGAAAGCTGTCAGCCAAGAACAACGAATTCCCCCGTGGAAAGATTATTTCAAAAATTTACTTGGAAAACCTCCGAAACTTGCAGGTGAACCAATCGGAAAAAAAATATCTGTTATCAACTTGACATCAAAGTAGGACAATTTACGCAAGAAGAGCTCGATTTGTACAAAGAAAAAAATAGAAATAGGAAAATTGCAGGGCTTCATGAAATACCCCCAACAGTATGGAAGACAAGAAAATTCGATGACATACTGTTCCGATAGTGCAACGCAGTATATAAACAAAACATATTATATGGACAAAGGGATACATCCCCCCTTTCCCTAAGTAGTGTGACATCGGAATAGACAAGTACTACCGATGTACAACCTTTATTTCCATAGAAGACGAGATCTACCATGCTCTGCAAGGCAGCCTCATAGAATCTAAAATAGAGAAATATTCAGGAAGAACCAAAATGGTTTGGGGAGCAATCAGTCCATGACATGACAAATTTTGACTATCTGTCGAATTCTAGACGTTCCTGCAAAAACCTTGAGGCAAAACTATTATTCATCGGCTTTTCTAAGGCATTTAACTCCATACACAGAGGGAAGACGGAGCAAATACTTCTCGCCTACGACCTCCGCATAGAAACCGTTGTAGCCATAATGACGTAATATAAAATCACGGATGTAAAAGTTCTCTCACCAGAGGGAGACATAGACTACTTCGACATTGTAGCAGGTGTGTTACAAGTAGATACATTAGCGTCATACCTGTTTATTTATCTGCCTATACTACGTGCATCGAAAACGGCTTCACACTAGCAAAAAAAAAAGAAGCAGAAGATACCCCGCACAATTTATTACGGATGTGGACTATACCGATGAAATAGCGTTTCTGGCAAATACACTCGCCCAAGCCGAATCCCTGCAACATAGTCTGGAACGCGCAGCAGGTAGCATAAGTCTCCATGTGAACGCAGACAAAACGGAAGACATGAGCTAGGTTCTGGGAGGCAACATCTCCACTCTAAACAGTGGCCCTCTGAAACGAGTAGACAAGTTCAACTACCTCAAAGCAGCGTTCACTCAACCAAAAATGCCTTCAACTCGTGACTAGCAAAGGGATGGGCAGCCATCAACAGGCTATTGGTCATATGGAAGTCAGAGCTGACCGAAAAAATAAAACACAGTTTTTTCCAAGGAGGGGTCGTATCAATATTGCTATATGGATATACCACATTGACGCTAACAAAGCGTTTGGAGAAAAAGCTTTACACCAATTGCACAATAATTCTACAAGCTGTATTAAAAAAAGTGCTTGAGGAAATACCAGACAAAGCAGCAGCTGGACGACCACTTACGACTCTTCACGAAAACCATCCAAATTCGACGAACCAGACATGCAGGACATTGCTGGAGAAGTTACGATGAACTCGTTAGCGATATACTCCTATGGACCTCTTACATAGATGAGCAAAAGTTGGACAACCAGCTAGAAAGTATCCCCAGCAGCCCGGGGCCGATATAGGATGTAGCCTGGATGACCTGCTGGGAACGATGGATGATAAAGACGGGTGGCGAGAGAGAGAGTCAGGAAATCTGCGCTAACAGCAAGATATAGGATTCATTGAGCGACTTCACGCTTCAATGAACACAAATCATGCCGTTTATTTTAATTTATTTAAAGGACAATATTTTTTCTATCTTCTTGATTTTTTAAAACTATTCAGAGGCTTGAGAATTGTTTTAACCCGTTTTTAAAAGCAGTTCCCTTTGCTTTTTTTTAAATTAAAACAGATCAAAATTCAGACTTTTGGTCTTTATCGTTATTAATAAGATCATAGTTTTTTTAATCACGTGGTATAAAACTTAGACTGCAAGAGTTTGATTTTACTTCAAAATTTGGCACCGTCTTCGTAATTTTGAGTTGTATTGTTAGACTTGAGGCAAGGTATATTTTATTTTAGCAAACTTATTTTTCAAAGGACACCACAAAGACTGCACTGACTGATATATTTTTTGTTATTATTGGAGTAGTTACAGTCAGATTATTTCGAAAGTTTATCGTGTCCATTAAACTATGCATCTTATTTTACAACTGTAAAACTAGTTCTGTTAACTAGAAACCTTATGTTTATAAACCAATTCTGAATAATAAGTGCTAACATTGCAAAACACATCAATTAACTAGTATAATACAAAATCATAGACTATAAGTCAAAAGGGGGGTTTCATCAGTTATGATAATTTAGTTAGATACATCGAAAATATCTCGCAGGTGTAGTCGTAAACAAACCACGTAATTTGTTAGGACTGGAGATATATATATATGAAATGGTATTATTCTGGAGTCGACTTCTTTAGAAAAACGGTAAAAGTTTGAAATTTGACTGCAACAATAGAAACATATTTCAACTAAGTTCCACGTCATTGACTGCTGATCTGGAAGACTTCTTTCATGCTACCACAGTAAATATATGTTGAATATATATATAATTTGGTTCGGTCAGGTTTTATGGCATATCAACCATTTCTGATGTTGGTATTCAGCCCTGCCCGATACGTCTAGCTTAGCCAGGGAGTTTTCACTGAACTCAGATCCTTCGGCTTTACTTGTAAATCTGAGATAATAGCCACTATTAGACACGTTATGAATTTTTGATCCAAATAGTGGTTTTTTAGTTACCTCGCATGTTGACTTCGGTCGCAATTCTGGAAGTGACCCTCAATTCTCAAGTATTTATGATTTCCAATTCCACACTCTCTGTATTTCTTCCTTCTCCTTCCTTCTCTCCGCTTGTCTCTGTTCTGCTTCTCACCTCACTGTTCTACCGGTCTCTCTTGTTCTCTCTGATCTCCTGATCTCCTGCTCTACTCGTGAATGGGCGCTGCGCACTGCTTATATAAATTGGGGGCGGGGTCTCGACAATTTTTGTGTACGCCCATGAATAATGATATGTAAATTGCCTGCATGACCGAAATTTTAACTCACAAATGGTCGCCGTTTCTTTAAGAGGTGCTAAAAATGAATTTTGGTCGCCCCGTTGATATTCACCAGACAAGAGACACTTGAAACGGGACACATCCACTTCTGCCGACTCAGGCCCTGACGTGAACTATTTCTCATCTAGACCACAAATATTTCATTACTTCTTTCATCACAAAATCCACTCAACGAATCTGCCCCTTAATTCCTGGATGTCGGCCAAAGAAAAGAAATAAAGAAATAAAATAAGATAGAAAATAAAATGATAGAGAAAAAATATAGGAATTTTCTCTACTTATTCCCTGTATTAACAAAAAATAACAACTTTTTTCCAAATCTATCCTTTCATCAATTTAATTAACAAATTCCTTCTAATCTCTTTGAACCGTTAATTGATTAA
This sequence comes from Sepioteuthis lessoniana, assembly GCA_963585895.1. Lineage (NCBI taxonomy): Eukaryota > Metazoa > Mollusca > Cephalopoda > Myopsida > Loliginidae > Sepioteuthis > Sepioteuthis lessoniana. The sequence continues at coordinate 85,859,938 of OY757924.1, read as the reverse complement.
TTAATCTGTTGTGGGGAGAGTTCTCTCTTTCACAATTATAGGTCTTTATTGCCACATTCTGTATATGCATATTTGTTGAATATATATGAATTGTTTTGTTCGGGTTTTATGTCATATCAACCCTTGTAGACTATTTATTGCCACATCCTGTATATGCACATATGTTAAATATATATCATTTGGTTAGGTCGGGTTTTATGGCATATCAACTATTATAGATATTTAATGTCAAATCCTCTTTATACTAATGTATTAAGTATATATATATATGATCTGTAAACATTTTGTAGATAACATTCTTCAACGAGTCTCCGCTCTTTTTTGTACACATCTTAATGGTTTCAAGTATTGGTATATAACAGTTACAATCTAACATCTTTCATTTGTTTGCACACGTAGTTTGTTCTATTAGACTGTCATGTTATACAACTCCCAGTTAGAGTGAACCTGGGAGCAATGACAATGACGAGATGGTTCACATTCCCCGAATATCCAAGCCTGGATGCTCGCCATGAGATTGTTTAATGTCATAACCAGGAAACATTTTGTAGGGTTTTTCCCGTCTGCAAAGATGCAGTCAGTGTATTCTACAGCCCAGCCGACTGGTCTACTTGTTAAAGAGTTTGTCAGTTTGTTCATCTGGGTTTATGGCATATCAACCCTAAATCCATTTTATACAAATAAACGGTTCTATTTCGAACAAATCAGTTTAGCAGAAAGGCACTGCTTAATTGATAAAGACAATTCTATTTCAAACTATTCAGTTTGATCAGACAGTTTTAATTCAAACAAATTCAATTTAGTATACGATTAGTTTTTTGTTTACACACAGTTAGTTGACAATTCCGAACAATTCAAGTAAGTACAAGTTCATTGTCAAAAATAGTTCTGTTTCAAATATATCAGATTAGTATATGTACGAAGTTGATTAGTCAAAACAGTTCTATTTCAAATAATTCAGTTTAGCGTAAGTACGCATTTTAAATATCAAAACCGTTGTATTTTTAGCCATTCAGTTCGTATGATTCGCGTTTCAGTTCTATTTGACCCATTAGGATCCTATCAGGTGTTTACCACTCCTGGCCAGAATGGACCTGGGAGCGATGGTAATGAACGAGTGTCCCGCATTCTCCAAAGCGCCAGCGTTATTGGAACCTCACCATCAGATTGTCTAGAGTCATACCCAGGATACTCGTTGGAGGGTCTTACTCTTATGCAGAGATGCAATCGGTGTAGTCTACAGCCCTAGCCGACTGTACAAGTCTTAGTGAGATATATCTTCATAACCGAGAAAGCTTTGGCTATTTTATTCCAAATAATTATTCTTTATCCCAAAATAATAAGTGTGCGCGCGTTTTTGTGTGTGTGTGCGCGCGCGCGCACGTACGTTTGTTGTTTATATTACCAAAGATAAAAATCGAATATATCAATTGGTGTCTACTCGGCTAACAATGGCAGTTCAATCATAAAAGTACGTTTAGTTATTAGGAGCTGAACTTGATCGATCTTGTATGTTCTGATCAGGAATAAATCAGGAATAAATCAGATATATGATCTAGGATTTGAAACACAGACTTTCTGTCACCAGCTTCATGTTTATACATGTATTGCACAAGTTATACACGTTTATAAAAACAAATTATTCTAGCTAAAACAGTGTTTCAATTTATAAGCAAACTTTGCAGTGTCTTTTAAAAGTTCATCGTGAGCAGCTATTTTTCTTAATCATAAAATTTAACAGTTGATGGGCTTAGTGGCCCCCGTCTAACAAAGTCGGTTATCCGAGATATTTGAATAGACAGATACCCACACAGGACCAAAAAATGGCGTGCCGTACCAACTGTAAGTACTGGGTTAGCGAGTGACCGAGGAGAGCATTTTAAATATAAGCAGTAATAGCAACCGACTTTTTTTTCGGTGTCTTATTGCTTACATTCTTCACGACTAAAAACAAGTTTGGCTTTAAGAAAAGAAGAGAAATAAATCGCAAGTCCCAATCCATCGAACATTAGAATGTAGATGTTTATTAGAAAAGTTAAAAACCTGGAAATAGTTTTCTTTCACGAAAATTGTGTTTCTTAATCACAACTGACTAATGGAACTACATGTCTTCCTTTCCTATTTGTTAATCGAGGAAAGAGCAACTGTTTTTCGACTTTATTTTTTTTTACTAATCATTACAAAAATATTGAATAAGTACACGTACATATAAGGAATAGCATGTCTCCTTTTTTTCAGTAAATAAAATAGTAGCATATAAGAAGGCAAAATAATTTGACGTAAAATTGAATATTCTGAAATGTACCTTCATCATCAGCATCTTGTTGTGCCATCAGCACGGATATTCCTGACCCTCTTTTACCATCCCTCCCTATCGTTCATCGCTTCCGGCAGGTTCTCAGGGCTACATCCCATATCTTCACCGAGCTGCTGTATTTATGTCCAAGTTGGTCGCCCTCCTTTTGTTCGGCCATGTGAAGGTACGTAGGTGTACATCAATTATGAGCTCGTCCCAGCTTCTCCAGCGGTGTCCTGCATGCCTGGTTCGTCTAACTTGGATAGTTTTCGTGATAGGTAGTTGGTGGCCGTAAAGCTGTTGCTTTGTGGGGTGTTGCCTCCAGGATTTTTTCAATATTGCTCGCAGCATTTTTGTGTAGTTGCCGTCAAGCCTTTTCTCCAGCCGTTTAGTTAGCGTCCATGTAGTGCATCCACATGGAAAATACGTCCGGAATTTCTTAAATTCATTAAAGAATTTTTATATGAAATATACCTTTAAAAGGTTGGTTCAATTTCTACCTTATTTAGGGAATATTCTATGAAGACAGAACTTTTAGCTTTTAAAGAAAATGTGTTCTGTGTCTTACTGTAATTGGTTTATTTACTGCTAAATAAGAAAAAGAGGAAGAAAAAAAAGACAAAGCTTACATCTTCTCAGTATGCTAAAAACATTTTTGCAAGTTTTAGTATTATTAATATTAAAAAGACGAAAAGACAACTATTCAAGTCACTGATAGCGGAGCTAATAAAGGAACACTGAATTAAAATTATGAAAATTAATTTCTTATATTCACATTTCTTTTTCTCTCCCAGGGACGGCGTGCTGTAAAAGATCTACTGAGACATATCTGGGGATCAAATTTATAATCAATGTCGGTTAATCTAAAATATGTTGCATGACTATTTCTAGTTTGGAGATTGATAGACGTATTGAGAACACAAGGGCAGGTACAAACGTCTTAACTATTATATAAGAAATAAAGTACGTTTTATTCATTCGGTTATGTGACCTAGTCAAATTTTTGTAACGCTCACATAACGGTACAAACAATAAAACAACTTGATAAAGACGTAAGTATTTCCTTCGTATCAAAATTAATAGATTAGACAGAAAATAAGACAATAAAGATGTCACCATCTGTTACAGTAGAGTATTTCTTTGAAAATAACAGAATCGCTTTGAACGGAGAGTATACCTAGCTATGACTGAAATGTTGATATATGTTTGGCAACCCCCCATGACAACGTAGCACAAGACCTTTTTAACGTAGAAACCCGACACAGAGTTGCTGCCCAAATACGTCCAAAGGCTCCAAAAATGCTTTGAGCTCCGTCACGTTTCCTTGAAAAAAGCATATTAGGCACTAAAGAAATAACCGAGCCTTGCCGAAGGAATTGAGAGCCTGGGAGAACGGCCCCTGAGTTCCAAGATGGGTTGGTCTTAGCCACATGACACGCATGTTGGGCTTCCCCGGTACTTATATCTGGTGACCTTGACTGACTGTCCACAAAAGCCAAGACACACGTTCAAGAAACAGGCCGGACGTAGTGTATTGTGACTCAGTGGCAAGACTGGAGTTTTCCTCACTCTAACAACACGTTACATCTTTTTATGATATCAGGTTTGCTATTTTCTTTTAATGGTGATCGGTGTACAAACTCTGATATATCAATTTATTCATATATGAGACAAATAATTTTTGCTTCATCAACCTATTTACTAATATACTATTTACAATGAATATACATACATAATATACAATAACCATATCCAATTAGTAAAAAATTCGACAATGTGCACGCGCGAGCGTGTGTGTACCACTGTGTGTGTGTGTGATTACGGGCATATGTCAACACTTAACGTGTGAATACTTATGGATTCTAAATGACCATGCTGGATTGTATAGTAGAAATACTGTGTAGTCTTTTAATTATATTAAGGAGAGTTTCTATAAATTGTTCGATGTACTGTTGTATGGATGAATATAAGCAGGCAGTTACTATGAAATCTTTGTAGCATTCGAAAGTGATGATAAAACAAATTCAACATCCGACTGATATTTAAAGATGCAGAAAGAGTGTAGTTATTCAATAAAAAGTTACAAATTCTTAGGAGAGTACGTATGTATTGAAATCATTTCTACCAGACTGTTATAAAATAAGTGGACAGGAGTGAAACACACAAAAACACTACAAATTATGAATAGAACAATATTAACTGAAAATTATGAAATCAGTTAAATATTTAAGTGGCCATAATATCCATATTAATGACAGCCATTTCAACCGTTCAGGAAACATTTGTTTTTATTCATATTTTTAAAAATCTAAACATTCGAAAGCGCAAGTATAATCTAAGATAATAAAGTTAAAAATAAAGTTAAAGAAACTGGAGTAATAGGAATGGACCAACATCATGGCTATTGGATCTCTGGAAGAAGACTTCAGGAAGAAGTCGAACAAATTCTAAATAATAATAATAATAATAATAATAATGATATGAGACTTTAACATACAAACGGATCACCTAATTTGCAAAGTTGTTGACTTTGCTGTCCCGGCGGACACAGAATAAATCTGAAGGAATGTGAAAAGAAGGATAAGTACCTCGACCTTGTTAGAGATTTGAAAAAGCTGTGGAACATGTAAGTGACGATTGAGCCAATTGTGATAGGTGCTTTCGGCACAATAACTAAAGGATTATTAAAAGACCTGGAGGACTTGGAAGCTTGTTGACGGGTAGAGACTATCCAAATGACAGCATTACTGAGAACGTCCAGAATCCTGAGACGAGTCCTAGAGACTTGAGGAGACTTGCTGTCACTCAAACTCCAGTTAAAAACCATCAGCTAACAATGATGTGAAAATCTCTAAAGGAGTAAATATTATTAATAATAAACCCATGAGCTAACGCTGACGTGAAAAACTCTAAAGGAGTAAATAATAATAACCAGATGCTGCAATCTAGGAAATAAGATTACAAGACTAGACTCGGGGGAGAAGGGGGTCAACTAGGAATTGTGCAAGAAATGGAAATCTAAACAAATAAGCAAATGATAAATGCAGAAACAAGACTTGCCCTTCAGAATAAGAGGCATGATATTCTCCGGGATTTTGAGATGCAAACAGTTAAGTTAATCCCAGCAAGAAGACCATTGCTAATAATAGTAAACAAAAGAGAGAACCTACCGACTTGTGAAATTTGCTGTCCTGGCGGACAAGAGAGTATTTAAAGAAAACGAAACAAGAGACAAGAACTTATATCTTGCCAAATCACTTGGTGAACTATGAGACCCCATTTATAATTTGCGCGTTTGGTACTGTCTGCAAATGATAGGAAAAGGGAATTCTTTCTCTCTCTCCTTCTGGTTTTCGCCTGCCTGCCTTCCTTCCTTCCTTCCTTCCTACGTTGAGTTGTAACACGTTCGTCGGGCAAATGCACTCAGAACATAACTTTTGTTCAGCCGTCACCGTGCGTATTTGTATGTTCGTGAGCTCTCGTACTAATTTGTATACGTGTAAATTACCTCTCACAGGTTCGAGATCTCCACTCGTCAAATATGCTCGCGGCAGCCATATCGGTTTCCTTTCTACAAGCCAGACACGTTTGTGCGCGCTTCGAATGCCCAGGTACGTTACCTTCACACTCCTCCCTGATTTGGGAATCACACAACGTACAGCGCAGAGCAGGTCTTTTGAGTCTGCTGGTCTTTTGAGTCTGCTGCTTCGTCTGAGCGGAACGCTCTCGACTACGTTGTCGTCCTCGGACATGTCTCCGGGCCCACGTTGACCACGGTCGCTGTGGTCGCTTTCAGATGCTGCGGCTCCTCCCGCGGCTCCTCCCGCGGTAAATTCAGCATCGGCGCTTCGTCTTCAGAGGAAGCGCTGCTGCAATAAGTGGCGTCTGCTCCTCGCACTAGACGAACATCTTTTATGTGGCGAGGTGTCCCATCAACAAGGACCGAATGGGGGCTGTACACACCCGTGATTGTTCCCTTTCCGAACTGGGTTGTACATCGCCCATGAGGGATTTTCACCCAAACATTATCCCCTACATTGTACCTGCTGGGTCCGGCATCCTCCGGGCTGTACGGGCTGTATATGAGTATATTAGGTTTGCTGGTGCAGTTGACGTCGACACATCGTCTTTGGGAGTCACATTGTACCAGTATACAGCCTCCATCACTGAGCACTGTGTTCTTGCGGCAATGCGCTTTATTGTGCGATGAGATCTCTCCACAATCCCGTTGCCAGCCGGTACGTATGCGCATCGGAATCTCATCCGAACGCCCCAGCGCTCGGAGAATCTAGAGAACGCCTCTCCGCTAAAGGTCGTGGCGTTATCTGTAAGAAGCTCAACAGGCGCCCCCCTCTCGCAAAATACGGTCTCCAACTGCCGAACAATGCTGGCAGCATCTTGCCATGATAACGGCCTCCAAATAGCAAACCGACTCGGACCGTAGTCGATTAAGGTTAGGTAATGACGACCTCTAAGGTGAGTCACGTCCATTCCAACCCTCCTCCAGTTCTCGCATACGTCCAGTCTGCCTGCTTTCCAACTCACCGGGGCTGGATCTATAGACTGACACTCTTCGCATTCTCTAACTACCTACCGAACAGCTGCCTTAGAGACCTCAGGACTCGCCAGTTTCACGAAGTAGAGTGTGCGCTTTACGCCAGGGTGTCCACAAGATCGGTGAATGGTCCAAATGTGAGCGAGATCCAGCTCACCCATACATGCACTGCATACTGGCTCGATGGGTTCCGCTTCTTTCCTAAGTGCATCCAGCCACCGTTGGGGCACTCTAGTGAGTGGATCAGCTCGGTTCACCTGGGATTTGACGAGTGCCACGTCAATTGTCAGTCTATACTCCGCTGCTAATTCTTGGAGCGTTCTCAGTCGCCGTCTTATTAACATCCTCGACGCCGCCTTAGTCCGCACCCTTGCTTTCCCGGACAGGGTGTCAGAAATCCACTGGTGCACGCAGGCCGAGTCTGTCCGCAGGTGAATCACACTCGCCTTCCAGTGCAGCGCCAGATTAATGCCCCTCAACACTGCGTCAAGCTCCGCCAGGTTGTTGTGCTTATCTGCGTGCACTGGTCGTAGCCAACTTGCGTCTTCAGTGATGGCTCCGTCATATTCAATAGCCACCCCGGTGGCCAGGGAGCTGGCATCCACCCACACAGTGACTTCCTGACCATCCGCGCACCAGTCACCACGTGCTGGATCAGTTTGTGACGATCTCATCACAATTTCGTCAAGCATCCGACGCAACATGGGGTCTCGTCTTTCGTCGTCCCATCCGGTTGTCACAGCGTTAGCTCTCCGTTTCACAAACGCAGCTGCAACACGGAGCCAGCCGCACACTGGAAAATGCCCGGTCAGCCGCCCACACACAGAAAAGACGGCACGACGCGTAAGTACATTGGGAACCTTCGGACGCTCGCCGTCGCGTCGCCATCTAAGCTTGCCGCGCTCCTCCCAGACGTATACGCCCAACACTCGAGAGCCACTACTTAGTTGTTCCGGACTCTTACAAGTCAGCCCAAATCGTTCAAGAGCCGTCTTCACTTGCGCTGCCGAACACACACTTTCGTTAACAAATGTCATCGACATACGAAGAGGTAGCCCGACTGACGGTTTCATCTTGCCCGATCACAGCTTTTACAATGGACCGCATAATCTGGGGAGCTACATTGAGCCCGAACCTCAAGCGGGTGAGGCAGTACCTCTGCCCTTTAATTTTCACCGTTTGAAACGGCCACAGTCATTTGTCAACGTGGATCTGCAGATATGTCCGGCGTAGGTCCACTATGGCGGCTTTTGGCCCCTGCTGTCGCCATTCCCGCATGGTTTGAGCACATACGTCTGCATTCGCCGTTTACGCGTTCACGTGCTCATTCAACTCGCGATAGTCCATAACTGGCCGGACCTTCTGCTTACTTTCCTGTAATATGGCCATTAATGGTATCAGGCCTTTAGGAGGGCCAAGTTCGCTCTCCGGGTACGGAATCAGCCAACTGTTCTGAATCCAAGCCAGCAACTCCCGCTCATATTCACCTTGGAGTCGCTTAGAGGCAGGGTATTCTGCAAGCCTGTTTATCAAAGACACAGGTGGCTGGTCACCGACCATTTTCAAGATGCGGTCCATACGCGCTTGGCCTCGTCGAGGGTAATAGCAGCACACATCAGTCTTTCACGCTGAGGAAATTTCACTTCGCCGGTGGCAGACATAGTCATTCAACCAAGTTGTCTGATCGCATTTAGCCCGAGTAGCAGATCATATCCAAACAGCGCCTCATCTACAACCAGGGCTCGTACGGCGCCTGAAGGTCCATTGCCGATGCCAATTCGGACCACGCTCTCTCCACAACACATTGACGAGTTCCCTCCTACAACAATCAAGGGGACTTGCTTTTTCTTCCACGTCTGACAGCATGGTTTGCGAACTAGGGTTTGCGTACAGCCTGTATCCACCAGGGCAGTTCGTCGTACTCCGTCAATCTGCACACTGACTGCAGGCAGAGCGCCATTCATATGAGGTCTTGGGGAGAGACTGGCGCTGAAGACTCGTCCCCTCGCTCGTTTCCCGGACAATTTCGTGCAACGTGGCCCTGTCGCTTGCACCGATAATAAATGAGACTCTTTGGGGACCTGGGACTTCCACGCCGCCTAGGACAATCTCGAGCCATGTGGTTAGGTTCTTGACACACATAGCATCTCCTTAAACCTGTGACTCCCTTCTCCTGACGTCCCGGTAGTTGAGCTGCTGCGGCTGCCGATTCTGTGCCCACGAGACTTTCCTTCTATATTGCGCGGGCACGGGCCAATATTTCGGATATCGGCAAATCGTCTACTCGGTTTAGGGTTAGGGTTAGAAGATTCTCCGCATGCTCCGGCAACCCAGCAATGAATGCGCAGACCAGACCTCGCTCCGTCATACCTCCGAACTGAGTCGCAAGCTTGCGTAGCTCAGCCAAATAGACGTCCACCGTTTCTCTCGGACGCAAACGGCGCGCCGCGAACTGCTTATACACCGTTACAGGACTGAGAGCAAATGCTGTGTAAAGAACATCTTTTATACAGGCAAAGTTAGCCCTCTTCTCCTCACTCAGCTGCTGATACACTGCGTATGCGCCCCCCGAGAGGCGCATCGGCACCACGCATTCGATATGTTTTACCCCGCTAAACCGGCACACCAACTCTGCCTTCTCCACCCATTCAACCACCGATTGCCCAGCATCGGTCCCGTCAAAAAGGGGAATAAGTTTTGGATCAAAGGCCATGATTGCCGAAATAGCTTGTTGTCAAGAGCGGGCGTAAAAGGCAATAGGAAACTGATTCTTGTATTAATTGAAGAGAAGACACTGTTGTTGGTTTCAGGGCGTATTGAGTCGAGCGCTTTCTCCCTCTCTCTCGGTAGCTGTTCCTTCTCTCTCGCTTTCTCCCTAGTTCTCCTTTCTTCTTTCCTTCCTTCCTTCCTTCCTTCTTTCTCTCTCTCCTTCTGGTTCTCGCCTGCCTGCCTGCCTTCCTTCCTTCCTTCCTTTGTTGTGTTGTAACACGTTCGTCGGGTAAATGCACTCAGAACACATCTTTTGTTCAGCCGTTACCGTGCGTATTTGTATGTTCGTGAGCTCTCGTACTAATTTGCATACGTGCAAATTACCTCTCGCAGGTTCGAGATTTCCCCTCGTCAAATATGCTCGCGGCAGCCATATCGGTTTCCTTTCTACAAGCCAGATACGTTTGTGCGCGCTTCGAATGCCCAGGTACGTTACCTTCACAATGAAAGACGACGATTTCAAGCTGACAAAGGAAAGAAGCAGAAGATAACCGACAAAAACAATTACAGACGCAAACTACGCCGATGACAGAGCACATCTGGCAAATACACCTGCCCAAGCCTCCATGTCAACGCGCACAAGACGGAATACACCTGCTTTAATCAAAGAGGCGACATCTCTACAAAAAACAGTAGCTCTCTGAAACGAGTAGAAAAGTTCACCTATCTATGAAGCAGTGTCTCATCAACCGAGACTGACATTAACACACTAGCAAAGGCATGGGCAGCTACGAATAGACTGTCATATGGAAGTCAGACGTGATCGATAAATTATAACGCAGTTTTTTTCAAGCAGCGGTGGTGTCGATACTGCTGTATGGATGAACTACATGGACCCTAAATAAATGTATGGAGAAAAAGCTTGACGGCAACTATACGAAAATGCTACGAGCAATATTGAATAAGTCCAGGAGGCAGCACTCGACAAAGCAGCAGCTGTGCGACTACTTACCACCCATCACGAAAAGTGTCCAAGTTAGAGAAAATAGACATGCGAGACACTACTGGAGAAGAAGAGACGAATTAATAAGTAACGTACTCCCGTGAACCCCCTTCATAGGTGAGCAAATCCAGGACGTTTAGCTAGAACTGACATACAACAGCTGTGTGCTGATACAGGATGTTGCCTTGAAGACCTACCACAAGCGATGGACAATAGAAAAGGGTGGTGGGAGAGGGTCAGGTAGATCCGTGCTGAATGTATATGGACATTAAAATGTTTGCCGAAATTAAAAAAGAATTGGAAAGCCTAATGCAGTCTAATTACGATATATGGATGGAATTTGGTATAGAAAAATCCTTCATGATCTAATAAAAAGCGGGAAACTGAAAATGATCGAAGGAACAGAACCACCAAATCACGAAAAAAATAAGAACGCTCGAAGAAAAGGAAACTTACAAAGATTTATGAATACCGGAAACAAACGCCATTAAACTAGTGGAGAGGAAAGAAAGAATTAAAAATATTACCTTAAGAAAACGAGAAAACTACTCGAAACCAAACTATATTGCAGATATATCAGCAAAGGGATAAAACCCAGGACTGACCCCCTCGTAATATACTATGGGCCATTTTTAAAGAGGACACGGGAAGAACTACAAGAAAAAAAAAGCAACCACTCGAATAGAAGACTCTGCTGTCCCAACAGACCACAGAATGAAAATAAAAGAAAGTGAAAAGAGAGATAGGTAACTAGACCTTTATAGAGGTCTAAAAGTTTATGGAACATGAAGATGACGGTGATAACACTTGATGCTGGTGCACCCAAAAAGATAGGTAAAAGGACTGGAAATTTGGAAATAAGGGGAAAAGTAGAGACTATAAAGACTATTGCATTACTTAGACCGACATGAATACTGAAACGGATAATGGAGACTTGCTGTCTCTCCAACTCCATTGAGAATCCATCAACTAATGCTGGTGTGAAAATCTCTTGATGGAGTAAATAATAATAATAATAATAATAATAATAATAATAATAATAATAATAATTACAATTATTATTATTTCCAGGACCATAATATATATCTTTTTGTTGTCAATCCACGTCATAGCTACATTTTTCTCTTTTTACTATCCTTGGGAATGTGTTGATCAAGCGTAACGTAATTAAACATCTCATCATCATCATCACCATGTCATGCCGCTAACACGGATATGCCAGACCCTCTCTTGCCACTTCTCCTCATCGTTCATCGCCTCTGGGAGGTCTTCAGGGCTACATCCCGTATCCTCACATAGCTGCTGTGTGTATGTTCGAGCTGGTCGTCCTGCTATTGATCGGCCTTTAGGGGAGCCATTGGAGTACATCACTTATGATTTCGTCCCTGTTCCTCCAGCAGTGTCCGGCATGTCTGGTTCGTCTAACTTGGATAGACTTCGTGATGGAAGGCAAGTGGCCGTAAAGTTGGTGCCTTGTGGGGTGTTGCCGCCGGGACTTATTCAATATGGCTCGCAACATTCTTGTGTGATTGCCGTCTAGCTTCTTTTCCAGCCGTTTTGTTAGCGTCCAAGTAGTGCATCCATACAGCAATATCGACATGATCGCTGCCTGGAAGAAACTGCGTTTTATTTTATCGGTCATGGAAATCACACCTGACCGATACAACGACTCATAAACAAATGAAATTGAGTAAATTAATAAGTAAATAGGTAGACAGTTCTCTAACGGACAGGCCAAGGCTCTTATAGTTTGAAGTAACTTGGAAAAAACGGAGGTCCTAAAATTTCATTCCCCCGTCGATAACCTACATATTGTAGAAGTGAATAAACATTTGGATACTTAAGAGTTTTGTTCATTTGTCAAATTTTCCACAATGGGGTCACAGCAGAGTCTTGGAGGTACGAATATCTATTTAGTACCGTTATGACACAACATAATATAAAGCAGTTTTTAACTCTAATTCCCTTGCGGTATCCTTTCTATTTCTCTGGGAAAATCCTCAGCTGATTAACAAGAAGTAAATTTCCGTATACTAATTGGTAGAGTGTTCACGAATGGCCCAAGAGACCGTGGTTTAATCACAGGTCGCGTCATACACAAGACACGAAAAATGGTACTTGTTGCCACCTTGCTTAACACTCACCAATATAAGGTACTGATCAAGGATAAACGATGAGTGCCCTCACCTACACCTCGGTGTAGTAGCTATTGAAAAGGGAGCCTTCGGATCGACCTCGACAACGATTTCCAACAATAAACAAATCTCCTTCCTATTTTGTGCTGTTTGTAGTTTTCACATCATAAGTAGGGACGTAATGAGTCTTTGATAGTTTTGGGTGGTTCCCTTGTGGGAATCTTTTTGGATCCGAGTGTTATCTCCAGTCGGTATCCTTTTCATTTTCCTTCTCTTGCCAATACCTTCTGATTTATCTCTTAATGTTGTAATGTTTGTTTTTCTTGTGTTGCTTTGCTCTTTTCGCCCCAAGATATTCTCGCGTTGTTCCTTAATCTTTTAATTTTCGCTTGTTGGCGGAGATTTCTTCTATGCGTGTCCAATCGATTTTACCATGTAGGTTTTGAGTTTCTGTTTGTGTTCTTCAGGGGACGCAGATTTTATCAATGAATTATTGCTCCTACGTATATTAGTTTATTTATCCCGTGATGTTCATTGAGACATGTGTTTATAATTTGAATTTTTTTCTGTGTCTGCCTTGAATATTTTCCAGTCTTGTTTTCTGAGAGATGGTAATGTGGTTTACTTTTCAGACATAATCTTCTTCATAATCTCTAAATTCATTTTTCTTGCGTTAGTTTTTGTCTTGTAATGTTTGGCTATGTTCTGTTTCCATTATAATTGTTTTGCGTTTCAACTCGGTTAAAAGGTTATTTTTTCAGTCTTTATGATCTCAGTTATTGTATTAGGGTGTTGACATGATTTCCTATTTACTTGTTGGTGTATTTCTAATATTTCAAAGTCAAAAAACCTAACCATTCATGAGTATTACACTTGCTTGGTCATCGACTCTTTAGCTTTTTGTTCCCAATGCAACTTATTCTTCCCATATGTCAGTCATTTTTTTCTATATTCTCTTGAGTATGTTTATTCCACACATATCAGTGAAGTGCAAGTTTGTTGTCTTCTCTAGTCCTTTTTCTGCGTTGTTGACTCTAATTTGAGTGATTGTTTTTGTTATATTTTGACCTTCGACCCGGCCAAAAATTCCATTCAAGGTGATGCACTGGAAGGAATTGAGACATTCAAACGACAGTTATGAGAGGAAATCGCGTGGGCGGAAATTGTCTGATGAAATGGGACGAGGTAAAAAAATCCCATGATACTCTCATAGACTGACGAAGTGGAAGAGAGTGACCTCTGAACTGCATGACAGTTATTTCCGCTTGATGACGATTAAACATGCGATTTCAAAGATCGAGTGGGTGATCAAGTGGGCGTTGAACTATCATAAAGCTCAGTCAAGACAGAAGTCAAGACAGCTGGAGTTGCAGCAGAGCTGGAGTGGAGTTATAGACGAGATGTGGTAGGGAAAGCCACATCAGACGAAAGGGGCCTTGAGGCCCTAACGAGTTGGGGTCCAGAGAAGATACTAATAAGATGCAGTAAAGAAAGCCACCACCCTGCAGTGTGGACCCCAGGGCCTCCGGTTTAGCAGCCCTGGAGAACGAGAAAGACACAACGCTGACGGCCATCAGTTTGGGGTCAAAATGTTACAGTTTCTGTTTGGTCTCCTGCTCCCTCTCACACGCAAACCTTAAGTAACCTTTTCGAACCCTTGCAATAAAGTGAGAGGTAAATATTTTGTTAAAGAAGGCTCACTTCCTGAGTCCGTTATTCATTTCGTCAGTATGTATCTAGCATATATATGTATATTGCTCCATGTGTATATGTAGATGACGATATAACACTTTGATCGTCGTTTGTGTACCTTAAAAAGAACAGCTAACATTTGCAAGATGCAATTTGGTTCTCTTATATTGGCTATTATGGGAGCATTTACCAATCACGATGCACAAACCTCTTGTCTAGCTCACACATTGAGCTACTTTTTGATTTTCCATGTTCTTTATTGGTTGTATTTTGCAGCTATACAAAACCCAGATGATGTATATTATCTTTGTACCTGTCACAGACGTGACCAAGTACATTTAAAGTAAGACAACTTTTAAGCTGGTCAGCAGAAGAGAAAACATCTTTTCTTGTAAAGTTATTGAGTTTTGAGTTAACTAAAAATCAAGATGGGCCATCTTTGTTCCGGATAACTAATATTTTGTTCTTTAAACCCTAGGCTATTAGTTGTCATTTATATATGGTGAATTTGCCACTCCTTTTAGGGATTTAATATAATCAGTCTTCCTAAATCTGATTCTGATTAACAAAATAAGTCATGTGACGAGAAAGAATTATCTATATCCTCCTATATTAATTTTTTTACTTCTCACGATTCTTTGGTAACTTCCACTTACGTACACATTCTTCCCATTTTGTCTGTTACTTCCTCTGTGATATGATTTCAGTTTTTCAGCGAAATTCTCCTAGTTTTTAAGTCAGGATTTCTTTATTCTATTATAACGGTGTCATAAGAAGGTTAAATATCCCAGCCTATCATACGTCACGCGTCACAGATATATGTTTTGATGACCTCTTATTTTCCCTGAACTAAAACAAACCTACCAATATGCATTTTTTATCATTTAACTTGTCGACTTAAAGAGGATTGGTGTCCCACTAATTTGATGGGCTGAAGAAGGTTGACTATAAGGTTTAAACGTACTATCAATAAGGATTACTGATCGATATAAACAACAATATGAGAGTTACCGAAAAAAAGATTCCGGCTAAAAAGACTAAAATTGAGAAACCTGTCAACTCAGTAAACAAAGAAATCAACAAAATGTTCCTAATCTATATAAGACTGGTTTGTAAACTCCGAGATATATTCAATTCAAACAAGATTAAGTTGAATTATTCACTTTGGCACAAGCGTGTTTCTTTTTCTTATCAACTAAACCTGAATATTTGGAGAATTAACAGTGAAAGAATCGCACGTACAACCAGGCTCGTAAATTTTTTTTTTCCCAATAAGAATTGAATTTCATGTGTACATCATTAATCAAAACTGACATTTTTCGTTAGTGGTCAACGTGAAAGCTGCTTGATGCTGTTCATAGATTATACGTATCAGAATCACTGTATATATTTGTTTCGATGTCCTCTAGTTAGATCCTTCATTAATGTTCACCAAATCATTAAGTTATATAACTGATTCTTGGTATTTTTATAAGTGATTACTGTACTTTATGTATAAAGTTTAAACTTTTTAATTATTACATATATCGGTGTACCCATATGTTTTCTCAATTTTTCAGAAGTGGATCAGCTTTTAAACAGTCAGCAAAAGATGTTTGGAGAATACAAGTGAAGGGTGGCAATTTTAACAAACTCAATGCGAGTATTCGAACGAGTTTATCATCGTGTAATAAAAATAGCCTAATTCATAATTCATGCCTGTATTTTGTAAACATATATTTCTGATTTTATACGAAAAGATATTTATGGACATTTACTCATCCTAAGTGTGTAAGTGTTTGTTAAAACGCAAATAAATAGTGTGGCTGTTACCAGCACAAATATGTTACTTTTTCCCGCAATCCTCATCAAGATTAATAGATTTATTCAATCAAGGTATTTGCACATAATATATCCATCTTGAATATCATGGTGTGGCCTTGTGAGTAGAGTGTTTGCCAATGGTCCAGAGGACCTGGGTTCAATCACAGATTGCGTCATACCAAAGAATTTAAAAATGGTACTTGATACTTCCTTGCTTAACAATCAGCTTTATAAGGTACATTTCAAGGGTGAAGTAGAACAACATAGGGAAAGGAGTAGCGCCCTCCCCTACACCTCGATGTAGTAGCTATTGAAAAGGGAGCCTTCTTGTCACCCTCGACTAAAGGGAGACAACTTTACTTACTTACTACTACTAATATATTTTATTTGTATGAATGTATGTTATATGAATGTATGGCTTTAAGTTACTTTTCTAGCATTTTTCGTAAATACCACAGGATTCATTTCAATTCATACTCCCCTAAGGATATTTACGTGATTGGCGGGGACACTCGTAGCATATACACATCTCTTCATAGACACAAGGAAAGAGTTGCATTCATTTATTTGAATAAGCGTGTGTGTGTGATTAATTGGACTGACACTTTGGTTATGCATATTTTGTCTTTGATCCAATCACGTCTCCGAGTGAATGTTTTAATATTTGTATGGAACGAATTTGGAAACGCCTCGTATCTTACCCAAACACCCTCAGCTCCTAACTAGAGCCATCTGCGATAGAGCAAATAATCAAATGTCAAAAATTTTAACAAGCCATTTACATTCGTATAGAAATACGAAAAAAAAAAAGACAAGTCCGAGGGGAATTTACGGATGGTAACACTTCTTAGTCAAGATAAGCAGAAAAATTGTCGGGATATGTGCGATTGAATCAAATATTTTTAAAAGAGAAAACGCGCATATATATATATATAGACAGATAGAGAGATAGATAGATATGTGTGTGTGTGTGTGTGTGTGTGTGTGTGTGTGTGTGTGTATTTAATGTAAAATCAAAATGAAATTGGGAATTTGTTTGAAATCGCTATTTAAAAATCTTTTCACCTCTTTTAAAAATGAACAATCGTCAAAAGATTTTTTTATTACTGTCACTTTTATGATGAAAAATCATTAACCAGAAGTTTATATAGATAGCGTTTGTTAAACTAATTTGTAAGTACCGGCTCTAAACGCAAAACGCTTAACTCTTGAGAAAATGGCGGTAATATTCACAATCGGTGAGAAAAAAAAAATTACATGATAATGACTTCATAACTTCCATTTATGTTTTCATGGTTTTCTTCTTTCCGTGTATTTTTAGTTTGTTATCATTTTCTTTACTCGTGTCATCTGAATGCATATCATTTTCAATTATCCCGCGTTTTCAAATTGTCAGTACGACGTTTGCTACTGTATAGAATATAAAGCAGGAAGAATTTTTCATATATACATAGATCAGTTATGATGGGAAATTATGTTAGTATATCAATTTACTCACTGAATTTATTTTTTCTACATAACTTGTCAGAATAATTTACCTATCAAAAAATGAGACAATCTGGTCTAATCATGAAATAACATTCCAATTTTCAGATTGAAGAGTGAAGCCAAACATCTGCTGATTAAAAGTAAATTGTCTCAAAAAATATTAGTGTAATTTTAGGCTTTAGGTATGTAGAATACATTCATGTTGATTGTTTCGAGGAGGCTTATTCATAATTATATACCACAATTTATAGCTTCTGGGCAGAGAAGATATATATATATATATATATATATATATATATATATATATATATATATAAGTGTTGGTTGTCACTAAATCACTTTGTGGGTTTGTGGTCAAAAAAGTGCAATATAATATGGAGAGTGCTCAATATCTTGAATAGAGTTATTATATAATAATAATAAATAAATATATATTAGATTTATATATTTAATGCCATGGAAGTATGTCTGTGACTCCTGGGTTTCATGAAGTTTTTTTACAAATCAACAATCATCAGGAAGATGACAAAATGAAATGAATCGAAAATCGAAAAATACAGTCAAAAACTGTTGGAATTGTGTAGGAATCTTTACCTGGGTTTGTGAGTGTGTGTGTGGGGGGGTTGTGTGTGTGGGGGGTTGTGTGTGTGCCTATATGTGTTTGTGTGGGTTGTGTGTGTGCCTATATGTGTTTGTGTGGGTTATAGTTGAATATTATTGTGTATGTGTGTGTAAGTAGTACATAGTGCATTTCCATGTGAAGGTACATGCGCAGCACGTTGTTTTAACCGTATGATATATATATATATATATATATATATATATATATATATATATATATATATATATATATATATATATATATGCAAATTTCATTAAACATAATAGACATTTTATGCTTACATATTCTCTTTTGGATCCGTTCGAATTCCCGTATTACTTTTATCGTATTCGGGGGGATTTGATTTAGGTATTGTCCATAGTTGTATGTATCCCTAGTACTTTCTGCCCGACTTTGGGCCATCATCAGGGGAGAATCTGTTACAAAAGTGATGTAACTTTTGTTTTAGCAAATTACTACTGTGTAAGGACGTCTTTGCTGTTGGAGATTATGGCGCTTGCTTTTAAATGTAATTCTGTAAATAGTGCCAGTCGCTAAAGACATTTAAGTACGTTAGCACTGGTTTGAAAATTAATTCTATTAAGTGCTGGTTGTAGGTTTCTAATATATAGTGCTTCGATAATCTGAAGTTTTTGTTTATTATTTTGATGTTCGAGTATATATATATATATATATATATATATTAATTTGAAAATATATTTTTTGATGAGACACATAGTAACATCAATCTGATGATGGTTAAAAAGAAAACGTGATCATTGGTATATTCCAATATACCTAATGAATCCTTTCAATATATCCTTTCTACGTATTTTATATTTACATACTGTCTTACTTATTACTGTATTTCACGAATATATATATATATATATATATATATATATATATATATATATATATATATATATATATGAAGTGTGTATAATTCGAAAAAACTTTTCTGCGGTTTCAAGACTAATATTTGGATTTCAAAATGTTTTCACTGGTTCATCATCCATTTAAACATATACTTGCATTCTTCCACGATATGCTTTCTAAGTTAAGATAATGTGATATCATTGTTTAATCGCCTGTCGAAGATTTCAAGACTGTGTAGTGAGGGGGATCCTAAATGATAAACCATAATCAGTGGTAAGCTAAACTACACAAACAGTGAATGAATTCCCAGGGTAATATGCATATATATATATATATATATATATATATATATATATATATATATATAAACTAAAAAGTAAAATTGACGACCGTTGTCGTGGATGACCAAAAGGTTCCCTTTTCAATAGCTACTACACCGTGGTCTAGAGGAGGGCGCTTCTTCTTTCCTGAACTGCTCCACTTTACCCTCGATACGTACCTTATATTCTGGACCATTAACAAACGCACTCTCTATGTCCCTCTCCCCCCTCTTTCTCTCTCTCTCTCTCTCTCTCTCTCTCTGTCTCTCTCTCTCTCTCTCTCTATATATATATATATATATATATATATATATATATATACAGTGGTGGTAATAAGTATAAGACACACAATTAAATTTTTAATAATTTTCATATTACTCAGAAAAGTTATGGTTGGTACCTATATCAGATAGGTATTAGTATATATATTCGATTTTATAACACCATTCCCCAAAATGTTTTTAACAAAACCTTGGAAATAAGTATAAGGAAGTTTTGAAAAATTGTATATCTTTTTTTCTTCAGAATGCCAAAGGGTGAATAAGTGCATGTGCAGATCACAAAAAAAAGACTCTTATCATGATTTTAAGCGAAAAGAGCCCAATTTAAACATTTCATATATGAATACAGTTACTGCTAAATGCCTACGAACTACACCCACCAAAATGAAAACTGAAAAGCGCAAATCTCTGCCAATAAACTGGAAGGAAAATCTATTATTTTCATTGCAAGAGAACTGTCGAGGTCCCGAAAAATTGTGAGATATTAACTGAAGGACCATGAATCATATAGCACCAGAAAACGTCCAGGTCTTCCACCTGAAATTACAAATGTAACCAGACGTCGAATTTTTTGAGAAGCTTCTAAAGGACTATCAGGGTCTAGAGATCTGCAAAACTCTCAGAATTTTCACATCACTCCAAGGAGAGTTCTTTAACTTCTCCAAGAATCGTCAAATCTCGTATATCGAAGCAGTAAGAGAGCCCTGCTTTATCTGCTAAACAGAAGATGGTGTCCGTAGATTGGGTAAAGAAAAAAGTAACATGGACAAAAGAGAAATTAGAAAACCTGGTGTTTTCTGATGAGAATAAATTTAATTTGGACGAGCCCAATGGCTCCCAGTGTTATTGGCCAGATTTAAGAAAAGGAAAAGCAGCTGTTTTCAAAAATACTATTTGGAGAAATATCTGTTATGGTTTGGGGAGCTTTTTCTGCGTTTGGAAAAGCTACTTTAGAAGAGATAGAAGGGAAACAAAACTCTGCTCAATATATCAATGTATTGGAAAAACGTCTTTTGTCAATTATGAATCATCTAGACACCAATAATCCCATTTTTCAACAGGACAAGGCAGCCATACACACTTCTAAGCCCATGATAGACTGGTTTTTAAAAAAAAATATCTAGAAGTTTTGAACTGGCCCTCTAAATCAACAGAAAATTTTGTTATGAAGAGTATACAAAAATAAACGTCAATTTGAAGATAGAGAAACTTTAAAACCTTGTATTAAACAGTATTGGAATGAAATTCGATCTGAAACTCTCAGAAAACTTATTGATTCAATTCAAAACATGTAAACTGAAGTATTACAATTGAAAGGGAATAAACGTAAATATTGAGTTTTTACAATTTTGCTGTTAAATATAAATTGTCCAGCTTCGAAATGGTATTTTTCTTAATAATTATTTTTGGTTGGATGTTATTAAAAAATCGAATGCAGGACACTGCTGGAGAAGCAGAGATGAACTCATAAGAGATGTACTCTTATGGATCCCCACACTTGGCCGCGCAAAAGCAGGGCGACCAGCTCGAACGTACATTCAGCAGCTATGTGAGGATACAGGGTGTTGTCCTGAAGACCTACCTAGGGCAATGAACGATAGGAAGGAGTGGCGAGAGAGGGTCAGGGATATCCGTGCTACCAGCACGATATGATGATGATGATGATGATGATATATATATAATTAGATCACTTTCTGCGTTTTTACTTAAGCTTTTTTTTCTTTCTTTTTTTAGCGGTAAACTAATTAATAGATCAGACATGTACAACTAAATATTTAGATATTTTTATCTAGCAAGTTTAACGCGAACTTTATGAAGCTGGAATGTTAAGCTTTTAAATAAATAAAATCCTTTACCTGTTATTTGTTTATTTACTGCTTAAGGAAATACAAGGAAAACGTTCCCTATGTGTACAAATTCTATAATTTTGCCAGGATTGGAACCCACAAAAAGGGCAAACCCTAACTATTCATTTAACAAGAATAATCAATCAATGTAACAAAATATTTATAAAGTAGTTGCATTTGATATAAATGGGTTGTCAGAAAAGTCTAGTTGTGTTTTGTTATGAGTATTCAACTAGATCTCGTGATACTAAAAGAATTATCTGCTTGAATTCTAAATCAGCATTCGTAAAAAACAACAACAATGCACTGTACTCAGTAGCAACATTTCTACAGACCAATGATATTTTATATTATCAGTCGATGTGCTATATAAAAAATTAGACACATCTATAAGTGTCATGTAATGTAGTATTTAAATTACTTCCTGAACCGTTAAACGCAGGGAAAAATTCAGTGGAATAAACGACAGTTATTTAACCCAAGGTCAATCTGATACAAGCCGTCTCATTGGGATATTTCAATCAGATGACAAAAACTTTTTTAGAATTTGAAATAAATTAGTCAGTTAGTGAGAAATGCTCTATCTGAGCAGTTGAGTAATTCATCTTGTTCGCTGATTTCCTGTTTAGTCGGTCGGGTGATGAAAAGAAATATTGCAAAGAAATAAAATCGATAAGAATACTTGGAACTGTACCCGCATTGTTATTTATTGTCCAAGCAGAGACAAGGTAAAAACAACGGGACTTGACGATAGAAAGTAATGAACAGGAACATCACTGGTGACACGAAAGAGACATCTGAGTGACACGCGGTGACGAGATAACCGTATAATAAAGTGAAAAGATAGGCACTGCTTGAGCGGGGAGCAAGGGGCTCATAACATAAGGAGATAGTCTGATTGAAAGAGATATCTAACATATACTTTAAATGGGTATAAAACAGTTGAACTGTGAACCGTTATGTTCTAGTTGTTATAGAAGTAAATCACGATACACGTGTTTCTGATGAAGGGGTGAAGGACTATGGTTCGAATATGAAACCTATTTGCGTTATATTGATAACTTTTCATGAGTAAATCATGAAGAACATAGACAAAAGTATCATGCACTTTCAGAGTTGACTGGAAACAGTTTATAGCTTAATTACGGAGATCTTCAGACCGTTGTTACAATACAATCTCAATATGACTCATTGTAATTTTAGGATATATATATATATATATATATAAGTAAAAGTAAAGTATGCAACCGTAGTCAAGGGTGACTCAAAGGCTCCTTTTTCAATTGCTACCACAGGCGGTATTGTGGAGGCCGCTACACTTTAACCGTTGACCCTTACCTTATAATGCTAAGTGTTAAGCAAAGAGGCATCAAGTACCATTTTTTTGAGTTTTGGTATGACTTTACCTGGGATTGAACCCCTGTTTCCTGGGCCATTGGCGAACATTCTACCTGCTTGTCTAATTGACCCTTAATGGGAATATTATTTATAGATGAGTCTAATTTTAAAATTTTTTGCTTCTCACTATATCAGCGGTAAACGAAACTAATGATGTTTTCATTTAAGTGGCAGTATTATAGTTAAAACTCCATATTTTTTTTATCAGCAATAGTGAGAATGTTGAGTATTTCAAAAACTAATATTTACTGTAGTGTAAACCCTATCAATTATCATTCTACATAAAATTTGGGAAATATTTGCTGTGTTCTATAAATTAGAGGATTTGGAATGTATTAATCAAATGTATGAACCAAATTGAATTAAAAAAGGATAAATGGAATTTAGTTTTGTTGAGAAGTAAAACTCACGTTATGCAAAGCCAACGTGCGTGCCACCAGAGATGTACCAAACTAAGACAATAAAACCTATATCAAACCGGAGAGATGAAACTCCGCAATATTAAAGCATTCTGATTCGAGATTCATTCAGGTACATGCTCCGGTTTGTCACTGGATAACAGCCTTGATGGCTGTAGAGTCTTATATGAGCAATGTTAGCGTGTAGCAATATAAATGGGATGCTGCATGGTCGATGTGAAATGAGGTGAATGAATCAACGGCACGCTTTACCAGATGCTGAGTGGATGAACCTTATGAATCAATAAGAAAAATGAAATGTTTCAAAAAGGGAACTACAGCTACAAATCTATAAAGTTCGCGTCTAAGGGAAAAAGAAACAATCACAGAAAGATTACCATCAACCTAATTCAATCCATACAAAAAAAATCCTACATCTTCACGCAGATAAAAAAAAGGGACGTTTTTAATGTAGTTTAAAGCCCTTATACCTGTGCTCGAAAAATCAGCTTTAGAGCCCAAACACAAACCACGATTTTCGATTTAAAAGTATAGTCAACATAGAGACATTTAACTTAAAGACTATAATTACAATGATCATTAAATAACTTTCCAGACTTTTTTGTACGGGCACTTTAATTGATAGTACACACATGAAACTCTAGTCCCCTTCAAAATAATCTCCTCCGGCTGCAACGCACTTGTTGTACAATTCCAACAACATCTGAAAGGTCCACTGGAAGTCCTCTTGTGTGAGTGTGTCAATGACCTTCATCACAGCCTCTTTCATTTCCTCAATTATCTCATAACGACAGTCTCTGAGCTTAGGGAATAACCAAAAATCTGAGAGAGCAAGGTCTAGACTATTGGGAGGCTGAGGAACTGTCTTCATACCCGTCTCGGTAAAATAGTCTTCGACAAGGATGGAGTTGTGGACTGGTGCATATCCTGATGGAAATGCCACTGAACCGATTTGGAGAGTGCTGGTTTTCCGACGGAATCTTTTCCTGAACTCTCTTAAAACCTCAACATAGAAACCCTAACCCTAACGCTTTGGACAATCAACTCTGGTGTATTGACCTCCTTACTCCTCCCACTCCATTCATCCCCTCACAGAATCCCTGCCTTCCTTGAATCTCTCATGCCACTCAAAAACTAATGCTCGATTCATGCAAGATGGTTGAAAAGCAGTCTGAAGCATTCCATACGTTTCTCTCGCATTTTTTTCAAGTTTAAAACATAATTTTATTGCATATCTTTCTTCTAAAGTATCCTCACGTCTAGATTGCATTTTTGAAATTCACCAGCTGTGACAATCGGTCTTTAGTAGGGTGTATTCCAATTGCTGCTATAGTTGTTGATTTGAACCTGATATCAAAAAAATTGGTCATCCATCTCAGAAGATGTATAGAAATAACATACGGAATTTTCAAGAGTCTACATCAATTGTAAATGCCCTTACAAAAAAAGTATGAAAACATATTGAATGCACCATGTACAATAAACCAACTAACTGAGTTTTCAACATGTGCACGCGAACATTAAATAGATATCATATGCCTGCAAGAATATAGATATTAACGAAGCGAATAAGAAAAAAATGCCATTATACAGATAATGAAGGGAGATTTGTTTCGGTATCTGCATAAAACATTCCGTCAATATAAAGACATTTAACTTGAAGATTTTAATCACTATAAACTAACTCAATGAGCTAATAGTATCTGCTGCCAAGAATTATACAGACGCCATGTGCGTGTGAGAATATAAATATTAACATTGCGAGCTAGAATAAAAATGATATTTTACAGATAATGGATGGATATTTGTTTCGGCATCTACATAAAACTCTGTCCATATCACCATTGGAGGTGTAATGATGCTTCTCAGTCCTCATGCCTTAAAATAACTAAACCTAGCACAACAATATTATCTCGCTACAGCGTAACAAATGCCAATGTTGAAGCAGACATCACCATCTTCTATAATGTGCAATTCTTCCTAGACAGACAGAGCCCTTAACAAAACCTTACGATCCCCAGGAGAAACAGGAATCCTAAAATAGGCCAAGACGAAAAGAATATATTTTCTTCAAACAACCCACCAAACAGAAATAGAGAATATTGAGCAGATTTTTCCCTCGAGCTCTGACTCGCATGCCTAAACACTAAATTCCCAAAAAAGAAAAAAAAAGAAAGAGAAACTATGGACTTACATCAACCGTATATATATATATATTTTTTTTTTTTACCTAGCTTGGTTGTTTATTTATAAAGAAGAAGTGGAAAAATAACACTTTCAACTGTGTAGCATTATCCACCCTCTAAGAATATCTTATGATCACGGAATTGTCTCGGTAGAAATTCACCTGAGTCGATGCAGGAAAAAGAAATCTTCAAAATAAGACTGGTCCTCAATTATCAATTGTGAAATAAGCCATGAATGTACGGCATCCGTAAGAAAAATATTGAAACTAAACAGGAAACGTCCAATAGACCAACTTCGAAACAACTTTTTACCAAGACTATACAAAGAGCAGCCATAGGCATACCAACCAAACCAAGAGTCAAATATGGTGTTCCTTGAGACTCAATAGCCGTGTCGTAAAAAGTAAGATAAACTGAAATGGTATGTTTACGCAATGGAAAAATACAACAATTGTCAATGCGCAGAAATTTAAAGAAACAACAGAAAGAAACAAGAATACATTCAAGACTAAATCAATAAAATAAGACAGAAAATAAATTAAGTGAACGGAATGAAAAGCATTTCAAGATGAAAATTAAAAGCTTCCTGCCAAAAAGAAAGGCTTTAGAAAAGGAAAGACAGTATTAATTTTCCGATTGGAATCTCTCTGAAAGAAACGACCAACTTAATTATTAATAGCCAAGTAGAAACCCAAATAGGAAAGTTTGGAGAGTAGGATCTTGATGCACTAATGAAAAAATATTAAAAGCAGAAAACCTGCTGTCCTCGATGAAATAAACCCTAAAACATGGATATGAAAATTTAACCACATACGTCTTCGATTATGCAAATCTTTGTATAATCAAAACGCAAGAGAGAAATGGACAAAAGGCAACATCCTTCACTTTCCCACGAAGGGTGAATTCAGAATCACTAAACACTACAGAGGCATAACACTTTATGCTAAAGTTTATAGTATTTCTAATATTCTGCTTCTCAATCATAACGGACCTAAATTCGAGAAAATTCTAAGGAAAAATGAGAACGGCTTTTGGAGAAATCGATTACAAACAACTGAGGTTCTGACTATCATTCGATTCATGGAAGGAGTACGTGTAAAATCTGGAGAAAACACAAATGTTCATTCATTTCTCTAAGCCATTTGATTCCGTGAAGTTAGTACTACTTATATAAGGCCTCCCTAAATAAACTTTAATTGCTAAAATGATGCGTTACAAAATCACGAAAACAATGTCTGGCTCATCTGATAGTGCAACCGACTTTTTCTGCATCAACACTGGAGTTTTGAATTAGAACTTTAAAGCCATATTTATTAACAATCTCCATACTATGAACGGCAGCTTACCCAATAAAACTCTTTTCACGCTAAAAAAGCACTAAGCGGATAATATCCCGTAGAACCTATGACAGACGCTGACTACGCAGATGATCAGCTGCTTCACACATATTAACCTGCCCTGACACTATTCCCGTAACATATTCTGACTCAAGCAATAGGAGGTACTAACCTTTATGTGAACGCAAATAAAAAGAGTACATGCGTTTTAAATAAAAAGAAACCATCTCCCTATTAAGTGGCAAGCCTTATAAATGATTAGACTATTTGACATACCTCGTCAGCAATATATGATCCTCTGAACGTAATGTCAACACTCTCTTGCATCATCTGGACGCTGACAAAACGCCGGTAGGAAAAGCTTAATAAGAACAATTATAGAATTATAAATGATGTTTTGAACATATCCTGGAAGCAGCACCCCAGAAAATAATAACTGCATTGAGAGTTGCTTCCCGTCTCACGAATGGTCAAAGTAAATGGACCAGACATGTCGAGCACAACCGAAGAGGTAATGTTAGATGCATAAACGACATACTCGTATAGACTCCTACACATTGTCCAGCCAGCTTTGACCGAGCAGCAAGGACATATATTCATTAGATCTGTGCAGAGATTGGATGCTGCCAAGGGGATCTATCTAGAGCGTTAGGTTG
Organism: Sepioteuthis lessoniana; assembly: GCA_963585895.1. NCBI lineage: Eukaryota > Metazoa > Mollusca > Cephalopoda > Myopsida > Loliginidae > Sepioteuthis > Sepioteuthis lessoniana. The sequence continues at coordinate 85,832,333 of OY757924.1, read as the reverse complement.
TCGAGACGGGTGGAGAGAAAGAGAGAGAGAGAGAGCGGGGAGAGAGAGAGAGAGAGAGAGGGCCCCGGGGAATCTTACCTGTTTAAACAATTTGAAGATGGTAGTGGTGTATTAAAAATTGACGTGAATATTATCGAATATTACGCGTAGCAGGTTCACCTGAATTATTATGTAATATATTTTTTTTTGTTTTGTTTAGCGCCATTAATCAGCGGGTGTCTGCACTGAGACGTGCCGATCACTATTTGCAAATTAATAAACATTTATTTGAAAGAAAAATATTCATCGGTATAATACTCAGACACGTTATGAATGAATAATTGTAATTGCATAATTTTCAACTACAGGTTGCAATTGATTTTTCGGTCATAGATTTTATACCTTATACCCCGAGCTAATTGTAAAAAAAGGTTTTAATCTGTATAGTAAATTGGTAATGATTTCATTAATTCCATTTCATTTATCCATTTGTCCACTGATTCTTTCGTCTGTAACGTAATAGCAGAGCTTATCGTTTTTCAATAATCAAAGCGACGGAAACGTAATTCTTTTAGGACGCACTTTGAAAGAAAAAAAACTGGAAATGGAATTTGATATTAATTCAGTTTGACAGTGATCGAATTTAATTTTTAGCTGAATGTACCAAGGCATTGATACTAGAAATGAGAAAATGCAAGAAATAATGGATATTTCTCGTTTTCATTTTTTTTTTTCAATCAAATAGATATTTCAACGAAATTCTTTAGAAATGATTTCTAATATTTCACCATTATTGAATACTTCTGTGTAGCATTTTAGCCTAACCTTTTTTTAAAGTAATATCATTTTATAATATATGGTTGGCGGTCAATTTTAATTGAAGTGAAAAAATACTTCTTAATGTATTCTCTGTTTTGGGCTAAGGATACACCCAATAATAATCGAACCCACTAAAATAAAACTGCGGGCATAATTTTCTATTTCATCCCAAGAGGCACCTTGTTACGTACATTCATAATCAATTCCTATGCATTTTTATAACATTGTGTTTTCATCCATGAGTCTGGTCACAGGAACTAAGGGATCTGGGTAATGTATACGTGTCCATCCTAATTTGACATTGTGGGACATACAACGACCAAATACATGTTGTAGCATTTTGTTTTACTTGTGGAAGGTTTTCATTTTAATTTTCTTCAATTTATTTACTGGGAAAGGTCGAAAAATTGATCGGCCGAAATGGCTCTGTTAACAACAGCAGGATAAGTTTCTAAAATAAATACAATTTCCTTTGTGGCACTAAAGAATTAGGAGTGAATACAGAGAAGAGACCTGGATAATTGACATCCCTTGAATTTTGGATGACACCGGATTCTGTAATTAATAATAATATATTGCAGGAACATTACAAAAAGAAAGAATATATAGGCGGTCCCCCTCGTAAGATACTCGGAACCATTCTTGAAGTGGACGAGGGAAGAACTAAATCAAATAGGACTAAATCAAAGCATGAATAAGGCCGTACATCCCAGAGATAAAGTTGACAGATTATATGTGCTAAGAAAAGAAGTAGGAAAATGATTTGCTAGCACTGAGGGTAGCTTTGATTAATTTATTCAACGACTAGAAGACTACGAATAAAAGCGCTGAAGAAAAACCCGTTTCAGCCAACAGAAACAATAACAAAAACACGTGGATAAACAAACAAATATAATTAGAAAAAAAATGGGACATTTTTAGCGACAAATTAGTGACCTCTCACACAAGAAGAATCAGAAGTGGCTAAAAAAGGGAAATTTTAAGAGAGAAACTGAATGTCTTCTAATAGCAGCACAAAACACCGCAATAAAGACCAATTGTATCAATGCAAGAATATATAAGATGCAACAAACGAGTAAATGTAGTTTATATGATGATAGAGACGAACCGATCAATCACATATTAAGCAAATGCAGCAAATTAGCACAGGAAGAATATATGACTAAACCCGACAGGGATATTTGACCATACAAATATATGGTATATGCACAACCTCGAATCTGTCCTGGAAGATGATAGACACAAACTTCTCTCGGATTTTGAGATTTAAAAAATAGGTCAGAGAAACCCGGTCAGATGACCAGAAACAGTGGTAGACAATAGAATAATGAAAACATGCCGAATTGTTGACTTTGCTATTCCGGCTGACCATTGCGTAAAATTGAAAGTGAAAAGAAAGATATGCACATAGATTTTGGTAGGGAAAGTAGAAAATGGTGGAACATAAAAGTGACGGAGATATAATCTGTAACTGGTGCTCTTGATAGAGCCACCAAAAAATTGGTACAGGAACTGGAGGAATAGGGAAAAAAGATAACGAGAGAAAACCATCAAAACAGCAGCAATATTAAGATCGGACAGTATATTGAGAAAAGTCCTGGAGACTTCAGCGAACACGAGAAAACTTCCTGTCAATTATAATCTTGAGAGAAAACATTTGCTAATCCTGGTGAAGCGAAAAAATGTGCCATGTTAATAATGAAAAGCGAAAAAGGACTTCGAACGGAATGTAAAGAATTATATAAAGACAAAATCAGAACTCTCAGAGAAAAAGGAAACAACAAATATTGTGAATACTGGAAGTGGATACTATCAGAATTGCGAAAATGAAAGAAAAAATGAAAATGAGTATGCCAGGAGAACGAAAAAATCAAACGACTAGTACAGGAACTGTAGGACTTGGAAATCAAAAGACGAGCGGAGACCATCCAAAGTACTGCATTATTAAGATTTGCCTGAATACTGAGAAGAGTCCCGGAAACTTGAGAAGACTTGTTGGCACTTAATTGGGTTTAAGTGCCAACAAGTCTTCTCAAGTTTCCAGGACTCTTCAGCATTAGCTGATGGTGTCTCAAACTCCATTAAGAAACCCTCAGCTGGTGTGAAAAACTCTCAAAAGAGAACAAATAATAATAATAACGATGAAATGTTTAATCATATTAATGATTAAAAAAAAAAAAAACGACTACAAGTTTAGGCACGTCTGGGTAGGAAAAGTGATTCTCTGGGAATTGTGAGAAGGATTCAAACTTGACCATAGTCAGTATGCCATACGCACCAACCACAATCTGTCTTACAAAATAAAACGCTTAAATTTCTCTAGAATTTTCAAATATAAACATATCTTTCAAAAACGACCAGAAGACCAGACCTTGTATGAATTGATAAGAAAAAAGAACTTGTAATCTATTGGATATTACCGTTCCAGTGGACCAAAGAATATCGGGTAAAGAAATCGAAAAGATAATCAAATATTTGGATTTTGCCGGAGAGCTTAAACAAATATTCGAACGGGGAGATGAAGAAGATACTATTCCTAGTTTGAGCTCTTAGAACAGTCCCTAAGAATCTAAAAAGAGACGGGCAGAACTGGAGATCAGAAGAATCAGAATCATTCAGATTACTGCAAAAATAGATTTGGATACTGAGAAGTGTCCTGGAAATATGAGGAGACGTGTACCTCAGACTCCAGTGAAAGACCACCGGTTGAGACTGGGGTAAAAAACACTCAAAGAGTATAATAATAATAATAATAATAATAATAATAATAATAATAATAATAATAATAATAATAGTAATAATAATAATAATAATAATAATAATCAATGGATCACTTAATCTCGGCCTGAAGACCAGAACAACAAAAAGAGAACTTGCAAAATTGAGGAATTTGCTGTCGCGGCTGACCACAAAATAAAACTGAAAATGAAAAGAAAGATGAGTACCTGGAACTTGCAAGGGAATTGAAAAAAAACTATGGAACATGAAGGTGACAATTATACCAATCGTGATTGGTGCTTGTTTGATGCTTTGGTACAGTCACTAAAGGATTATTAAAGACAGTGAAGGAGAAATAAGAGGACGAGTGGAGACCATCCAAACTCCTACATAATTGAGGATGGCCAGAATACTGAAACGCGTCCTGGAGGCTTGAAGAGACTTGCTGTCACTCAAACTCCAGTGAAAAACCATCAAGGAGTAGATAATAATCAAAATAAAAAAAAGAGAAGAAAACTCGCAGAATCGTAGACTTTGCTGTCTCATCGGACTACAGAGTAAAATTGAAAGAAAGCGAAAAGAAGGATAAGTAATTCGACGTTGTTAGGGAATTGAGAAACTAAGTACTCTTGGCAAAGTCAACAAAGGATTGGTACAAGGACTGGAGTTCTTTGAAATAACGGAACGAGTGGACACCATGCAACCAACTTCATTGGTGAGATCGACCAGAATAGTGAGAAGAGTCGAGGAGATTTAAGGAGGCATGCAGTCACTCAAACTGCAGTGAAAAACCAACAGCTAACGCTGATATGAAAAATTATCAACCAAATGCAAATAAAGATGGGAAATGTCTAAGAAGTTATTTTGAAAAAGGTTTATGTAAACCTTACGCTTTTAAACGAAATCGTATATGTAAAGGCTACTGAAATAATTCCAGTAACTATAGCATATAAACAAAATATATCCAATCAAAGAAAATGGAAATGTGGTAAAAAAAGAAATAGAGAAATATATAGGAGAAATTTCCCAAATTGATGAAGTGAGTTTGTTAAAGAGAAAATAAGGAAAGCAACAAAAATTACAATAAAATATGTGATGATATCAATCGATAAGATCTAAATGATAAAAAGCAAAAATATTGAATATAAAAATCCAACTCAATGACCAATGTGTACGAAAATATGAAAAAACGAACAACTCTTTTTCGAAAAAACAAAATATTTCAAGAGAACCTAAAAATATTCTTTTAAAAGTAGGAAAGAGATCATAGATAAAAAGAGAATACCCATGAAGTCCATCATCATCATCACCATCATGTCGCACTACTAGCTCGGATCTCCCTGACCCTCTCTCCCCAGCCATTTCTACCGTCCATCGCTTCTGGGAGGTATTCCTGTATCGGCACAGAGCTGTTGTATATAGGTTCTTACTGGTCGTCCTGCCTTTGCTCGTCGATGTGAATGGGTCTACAGGAGTATATCCTTATTTCTCCAGCAGTGTCCCGCATGTCTGGTCCGTCTGCATAGTTTTTGTGATGGGTGCTAAGTGGTTGTATAACTGCTGTTTTATAGGTTGTGGCCTCCAGGCAACACCCTACAAAACAGTTCAATATTTTTCACAGCATTCTTGAGTAATTGCCGTCAATTTTTTTTCTCGATACGTTTTGTTAGAGTCCAGGTAGTGCATCCATATAGCAGTATCAACACGACCGCTCCTTGGCAAAAAGCTGCACTTTATTTTATCGGCCAGGTCTGACCGATAGCCTATTGACGGATGCCCATATCTTTGCTAGTCGCAGGCTGATGTCTTTCTCGGTTAATGAGACACTATTTCAGAGGTGGGTGAACTTGTCTACAAGTTTCACAGAACTAACATTTAATGTGGAGATGTCGCCTCTTTGATTAAAGCACATGTATTCCGTCTAGTGTGCGTCGACATGGAGGCCTATGCCAGTAGCTGCTCATTCCAGGATATATAGCAAGGTTCGGGCTTGGGCGGGCGTATTACGGACCTGGACTACGCCGAGGACATATCCTCGGCGTAGTCCGGGTCCGTAATTGTTTGGCCGAGATATCTTATGCTTCTTTCCTAAGCAAGCTTAAAACTGTTATCTTTCATAATATCATTAGACGTTCTAAGCATGTAGTCTAGACAGATGATAAAGAGGTATGGGGTTAATATGTCTCTTTGCAACTTACCTGCTACAATGTACAAGTATTCTGTGTCTCCATCCAGTCAGCAGACTTTTACTTTCGTGTTTTTTTATTGCATCATTATGGCTGCGACGGTTTATTTGGGTTGTTCTTTGGCGAGTAGTATTTGATCAATCTTCCCTCTCTATATGGAGTCATGCCTTTGAGAAGTAAACAAGTAATTTTGTTGCGCCAAGTTTTTTGCATGTACACCTAGAATTCAACAGATAGTAAAATGTGATGCCGTGGATCGATTTCTCCGAAAGCCTTTTGGTTCTTCCTAAGTATCTTCTCAATCGTTGGTTCTATGTGGTTGCGTAGTTGAGTATTGTAGATCTTGGCTGCTATGTATGTAACGGTTATACCTCGGTAGTTCTAGGCTATTCCGAGGTCATCCTTCTAAGGGAAGAGGAGTATGCATGTGTCTATTGTGTTTTGGTTATATACGGCATTACACTGTCGGAACAGTATGTCATCAAATTCCCTGGTCTTCCATTCTTCTGGTGGTATTTGATCAAGCCTTTCTGCTTTCATGTTTTTTTAAATTTGTCTTAGTGCTGAGTTGAGTTCTTTTTGCATAGACGGTCCTAGTTTAATAACTAATTTCTAATAATTTTCGTGATGGGTTCATTCGTAACTTACGGAGGTTTACCGAGTAAATTCTCAAAATGTTATTTCCACAGGTGTATTCGTTCTTCAAGTAAATTCTCGAAGTATTGTTTAAGAAATTATAATAAAAGCCAGGTGGATTGAATATATTAATGAGACATGAAAATAATTAACTGATCCTGCTCAAATATATTACAACACAATAAATTATGAATAGACTTAAAGGCACATTAATAGAAGTCACCTGGAATATCTGAAAAAAAAAAAAAAAAACTATTGCGCCACCACCTATCCTCAACATATCAAATAATTACACTACATGTTTCAGAAATCTTTAAAGAACCTGAAAACGAGCCTCTTTGGCTAAAAGGAGTAACATACCTTATGACAAAAAACATACACAGAGAGAAAACACAAAAAGCTACCACACATTAACATGCTTTCCTACATGTAAATTGTTAACACCAATCCTAAAGAGGAGAATAGTTGAATTCATTGATTGGAAAAACATATTACCATTAGAATAAAAGGAATGCAGAAGACATCATTTTACTACAAACATCAATTCCTTTCAAAAATGCTCATGAGAATTGTCGATACAAACAGAAAAATATAATTATGGCTTTGGCTACAAAAGATATTTTGATTACGTCTCCCACAAATTAATTTTAAAAGATCTAAATATTACATATGATATTCCCATGAAAAATAACATTCACCCAATACAATATGGAAAGGTCGCAAAATTTGTTGTGACAAAATTAAATAAACCCTGTTGCTCACTCACGTAGAAAAATATACCATAGAAAGCAAGTTAGATTTTTAAAAAGTATTAAACAAATCTCGACATTATTAATAAAAAAAAATAATGAGATCGTTTTATCCTCAGAACGATTAGCTATAAAGCTGAAAAGAAAACACTTTAACTTTGAGACTTTCTGTCACTTGGAATCCAGTGAAACTATTATTTTTACTCTTTGCGAGTTTTATCCTTAGTTTTCAGAAGTCTTTATGCCAAAAAGTGTTTTTATGTCTCCAGAACTCTTCTAAGTATTCTATCTGATTAGATTTTTATAGTCTTCAGATATCCATTTTTAACTTTGATGTGTGTCACATGCATTATGGCCTTCGTCTTTGAGTACCCGAAATAAGAACAGCTAGCATTAGCAGAATATCTATTGAATCCTCATGTTAGCTATCAAGGGAGCACCGGCATATCAATATTCTCAGATTTGATAAGTGAGTCCCACGTTGATTTGGATTTTATTTTTTGCAATTTTTCATGGGTGGTATATTGTAGCTATACTTGACTCAGTGGTTGATTTTCATCTGTACCAATGTCACATATTTGACTTGTAACTCTTTCAAAGAAAAGAAAACACTTCAGACGATCACACAAACATTAATATTATTGCTCTGATTAATTTCTAATTTTACTTTTGATATCTTAGGATCCCTCACTGAGTTTTTACCCAAGATGTAAAGCAAAGTAAGGTAGTGATTATGTTCACTCAATACACTTATGTTTATTTTGCGTCTTCTGGGTAATATTTTTGATCACATTGATCGGAATTTCTTAATGATATGAACCGATCCAGTGTAATTTTCTTATTTCATATTAGTTAGAACTGATACTTATCTTGTATATGTGTTTACCTGTCTCTCTCTAGAACATAAACAGGCCTACCACTATAATTTGCATGGTGGCAGATATAAAGTGCCATATTTTTTCAGTTTCTAATTCCAGGTATTTGTATTTACTTATATTTTTGTATTCTTTGACTGATGTTTTATTATCTGTCCCAATGCCTACGTAAAGAGGGTTTAGGAAACGAATCATAGAGATTTCGGCAGAATATGTTGAATTTAATGCAGCATATTCATTTTCCTGTTATTTCATACCATAATCATTTTAACAATTACTTTCTACAATAAAAAATATATCTCTTTACAATAATGTTAAACAATTAGAGCAACCAGAAATGTCATCATGAGAAAAAGAGCAAAATAATGAAAATAGAAATTAGTTGAAAACACCTATTGGATATTTCAAGAATCAAACTGGAGAGATTGTACATCAGATGAGAATGGCACGCCTAAAAGTGGGAACTTTAAGAGAGAAAAAGATTTTGTTAACAGCAATACAAAATATAGTTAGAAGAAGATATTACGTCATAGCAAAAATTGCTAATGATCAACAGAAAGAAAGTGTTGTTGAGTTGACAGACAAAAATAATCAATCATATAATAAAGGGTTATAAAGTAGAACCAAAGGAATGCAATCTATTCGCGATTTGATGGGAAGGTTTGTCCAGTATATATTCCTGACAAATGATAGATGACCCCAGCGGAATATCTCCGAGAAAATGAGACCCATTTAATTCTCTGAAAAGTTGAGATACTAACCGACCTGTTTATAATACCTAGTTTTAATTATTAAGATGATTATAACTTCTGACAAGCAGATATTTCTGTTGCTGTGTACCACTGAGTGAACATGAAAGAACGCAGAACGATAGAAAAATAATTGACATTTGGTATAGAACTAAAGAGCTTGTAGAACGTGAAAGCGACGGTGATCCCAATTGAGGTTGGTCCGTTTGGAACATTTCTCAAAGGCCAAGATAATTGACTGTGGGAATGAAGATCAGAAGAATAACTGTGACCATTCGGACTACAGCGCTGTTGAAATCAGATAGAATACTTAGAAGAATTCTGGAGATATAAAAACACTTTTAGGCTCGATTTCGGAAAAATTCATTCCAGTGAAAACTAAGGATAAAACTCGCAAAGAGTAAAAATAATGATAGTTTCACTGGATTCCAAGTGACAGAAAGTCTCAAAGTTAAAGTGTTTTCTTTTCAGCTTCATTGCTAATCGTTCTGAGGATAAAACAATCTCAATATTTTTTTTATTAATAATGTCGAGATTTGTTTAATACATTTTAAAAATCTAACTTGTTTTATATGACAGCTCATATGGGATATTTTTTCAACGTGAGTCAGCAACAGGGATTATTTGATTTTTCACAAAAGGCCTTCTAAGCAGCCTGTTGTCAGCGTTTTAATCTAAAGAAAGTCTGTTAAAAGTATTTGTTCTAGTCAAAAACAACCATAATGATATAACCGAACACTACACCTATATTTACGGCTGGTAAACCTAGTGGTACATAAAACCTGTTTTTTTAATTGGCAGCAAGAGCAATTGGTTAGTTAAATGATTCTATCACACTTGTAACTCTACGATGATTTATGTTCGAATTGTCGTAGTTGTTTTACCAGATTCATTGATTTTATTTTGAATTAAAAAAAAAAGGTCAATCATTATTTTTTCTACAGTTTTTGACTAGTATTTTCTTCATAATAAAAGCGTCAAATTGAAAAAATATTGAAAAAATATAGTCCATTCTAAGGAACCTTAGACTGAATTAACAGCTGATATTAACGCAACTCCTTCTCGTAAAATGCTTCACTTTTAGTGCAAACATGAAGAGTTATAAGACTTGAGTCTCCACAGGAACACTACCAATAGAAAACTTAGTGTATCTATCCTTATTTTAATTTTTTTGCTTATTTGTTTTGGTCTTTTGTTTGTTTGTTTGTTTGTTTGTTTTTTATACTTTTATGACTCCCAAGTTAATATTAAGATTTAAAAAAAATCTACTTTAGTGTTTGTTTCTGTTAAAACGAATCTCATTCATTGAAGATAGATTTTGGAATAATGTAAGTGTTCTACTTACTGAAGTATATATATATATATATATATATATATATATATATATATATATATATATATATATATATGCGCGAATCTGTCTGTTTTCTAGAAGAGGTGGGAATGTATGAGACAGACCGAGAGAGTGGGGAATAATATAAAAGCGAATAACAAGATTAGGCAATTTTCGCTTTCATTGTTACTCCGACAATTTTCCACTTCAGTAATTTGTAGCAATATCCTGTATTTTTGGTGCAGAGTTCCGTTAAAATTCACATCATCAGTGCTACATTTGTAAACCAGAGAGCATCAAATCGTTTACATATGACGTAAAAAGATTAATATATACATACATGATATGCAAATATCAATATTTTTCCAAAGATTAATATGCCAAATTTTATGAAATATTAATAAAATAAAATAAAAATTGTCATACATATGAGAAAGCTAAATATTGATTACTTTTGCATGAAATATTGCCGATTTTTCACGGGCGAGAGATTTTTACTAGTGATTTTACAACCAATGCATTTTCAAGGAACCATTGATGTTTGCAATGAATCTGAATTTTGTATGTCTGGCACGTTTCGATTCATCATTGGCCTCATACTCGAGGAGTGCATGAATGGTCCAACATCATTTACTTGTACCCTGGAGTAAGCCTGAGGAAATCATGAACGGAATAAATTAGTATATATATATATATATATATATATATATATATATATATATATATATATATATATAAAGGAATATCATGACAAAACAAACCTGTTTCAAAAATTATTAGAAGATCTTCATAAAATACATCGACAGTTTAATCTCTCTGTAATATAACCTAGATAAAAAAAATTCAATTTATCCTATTACCAACCCCTCCGCTCGGGCAGGATATGACACAAGGTCATTTTTAAGCAGAGTTTAACAGGTTTGAATTCAGAGTTGTCCTTCTCTTAGACTAGTTGGCTTACCAAGGCTGAAGAAAATCAGTCTGGCCTACTATTTACCCATAACTGAAGGGAGAATATTTGGATTCATACCTTTATCAAGGGTATTATTGCAATGTGAAATGCAATCAATTTATATAAAATATTTTATCATCATAATTTGATATCTAAATGGGACAAGGCTTATACGAAGTCATAAACTGTTTTGAAAATCTTTGCTTGTTTTGTAATACTGTCTTGACATCATTGGCCTGATGAAAATTTCGTTACGACTGATCTTTTTAATGCATCGTCTTAAACATAGAATTATGCAAAATTTGGATTATTAAAAAGGGTCAAATGAGCGTAGTCAGCGGCGATTTAACTGTATGTCGAAAAGCATCCTATATATACAACTTTTTTTTTTTAATCCTACGTTGCAATCATCATGTCACGCCACCATCACGGATATCCCTGACCCTCTCTCGCCACTTCTCCCTATCATTCATCGCCTCCGGCAGGTCTTCAGGGTTACATCCTGTGTCCTCACATAGTTGCTGAATGTATGTTCGTGCTGGTCTTCCTGCTTTTGAACATCCATATGTGGGGGTCCACAGGAGTACATCGCTTATGAGCACGTCCTTGCATCTCCAGCAGTGTCCCGCGTGTCTGGTTCGTCTAACTTGTATAGTTTTCGTGATGGGGGCAAGTGTCCGTATAGTTGGTGCCTCGTGGGGTGTTGTCGCCAGGACTTGTTCAATACTGCTCTCAACATTCTTGTGTAATTTCCGTCTAGTTTCCTCTCCAGCGTCCATGTGGTGCATCCATATAGCAGTATCGATGTGACCGCTGCCTGGAAGAAACTGCGTTTCATTTTATCGGTTAGGTCCGACTTCCATATGATCGAGAGCCTATCGATAGCTGTCCATGCCTTCGTCAGTCGTGTGTCGAGATTATTAAAAAGGGTCAAATGACCGTAGTCAGCGGCGATTTAACTGTATGTCGAAAAGCATCCTATATATACAACTTTTTTTTTTATCCTACCTTGCAATAAATATGTAAAAATCAGTAAAATATGATTATCATATTATAGATATTTAAATCAATATTTATGATTAACATCATCAGCACATATTTGAATAGTTGGTTAACAAAAATATAATACGTCGTTTTTTAAAAATCTTAATTGTTGTTTGATTTGGGGATTACGTCAACACGAGCTGGATTGTTTTATACCTAGATGTTATGCAATTGTTTTAATTATATGTTCTTATTAAAATTTTTGCGTCATTGTTTCTTATGTGGTTATTTTAGAATATGGATAGAAATCATTTTTTAACAACTGTACATGACATTTACAGATGATATCACTCCGGAGAGGAACTCGGAGCAATGGAAATGAAATAGTACTTCAGACTCTCACGGTTTTCAGTACTGGATCCAAACTATCACATTCCGTTTCGTGTGATACCAAGAATATTCTTTTTTGAAGGGTTGGGTTCACACTTATTGGCAGTGAGATACTCTCAGTGTAGTCTAAGCCTTTCTAAGACAGCTTTTTAAAATATCCATTATCTTTTATATATAAGTAAAAAGTAAAGTTGGTGACCTTTGTCGAGTGTGACCCGAAGGCAATTTTTCAATAGCTACCACACCGAAGTGTAGGGAATGGCGCTATTCCATTCTTTGGATTGCTCCACTTTACCCATGAACCTTACCTTACAATTCTGAGTGTTAAGCAAAGCAGCATCAAGTACTATTTTTTGTCTTTGGTATGACTCGCCCAGGAATCAAACCCCTGTCTCTCGGACCATTATATATATATATATATATATATATAATTTGTGTATAAAGTGTGCATCTGAGTGTGTGTGTGTGTGTGTGTGTGTGTGTGTGAGAGAGAGAGAGAGAGAGAGAGAGAGAGAGAGAGAGAGAGAGAGAGAGAGAATGACAGAGTTTGTGCCCGCTCGTGTGTGTGTGTGTGTGCGTGCGTGTGTGTGTGTGTGTGTGTGTGTGTATTATTTACAGTTTCAGTTGCGAAATTACTTGTCTTTCATGAGGTAGAGTTATTGTGAGTGGTACCTTCTGGAAACTGATAAGTTGTTTAGAGATTTTCTTGATAGAATCATCTTGTGCAATTCTGAAAGCAATTATTTCTTCCGTTCACACCAAATCCAAGTGAATCGAATTAGCTTTTTCCTTTTTAATTTCAACCCAGCTAAATGGAAAAAAATCTCAGATTTCTTAGTTTTGATGGCAATTTTCCCAACAACAAGAGAGAAAATCTATTTGATAATAACAATCTAAAAACTTAGACAAATAAACGAACCAATACATTAAATAGTAATGTTTTTATTTGTACTGGTTTATCATGTCCTTTGGTCATTTATTCACTTCTCAAAGACCGTTGACCTTAGATATATACCTGATCATGAAAAAAGAAAAAGAAAATAGTTTAATCTACTATGAAAGTATAGCTTTTCATCAAATGTAACATTTTTTTTTAAATTGCGATAACATTTTTTTTAATTTTTATTTTATTTTTGACGATTTTTCCTCACATATCTATAAGTTTTTTTTCTTATTATAATAGGTTTTTGTTATTGTACATATCAAAAGCTTAAAATAGGCTTACTATAACACCAGTAGTTATGTAAGACTGATACACAAAAAGTAAATATCCTGGGTATAACACTAAACTGAATCTTAGAATGAATGTCTATTTCCAAAAATATGTTTATTTTTTCTTCATTGACATTATTCTCAGACCGCTCTTGCTCGGAATCGTAGTACGTATGGTTTAAAATTATCCGTCTGTTAATTATATATATATATATATATATATATATATATATATATATATATATATATATATATATTCCTAGATTCTTTTAACAGAAATCTAGGAATGAAAAGCATTTCGAAAAAAATTGTTGAAAAGATTAGTAACATTGTTTCTCTACTAAATTATCATTTAAAAATGTATATATGATTTTTATTCAATTTTGTCGAAGTAAACATCTTTCGTGTATACTGTTATGTGTCTTAAATGAAAGAACAATTTACTAATAGGCCGACTATAAATCTTAAAAGAAAAGATTCACTGTCGGACCTTGACATTCTACTTTAGTAAAACAGTAGAAGTATAACACGTGTTAGTGCCTATTTTCCAGAAGACAGGGGAAAAACAAACAAACAAACAAAAAAACGTAAGGTAGGAACGAAAATAGAACGTGAAGAGAAGGACAAAATTATTTCTTCAATATATTAGTCTTGGACTTTAAAACTTAACGGAAAAGAAGAAAGCGTTTTTCTTTCTTTTTTACGTACCCATGGGAAGCAGCATGGTGGACGTAAAGGGAAGCGGATAAAATCTTTGACGGCCTAACGCATTACCTAACATGTTTAGTTCGATCAGGGAACTACTGCTGCTCATCTATAAGTTTGGCTTCTATGGATGAGAATAAAAACAACCATCGAAAGATAATCATGACCCACACTCAAACCACATGTAAAAACCGCATAGCTCTTCGCGCGGGTAAAAAAAGGGGCACGTTCTGTTGAGGTCGGAGCCCTGGCCTTAATGTTCGAAAAATCAGCTACAGAGCTCAAACAACAAAAATTACTAAAATGCAAACTAACAATACAAATAGCAACATTCAACGTTAGAACCTTAAATAGAATAGGTCAACTACCAGAGCTGCCTGCATCAGACGTAAAATATATCATAGGCCTATATGCATTCAAGAGCACAGATACACACATAGCGAGGATATTAAAAATCACGATACTGGCAATGGATGGACGCTAGCCACTGTATCGACATGGAAAAATTGTGTAGGAATATTTATAGGACCAAGAACCTTAAAATTACTTAATAGCAGAGACAGAATACAGCCTAGGAGGATGGTAGCTACTTTTAATGTTAACCCCAGAGAAACAATCATCTCCTGCTACAGCCCTTCCAATGTAAGTGAAGAAACTGATCTTATCGCTTTCTACGATGAGCTATCCTTTCTAGTGCGTAATATTCCGAAACATAACGTTCTCGTCATTGGCGGTGATATGAATGCCCAAATCAGGAAAAACGGAAACCACAAATACTTCCCACACAACTTGTCAAACAGGAATGGACAACATCTAACAGATTTCACGATAGAAAATAGATTAAGATGTCTCAATACAAACTCTCAAAAAAGTGAGGGGAAATTATGGACCTACAAGAACGCAAACAACACTAAAGCACCGATAGACTACGTCTTTATAAAAAAGAAATGGAAAAATAGCGCAAAAAATTGCGAGGCATACTTCTTTTTGAGGGTGTGTCCTCCGACCAGAAAATTGTCATGGCAAAAATACAACTGAGCCTTCGAAAAATGCGACACGCACACCGACCACCAAGCACTGTGACTGGGCCCTTCTTAACAACAGGGATATTAGAGATAAATATGTGTTAGCATTGAGAAACAAATTCAATGCACAACTGGGCACAAGTTCAATGACCCGAAGGCCGATTTTACGTGTGATTTGAAAAAATGTTTTATATTTGAAATGCAAGTAGGAATCAAGACTCGAATAGAAATTGCCGTGCATTTTAGGACCAAACAAAACCGTTTTCTCATGTCGGGCGTAACTGCTTATATATGATCAGGACATTATTTTCATTGGATGGAAAGGCTCTTTATTTATGATCTTTAGGGTGTTGATTACATATTGTCAAACAAAGCTGTTTACAAAAATATTCGTATTCGAGAGGACAGTCTTCGAAACCTATGTTATGAAAAAATGCATTAATATATAGATGAATATATAGAATCAGTAAAGATGGCAACCTTTAGTCAAGGGTGAGCCGAAGGGTCCCATTTAAATTGCTATCACACCGATATTTTGGGGAGGGCGCTACGCAATCTCTGAATTGCTCCACTTTACCCTAGATCATTATCTTATAATGCTGAGAGTTAAGCAAAGCGACATTAATTAACATTTTTGAGTCTTTGGTATAACTCGACTTGGGATTGAACTCCGGGTCCCGGACCATTGGCGAACACTCTACTTGTTGTATATTGACCTACGACCTGGCCGGCCAGTCAAAATAGGAAATGCAGCTGAGTGAGCTCTCAGACCGCGACTGAGCAGTTGGGGATCAGATGAGTTGGAGATAAGATGCGGTAGAGAAAACCAGCATCCAGAGTGGCAGAACAACCAAAAGCAGAACGACCAACTCGAACATACATACAGCAGCTATGTGAGGATACAGGATGTAGCCCAGATGACCTGCCAGAGGCGATGAAAGATAGGGAGAAGTGGCGAGAGATGGTCAGAGATATGCATGCCTGCGGCACGAGATGATGATGATGATGATGATGATGATTTACAATACCAACATCAGCATTTCTAATTTTTTTGTCTGTATCGTCAATGTAGGATTTTTGGCTCCCACGGCCGTTTTTTAATCCAGATATTTTTGCTTCTTTCTCTATATTTTTTGTCGTTTCTATAGCTATATGTTCTATGTCCCTTTCTGTGGATGTTTGGCCGAGTTTATTAGCAAATGTTTTACTACTTTGAGTAAGTAAATATTTTTTTTTCTGTCGGGTCTCGTGATTACTAACTGTAGAATCCAATCTCTTTTAGTGTCTAAGTATTCATTTTACCTTATCGTGGTTATTTCTTAATAATCAGCGTCCACCATTTTCTATTTTGACTTATAGTTCAGTTCTATTTGACCCTATCAAAAATGCAAACTGGAAGTGAGGACAGTTTAGAAGAACGATATGCAATAAAATTCTGTTTTAATCTTGGAAAAATGCCACTGAAACGTATGGAATGCTTCAGACTGTTTTTCGACCGTCTTGCATTAATCGAGCATCAGTTTTTGAGTGGCATAAGAGATTAAAGAAAAGCAGGGAGTCTGTGAGGGATAATGAGAGATGTGGGAGGAGTAATCAAGTCAATACACAAGAGTTGATTGGCCAAAGTGTTAGGGTTAGGGTTAGGGTTACAATGTTGAGGTTTTAAGGGAGTTCAGGAAGAGATTCCGTCGGAAGAGGCCAGCACTCTCCAAATCGGGTCAGTGGCATTTCCGCCAGGACAATGCAGCAGTCCACAACTACATCCTTGTCACGGATTATTTTACCAAGATACTATTTACCAACCCCTCCGCTCGGGCAGGATACGACACAAGGTCAATTTTTAAGCGGAGTTTAACAGGTTTGAATTCAGAGTTTTCCTTCTCTTAGACTAGTTGCCTAACCAAGGCTGAAGAACCTAGTCTGTCCTACTATTTACCCATAGCTGGAGGGAGAATAATTGGATTCACACCTTTCCCAAGGGTATTAGTGCTATGTGAAATGCAATCAGTATCGTCCAGGATTTGAACTCGTATCGCCGTGTTCATTTCCTACGCCGATAACGACTACACCACGGGCACCTCCAAAACTACACCACGATTATTTTACCAAGATGGGCATCAAGACAGCTCCTCACCCTCCCTATAGTCCAGACGTTGCTCCCTGTGTCTTTTGGTTATTCCCTAAGCTCAGACGCAGTAGTTATGAGACCATTGAGGAGATGAAAGAGGCTGTGAGGAAGATCATTGACACGCTCACACAAGAGGACTTCCATAGGTCCTTCCAGAATTTGTTGCAGGCTATAACAAGTGCATTGCATCTGGAGGTGATTACTTCGAAGGGGACTAGAGGATTATGTGTGTACTATCAATAAAAGTACCCATATGAAAAAAGTCTAGAAACTTATTTAATGATCTCGTATGATCCTAATTATATATTATGATTAAAGATATAGTCCTAATTATATATTATACTTTTACCAACCAAAACTGGCACTTTTATTCATTCTTAATACCTTCACCGATCTCTGATTTAGGACTCTCTGAAAAATATATTCATTTTTATTCAACTGAATTTACTGTTATAATAAATAGAGTTTATAAGTATCGATGAAAGAGTTCTAGTTGTTAATCTACGATTAGCAATATTTACTTATCACCACCTCACTGTCTATTTGGAGCTCTTTTTAGGCATTCTTCTATCACGATTAAATCTACCTGAGAAAACAAGTTTTGGAAAAAAACATTTATCTAATCTATCAGTGAAGATATATTATCTGTTTTGTGAAATCATGCGCAAATGACACTTTCTGTTCATTTCTTCAAAGAAATTGTATAATTTATAATTTCTAGTATCTTGTTTTGGTTTTTTGTTACTAGATATAATCATATTCATCTTTTTTTTTAAATTCAAAAAACGTAATTTACATTAAAAAACGTAATTTAAATCTAAAAAAAACGTAATTTATCAATGAAATAGTAACAGATTATTTCCATATATCGATCCGATATAATGATAAGATTAAACTATCAAATTTAAACAAATTCTAACGAGAATTAATAAAGTTATTCGCAAAAGACTTAATATTTTTTCATTGAATTGGTGATGTACTATTTATAAAAAGAAAAAAAAAAAGAGAGAATTTCGTAATATTGCACCATACATTTCACCCAACTAATTTTTCGTTGTTATGTATGTGTTTTTTTAAAACATATTTTTATCCCTTTTTAAAAGCATATTTTTACATCGAAAAACAAACTTTTGTATCTGTCAGAATAGAAATCATTGAACTGAGTATTTCGTCATTTGCACACTATTTGTTCTTGCTTTATCAACCCATAAAAGTTTGTTCTAAGTAGAAATTCTTTGCGAGGGCAAAACGAGTGGAAATCAAAAGAATCCAGAACGTGGCTGTAAGGAGCATGTAACAGCTGTTTCCAACTAAAACGAATGAAGTTATTCCTGTCCTTGCTATAATATGAATCCGTGAATAATCCTGGTGAAAACTAACAACAATTCCAATCGTGCATAATTTTGTGTACTTTCCCCACAGAAATTAATCGTTTCTCTGAAATACCGTCTATTGTAACTCTGCTAACATAAATGCATTAAATTTATCCACGATTTCAGATGAGACTGCTTGGTATATCTTTATCTTGAATTCTCTCGGAAACTTCTAGAAATAGTTCAGCCTAGTTGTAAACATTTTTTAAATAAAAATATGCATGTTTTACATATAAAACATTTTTCTGTAAATTTCACATGAGGTGCATTTCTCAACCACCAAAAATCTGATCTCGAAGTTTTGTTGAAAAATGGAGATTTCTGTATGGTTTACCGCCATTTTGAATAGCTTCAAAACTGATATTATTGCAAGATTTAGAAATGAGTTGCTATAAATCAGTTTCTAATTAGGTAGGGGTTAAATTTATGAAAAAGTTATACAACAATGTATTTTGCTTTTAAAAAAATCAATATATTTTATTACTCTCAATGTACATATCTAAGGAAAATTTATATGATGATGAAAAAAGTAAGAATGAGTATACATTGAATATTTCCTGATATTTGCTTTTTTGTCAAGTGTAGTCACCGACAACTGCTATGTCGATAATAGTTGTCTGATGTGGGAGGGAAGAATCACAAAAACACAACTTGTCTCATATGTTAGATCATCAGTTGCTTTATTAATTCATTCAGTTTGTGAAGTGTGAAGTAGCGTGAAATGGATTAAAAAACATAACAAAATATGAAGGGAGTTTCTTGATTCTTATATGAACGGAATCTTTCCATATATGTGAAAAACTCTCTCTCTCTCTCTATATATATATATATATATATATATATATATGTGTGTGTGTGTGTGTGTGTGTGTGTGTGTGTGTGTGTGTGACCCTCCCTCTCTCTGTACATGCGAAGGCTTTTCACATTGTATCTCAGCCATAGAAAGAAATGCTGAATCGAGAAACACGTCATATTTTATTGGGTTCGCAAGAAACAGAACCCTCCTCATTTGACTCCACTAACCCCTGTCATCACTTACTTGATTTAATTTTGTGAACAACTTTGTTCCACCTTGTCTCACTGTATGAAATGTTGAATTTTGTCAATTATATATTCTTCTTGGTGCCGTTTTATTTTAAATTACCTATGTATTATCCTGTAAACATTCCCAAAGAATATTTTATCCGAGACACATACACGGGCATGCGCGTATGGTTCTTGTTTTCTTATGTTGAAACTGTTATAACCCATATATGCTTGCATTGCAATGGTTTGGAATACTTGCTACTAAATCAGATATATCCCGATATCATCATCATCATCATCATCAGGACAACATCCTGTATCCTCACATAGCTGCTGAATGTACGTTCGAGCTGGTCGTCCTGCTTTTGCGCGGCCATGTGTGGGGATCCATAAGAGTACATCTCTTATGAGTTCATCTCTGCTTCTCCAGCAGTGTCCTGCATGTCTGGTTCGTCTAACTTGAATAGTTTTCGTGATAGGCCGTACAGTTGGTGTCTTGTGGGGTGTTGCTGCCAGGACTTGTTCAGGATTGCACGCAGCATTCTTGTGTAATTGCCATCTAGTTTCTTCTCCAGCCGTTTTGTTAGCGTCCATGTAGTGCATCCATATAGCAGTATCGATGTAACCGCTGCCTGGAAGAAACTGCGTTTCATTTTATCGGTTAGGTCTGATTTCCATATAATCGATAGCCTATTGATAGCTGTCCATGCTTTCGTTAGCCTCGTTTCGATGTCCTTTTCGGTTGATTCGACGCTGCTTCCTAGGTACGTGAATTTGTCTACTAGTTTAAGTGGGGTTCCTTCTAGAGTGGAGATGTCCCCCGTTTGGTTATAGCACTTATATTCCGTTTTGTGTGCATTAACATAGAGGCCTATGCTTGCTGCTGCTCGTTACAAACTATGCAGAAGAGTTTCGGCTTGGTCAGGTGTATTTGCCAGTATCGCTATGTCATCGGCGTAGTCGGCGTCGGTAATTGTTGTTGCAGGGTATCTTCTGCTTCTTTTCTTCGTCAGTTCGAAGCCATTCTCTTTGATTTTGTCAATCGATGTTCTAAGTACGTAGTCTAGGCAAATGATAAAGAGGTACGGGGCCAGCGTGTCCCCTTGTAGTACTCCTGCTACAATGTCAAAGTATTCTGTGTCTCCATCCGGTGATCGTACTTTTACTTTAGTGTTACTATAGAGAATCGTTATTGCCGCTACGGTTTCTTTAGATGTGCCGTACGCTAGTAGGATTTGTTCCATCTTTCCTCTGTGAATGGAGTCGAAAGCCTTGGTAAAGTCGACAAATATTAATGTCGATTGTAGGTTCTTTGCCCGTACACCTTCAAGGATTCTGCGGATGGTTAATATTTGTGAGGTCGTGGATCTATTTCTTCGGAAGCCATTTTGGTTTTTTCTAAGTATGTTGTCGATTTTGGGTTTTATTCGGTTTCGTATTA
Organism: Sepioteuthis lessoniana; assembly: GCA_963585895.1. Lineage (NCBI taxonomy): Eukaryota > Metazoa > Mollusca > Cephalopoda > Myopsida > Loliginidae > Sepioteuthis > Sepioteuthis lessoniana. Next base: position 85,811,053 of record OY757924.1, on the reverse strand, counting down.
GGGCATTGTAGATTTTGGCAGCTATGGATGTATGTGTTATGCCTCGGTAGTTTTTGGCTAATCCGAGGTCCCCCTTTTTAGGGAAGGGGAGTATGCATCCCTTCATCCATCTATCTATCGGATTTTGATTGTATACTGCGTTGCAGTGGCGGAGCAGTATGTGGTCGAATTGTCTGGTCTTCCATACTTCCGGGGAATTTCGTCCAGCCCTGCAGCTTTCCTATTTTTAATTTTTCTGAGAACCGAGTCGAGTTCTTCTTGTGTGAACGGTCCTAGTTTAATGTCTAATTGTTTGCTAATTATTCCGGTGATTGGTTCATGCGCTATTTTTGGTGGGTTTCCAAGTAAGTTTTTGAAGTGCTGTTTCCACAGTTTTATTCTTTCTTGTTGGTTTGCTGCTTTAAGTTTTGCTTTGGCTGTTTTCTTTCTTCTGCTCACTTCGTTTATTGTTTGCCAGGCTATTCTAGATTGTCTATCTTCCACCGAGTCTCTAATCTTATCTATCTGATTTTGAATGTATTCTGTCTGTTCCTTTATATATATGCCTGCTAATTGATATTGGGCCGTTTTTAGTTTTAAGGCATTTGTGTTTGTTGGGTTTTTTCGATAGTTTTTGGAGGCTGTTTTCACTAGTGCACGTTTTTCTCTCACCGCTAAAGTTTCCTATCGGACTCTATATTTAGTTTTAATTTTTGTTGGAATGTATTTTGCTGCTGCCTCGAGGTGTGCATTGACGAAATTTTCATATTCGTCGTTTGGTGTACTTTTTTCCGTCTTTTCTTGTAGTGTTTCGAATCTGTTTCTTAATTTTTAATTCTATAATTTCTATTTATTCTCATTATCTAAATCAAACATAAACGCCAACATGAAAAATGAACGTCGACAAGAAAAAAGAAAACGGGATAAAAAGGTAGGAAGATAATCACGTTTTTTTTTTTTACATATTCCCAAGGTATTATTTATTCAATCAGCATACTTTTTGCCATCTCAGAAATACAAGCAAGTTCTTTCCTCTTAAAACGAACAAATTTCATCCCTTTAGCTATTATCGATGTTTTAGCTCAATAGGATATCAAATTTCTGATCTTACCTCTAATGAAAATGCCTGTTCTCAATATTGCGTCACTCTTATCAGTACCAATTATTACTTTTACGAAATGGGTAGCTATTAGTATCTGCATCATAAGGTTAAGGTCACTGTGAATTAATGGAAAAGTTACATCTTGTAAGTCTAACATTTGAAGAAATTGAAATACTTATGTTTATGACAACATCTAATATAGTAGTTCGTTAAATGATAAATCTCTTTTCAAGTTAATCTTTACATAGTGTTGGAAAAATGAAATTTGGACGAAATAAGCAATTTCATTGAAACTGACCATAACACTCATTGTAATGCAAAAATATATCCAGGTTTAAAATCAATATATTTTTTGTGTTATCAGGATAAGGATGAAATAATATCAAATGCGCATAGCAATCCTCGGTGTCTTGTTTGTATGATAATCTGACGAAGAGGTTCCTTGGAGGTGGGTTTAAAATATTAGGTATTCGTTTAATATGTGAAACATCGTTTTGTCTCTATCACCACATAATCTACATCTGCTATTTGGTTGCGTCTTGTTTATTATTGGTTTGACAATTGTTTTTGGCTGCTATCAGAAAAGATTCAGTTTCCCTGTTAAGGTTTCCTTTTCTTAGCTGTGTCAACCCCTTCACGTGTGAAATTTCGTTCGAAATCTCCATACAGTCGATTTCGTTTCCCATTATTGTTTTCTTGCTGTTTTTTTTACTGTGGATGTTTGTGTTGTCAGTATCTTTTCTTGTTGCAATAATCAGTTTTCCTCTGATGTAGTCTTCTCGTCGTTGTATCGATGCATCGACCCTATATTCAGTGCTGATGAGTCCTCTTCCACCTTTTCTTGACTCATACAGTCTGTCTACGAACCCTCTCGGATTTTCTCGTTCTTTCGTCCATTTGTTGAAGTTCTTCTCTCGTCTATTTTAATAATGGTTTCGAGTATCTTACAAGGAGGAAAAAAAAAACAGGTGTTTATCCCTTTAATGAGATCTTTGTCTTGTAGTTTGGTTAGAAGTAGTTTTCTCATTCTCCTGAGGTATTCTTTCATTTTTTTTTTTCATATCCACTTGTTTGATAATGTCCGCTACCAATATTTCTAAGTATTTATTATTATTATTATTATTATTATTATTATTATTATTATTATTATTATTCATTTGAATTTTTCACATCAGCGTAAGCTGATGGTCTTTCACTGGAGATTGAGTGACAGCAAGTCTCATTATGTCTCCAGGACTCTTCTCAATATTCTGGCCGTTTTCAATAATGCTGTCGTTTGGATGGTCTTCACTCGGCCGCCATCTTCCAAATCTTCCAGGCCTTTTAATAATCATTTGGTTACCGTACCAAAAGCAACAATCACAATTGGTATAATTGTCACCTTCATGTTCCATACTTTTTTTCAATTCTCTATCAAGGTCGAGTTACTTATCTCTCTTTTCACATTTTTCAGTTTTATTCTGTGTTCTGCCAGGACAGCAAAGTCGACTATTTTGCAGATTTTCTTTTTCTTTTTTCGTTGATTATTATAAGGTCTGGTCTTCTGGCCGAGATTAGGTGATCTGTCTGTATATCAAAGGAGTTTATGTGTGTAATTTTCTAGGACAGGTGATGGGTTGTACATATACCATTTGTTGGGATGGTCAAATTTAAATTTCTTGCACATTTCCCAGTGGATGACCTTGCCCACCCGGTCTTGTTTAGCCTTATACTCCTTCTGTGCCAATTTGCTGCCTTCGCTTATTATGTGATTGGTGGTGTCATCTCTGTCACCACATAGTCTGCATTTGCTATTTTGTTGCGTCTTATCTATCCTCGCTTTGATATTGTTGGTTCTTATGGCGCAGTTTTGTGCTGCCATTATTATTATTATTATTATTATTATTATTATTATTATTATTATTATTTACTCCTTGAATTTTTTTTACATCAGCTTTAGCTTGTGGTATTTCACTGGAATTTGAGAGATAGCTAGTCTCCTCAAGTCTCAAGGACTCTTTTCAGTATTGTGGCTATTTTCAATAATGCTGTAGTTTGCATGGTCTCCACACGTTCTCTTAACACCAAGTCCAACAATTCCTTTTATAATCCTTTAGTTACCGTACCAAACGCACCAATCACCTTAATTTTTTTTTCAATTTCCTCGCAAGGTCGAGGTACTTGTCTTTCTTATCACTTTCTTTCAGTTTTATTCTGTGATCAGCCGTGACAGTAAACTACACGATTTTATAAGTTCTCTTTTTTTTGCTGATTATTATAAGGACGCGTCTTCTGACCGAGATTAGGTGATACGTTTGTAAGTATAAGTCCCATAGGAGTTTATGTGTGCTATTCTATTGGACAAATGCTGGGTTGTGCATATTCCATTTGTTCGTATGGTGAAATTTAAATTTCTTGAACATCTCTCAGTGGATCACCATTCCACCCCATTCGTGTCTGGTCTTATACTCCTTCTGTGCTAATTTGCTGCATTCGCTTATTATGCGATTATTGGTTGAGTCACTATCACCACATAACCTACATTGTCAATTTGTTGCATCTTATTTATTCTTAGAGTTTTTCACATCAGTGTTAGCTGATGGTCTTTCACTGGAGTTTGAGTTACAGCAAGTCTCCTCAAGTCTCCAGGACTCGTCTCAGGATTCTGGACGTTCTTAGCAGTGCTGTTGTTTGGGTAGTCTCTACCCGTCCGCCAACTTCCAAGTCCTCGAGGCCTTATAATAATCCATTAGTTATTGTGCCTAACGCACCAATCACAATTGGCACAATCGTTACATTCATGTTCCACATTTTTTAAAAAATTCTCTTGCAAGGTCGAGATACTTATCCTTCTTCTCACTTTCCTTCAGATTTAATCTGTAGTCCCCCGGGACAGCAAAGTCGACGATTTTACGGATTCTTTTTTTTTTTTTGTTGATTATTATAAGGTCTGGTCTTCTGGCCGGGATTAGGGGATCCGTTTGTACGTTAAAGTCACATAGGAGTTTATGCGAGTCATTTTCTAGGACAGGTGCTTGGTTGTGCATATACCACTTGTTTGTATGGTCGAATTAAAATTCCCTGCACATTTCCAAGTGAATGACCTTACCGACCCAGTCGTGTCTCGCCTTATACTCCATCTGTGTTAATTTGCTGCCTTCGCTTATTATGTGATTGATCGTTTCGTCTCTGTCACCGCTTAGCCTACATTGACTGCTTTTTTGCGTCTTATCTATTCTCACTTTCATATGATTGGTTCTTATGGGGTTGTTCTGTGCTGCTATTTGGATTGATTCCGTTTCTCTCTTAAAGTTTCCTTTTCTTAGCCAGGTCCAGGTTTTCTGGTGTGAGATGTTGTTTATTAACCATTTAAAGTGGCCATAGAGTTGTTTTCCTTCCCATTTTTGTTTCCTAGTTGTTGTCATTCTTTCGTTTATGGTGTTGTCCGTATCGTTTCTGATGGTTGTAATTAGTCCTCTTTCGAGTTTTTCTATGTAGTTTTCGAGCCGTTGTATGGATGCATCAACGGCGTCTTCGATGCTGGCAAGTTATCATCCGCCCTCTTTTCTAGATACATAAAATCTGTCAACGTCGTCTCTGGGGTGTAATGTCTTATGCATGGTCATTAGTTTTCTTGTTCTTTGGTCCATTTGCTTAAGTTCCTCTCTGGTCCACTTGAGAAAGGGTCCCGAATATCTGACTATGGACACAGCCCAAGTATTTATTGCTTTGATGAGGTTTCTGCTGAAGAGTTTTTTTTTCTCGAGTAGTTTTTGCGTTCTCCAAAGATATTCTTTTCGGATCGTGTCTTTCATTTGCACTTGTTTGATGGTGTCAGCCTCCAAGATACCCAAGTATTTGTAGGTTTCATTTTCTTCGAGCCTTCTAATTCTGTCGTGATTTGGGAGTTTCATTCCGTCAGTTATGTCATTTGCCACTTTTCGTGACGGGCATGGCACATTTTTTCATGCCACATTCCATTCCTATGCCCTGACTGTGTATTTCAATTGTGTGTATGAGAGTTTCCAGTTCTTTTTCATTTTTGCAAATAATTTTATGTCATCCATGTACATTAGGTGGTTGATCTTCTCTTGCGATTTGCTGAGTGTGTATCCGGCTGCGCATTTTCGGAGAATGTGGTTCAGTGGCATCATGACTATTATGAATAGTGCATGCAATAGGGCGATAGTGCATCTCCTTGGAAAATGCCTCTTTGGATCTTCGTTTCGGCTATCCTTCTTCCTCCTGCTGTCAGCTACAATCTCCAGGTTTTCATGTTCTGTTCGATGAAGTTTATGACTTCATGTGATATTTTGTACACTTTGAGACAGTGTATTATCCAGCTTTGTGGGACCATATAATTTGCCTTTTTGTAGTCAACCCAGTCCCTAGCTAGATTTTTCAGTCTAATCTTGCTCACATTTAGGATGTGTTGATCTAAGTAGAGTAATTCTGCTGTGCCTCTGGATCCTTTGCACCATCCTTTCTGTTCGTCAGGAAAAAATCCACAGCTAGTTAGCAAATAGTAGATCTTTTCCCTTATTTGTGCTGTTAGTATTTTCCACATCATTGGTAGGCAGGTTATGGGTCTGTAATTGTTTGGAGCAGTTCCTTTGCAAGGGTCCTTTTGGATTAATGTAGTTTTTCCTTTGGTCATCCATTCATATATTTGCGTGTCTTGTAAGCATGTGTTCATTTCTAGTGCTAGTCTGTCGTGGATGGAGTTGAATTTCTTGAACCAGAAGCCATGTATTCCATCATGACCTGGCGCTTTCCAGTTTGATATTCTTTTTAGTGTTGTTTTGAGTAAGTCAACGTGTATTTTTATTTTGGGGCCTTCTTCAAGTACGTCTTGCTCTCTTGTAATATTGTTTATCCATTCAGCACTTTCGTTATGTTTCTTTGGTTGCCATATGTTAGTCCAAAATTGTTCGGTTTCTTTCATATCCGGTTGTTGGTATGTTTTCGTGTCACTCCCTCCCAATTGTTGATAGAATTTCCTTTCGTTGTTTTGGAATGTCCTGTTTTGTCTGTATTGTTTTACCGTTTGTCGATATCTTTTTAGTCTTCCTTCTTTGGCCAGTACTTTCTGGTTTATTTCCTCAAGTTTTACTGTTATTTTTCCCCATGTTGCCTGTTCCTTCTTCTCGCTTATTCCAGTGCCTCTCTTTCTTATCATTCGGGCTTGTTTTCGAAGTTTTTTATTTTATTTGCGATTCCAGTCTAATTTCCCATCCCAGTTTTGACTGTTTCCTCGAGCTTTTTGAGGGGATCCCAATATTCTCACAAACTAATTTTGCTCCTTCATAGATTAGTTCATTTAACTCGTTTATATTATTCGTCGGTACGTAAAGTAGTATGTGATTTATTTTATTCGTTTCTATCTTAACTGTTTTCCATTCTATGTTTCTTAATGAAGGTAGAATAGTCTTCTCACTACTCATGATTATCTTTAGATTTTCTAGATGTACCTTTTGTTCTTGTGAAAGTTTTTCTTCCTGGTTGTTTGGTAAAGTATCGTTTGGGAGTGGGATGTTTTCAGTTTTCACAATAGTGTTAGCTGATGTTTTTTTCACTGAAGTTTGAGTGACAGCAAGTCTCCTTAAGTCCCGAGGATTCGTCTCAAAATTCTGGCCGATCTCAGTAATGCTGCCATTTGGATAGTCTCGACCCGTCAGCCAGCTTCCAAGTCCTCAAGGCCTTTTAATAATGCTTTAGTTATTGTGCCTAAAGCACCAATCACAATTGTCACTTTCATGTTCCACAGCTTTTTCAATTCTCTAGCAAGGTGGTGGTACTTATCATTCTTTTCACATTCCTTCAGATTTATTCTCTGGTCCGCTGGGATAGCAAAGTCGACAATTTTGCAAATTCTCTGTTTTTTGTTGATCATTATAAGGTCTAGTCTTCTGGCCGGGGTAAGATGATAAGTTTGTATCTTCTTCTTCTTCTTCTTCTTCTTCTTCTTCTTCTTCTTCTTCTTCTTCTTATTATTATTATTATTATTATTATTATTATTATTATTATTATTATTATTATTATTATTATTCATTAGAGTTTTTTACAGCAGCGTAAGCTGATGGTCTTTCACAGGAGATTGAGTGATAGCAAGTTTCCTCAAGTCTCTAGGATTCTTCTCAGTTTTCTGGCCGTTTTCAGTAATGCTATTGTTTGGATGGTCTCCACTCTGCCGCCAATTTCCAAATCTTCCAAGCCCTTTAATAATCCTTTAGTTACCGTGCCAAAAGCACAAATCACAATTGGTATCATTCTCACCTTCATATTCTATAGTTATTTCAATTCTCTAGCAAGGTAGAGGTACTTATCTCTCTTTTCACATTTACATTTATATTTATTTTTTAATTGTATTATTCATTGTAGTCTTTATAATTCAGTTGGCTTAGAAGTAATTTGTTTTGTTGCTTTTATTTGAATATAGAAAAATAGGTCTCTTTACAAAAATACCCACCTCATATGAATTTTTTGATTTGATGATTGCATATATAAGATACTGACAGTCACCAATCTTCTTTATCTCAGTGTCTACGCAATCTTAACTTAATATTCATATGCTCTCTCACTGATATTAAACAAACACATTCACATACTCTACCTCTCTGTCTGTTTCTATCTCTCCTTCAATATATATATATATATATATATATGTGTGTGTGTGTGTGGTGGGGTACATTTATAAAGAGGTTGTCTCAAATTTGACGTAACCTATTGATATGATAATAATTTATAACTGAGACAAGCACAATGGCGGTCATTTGGAACAATGTAAAAAATGCATCCTTTGATCTAAAGACATCAAGTCAATGTTAGCTTAATTATTAATATATCAGCTTTAAGGACATGTAATATTTTTTAAGCTTCTTCGCTCGGTAAAAAATCATCATATTAATGAATTGTATCTATACTGAGACAGTTTACTAAGATTTTGTCTTAAAAGTGGAAGTAATGGAAAATATTTTTCCTCTCTTGTCCAAAGCATTTTGATAGGGCATTAATAGTTTTTATAGTATAATATTTTCAAATCTGAAAAAAAATGAACTTAGCATTATTATTAATACAGTTATTAGCAGTCACATGGCTAACATATATATTGAAACACCCAATATATACATATATTTATACACACACACACGAAGGAATTGTCGGCCGCCGCTAGCGTAATGCAAAGCTTTTTGAAAGAATTGAGCTCTCTGGTAGCCGATAGGGTATAAGAAATGTAAACAAAGGCTGCTGCTGCTGTTGCTAAATAAATACCTTAAAAATTCCCTTAGCCAACGTGGTCCGCTTCGTGGCCGATAGGTTTGAAACTTAGTTTAACGTAAAGTTGGACGGGTTTCAATTCCGGCTTCGAGCGTCCTGCGTGTCTAGCCACACTGAAGAGTTCTGATAGAACGAAACAGTCTGTCTGTGGGTGACTATATATATTTGTGTGTGTGTTTAGGCTGTCTTAATATACATGGGACCCATACGACGTAAAATATCTTCTAATAATAATATCGTGCTCCTTTTTTTTTTTCAGATGTGGAAATAGTATACTCTCTGTCTCTCTGTCTCTCTCTCTCTCTCTCTCTCTCTCTCACTCTCTTTATATATATATATATATATATATATATATACGAATGCATGTGTGTATGTAAGCAAAATGAACACATCAATTTATTTTACGTGAAACATAAACGTAAAGTTCCGTTCAAACATTATATCTAAATTGTAAATTATCCCTTTCTCAAACCAAAGAGAATTTTGATGACTTCAGGATTACAATCCTGAAAACCATGCTTTTATACCTTGAGCAAAGGTAGCTTTTCTACATATTTTCTGAAACCTTCACCACGATCTGAATGCAACCCAAAGTTAATTTTTAGGTGTAGTAAACCGAGATTGAAATCAGATTTTTCATTCCCCTCAAACGGTTGCCTTGCAGAAGTTAAAGAGTCAGTTATGCCCCACTGTTCATCAATAGTGGATTATAACTTTCAGAAAGGTATTAGCACCATCGGAAATGTAAACAACCTCATCTACAATTTGAACTTGGTTCACCGTATCTACTTTTAATGGCTTAACAATTGAACCACAAGCACCAGTAAATGTATTATGTAAAGTCATGTAAACAGGCAAAATTCATCTCGAGTATTATAGCAATCTAAACAGAAGAATTACTATTTATTTAATTTTCATGCAAAAATGTTTATATATATATATATATATATATATATATATATATATATATATATATATATATATATATATATATATATATATATGTAATTTTATGGAACAGTTTCGGATTCGAATCATTTTGAAACTACGATACAATATAGAATAAACATAATAACTTTTTCCTCTTTTGTTTTTTGTCGTTTTTCTGGAGGGTTATTGAGGCATGCAGTTGATTCACAGACGGCTGCGATGTCAATGATGGCCAATCATCGGATGATGAAGAGGAATGAAAAGATCAAACAAGTCTCAAGCAATAAGAACTCATTGCTTTAGTCTCTCTGTTCAGTTTCTGAGGTCGTGGAAGTAAATTAGAACTGGATTTTTGAATTGTTGGAGATTCTCCGTTCACGCAAACGTTGGACTCCTCGTTCCCCAACCATTAAATTGAGAGAGAGAGAGAGAGAGAGAGAGAGAGAGAGAGAGAGAGAGACAGACAGACAGACAGACAGACAGACAGAAAAAAAGAAAGAGAGAGAGAACACTTTTAAAGGAATTTTATTTTGTGCAGGGATTCACTGACCACCCAATTTCACTTTCACTCACGTTCGGTGAAATTATCTGGTTATTTTCTCTCACCACTAAGATCACCGATCGCTAGTGACATCGGCAAGACCTGCTCAGGGATACTAGATCAAGCATATATTATTACACCTGCCCCACTGGACGAGATGTTAAATTTTGCCAACGTCTTCAGCTCGACTTCTGCAGTTTTTGAAAAAACCTATCTATTCGCACCCCGCACCATTTGCTTTCAATATTAAAAGTGTTGATAGGTCAGCTGTCTGTCTGTAATTTTTTTTTTTTTTTTTTGCCTAAATTGATTCGTAAACATCCAGTTATATCTGAATCTTCATCGTCATTTGGAATGGATACCAAATACTATTTTCGAGATGGCTGTTTTTATCTTTTGATCGTTTATACATTTTTCTAGTTTTTGAATAATAAGAAAAAAAAAAACGATGCTTAAACAACCGAAACCAAAATCATTCGCACCTGTCCTAGTTAGTTTACGTTAGTGATTTTATCTTAGTTTAAAATCAACTATTATTGTTATCTTGGCATCTACGCATTTCTCGGAGTCGACGACCAATAGAAAGAATAACAGCAGAGGTTTTTGGACGAAAAAATATACTTTTAGTTTATCTCATCATCATCTCACTTGTATAAGCCACAACAGAAGCACCTGCCCACATATATGTATTTTGTTATCGATATTGTGAGCGTTTTGGTCTAAACAGTTTTAATTTCCTTGACTTTACACTATTTTATACACACCTCAGTGTATATTTTTTTTTTATAAATAATAACTAGTTATTCTTTGAATTATTAACCATTTTCTGTCTTGAATTACAGATTAATACATGTTGCTATTACCCAGAAAATTCAACTATCCTCTCAGAAATCTAATCCTTAGGTGTAGTCTCACAACTTAAATTTCAAAATACTTCCCTTCCCCTTGCAAACAAATACACAAAATACTTGTACAATTTGAGGCAAAATCGCAAAAGCACCCATACACTTCTCTTTTCTGCTGACTATATAAAAAGGTATTTTGCACTGAATTACCAGAACGGTAGAGCTTTCTTTTCCTTCTTCATGGTCTAGTTTAAATGAAAGGATTTGAAAATCTCAAATTAGTAAAAAAAAAAAAAAAAAAAAAATTAAATTAAAATGTGATACAGAATGGAAGAAAGATTAAGTAAACTGAATTAGCAAGAAACAGTGTGAACGTGCTGTGTATCCTTTTCGTAATTACTAACGTGTTGGATTTTGGCCACGAAGTAAAGGAGTTCCCAATTCTAGCCGAGCTTCTCTTCTTTTTTTTTTTACTTTCAAAAGAAGAACCTTGGGAAAGTTATGTACCCAGTTATCCCCCTAACTATGGGTTAAATTATAGCACTGCTCTTCTTCTAATAGGATGTTTTTGGAAATAGATAACCCCGGAAATTTGATATGCAAGTAAACAAAAATAATCAAAGATGCATATCCAAAAGGCAAGTTAATTTTAAATATTAAGTTTCGTCCTTTCATTTATTTTCCTATTTAAACAGCTCTTATCACCCTCAAATTATCACCGCACCACCAAATATAGTTCTAATCTATAGCCACTTAACTTAAATGCCGATATAAATACCTCTTCCTTGCAAAAAATTATAAAAGACACTGGTCATAATCTTAGACAAAAACGCAACAATATAAACATATCCTATAAATAATGAATTAGAATAAAAGCACTGTACATGATATTTAAAAATTGGGATATTTAGACTAAGTTAAAGCCAACAATAATAACTTTTGAGGGCATGAAACGTGTCATAATCAAAACCATAAAAGTGTTTACCGGAAATATATAACACCGTATTAATACAAATATGATCAATTCAGAAAGGTCTAACTCCACGACACTCCAAAAAACTAGCTCCAGAAAACTTTCTTCATCTTGCTCCGACCTGTTACTGAATATCACATTCTCTGAAAGAAAATAGTCTTATATGATTCATATGAATGAGTATCATAGGAAACCATGGCATGCGGCATTGTTGATGTGAAGTCAGGTCGATATTCTTAAAAGCGGTCGAATCCGCACTTCACCTGATGCTTAGGGGTGGAAGCTGATAGGTAAATGGCCAGATCTGCTAGTTCAATTAGAAAACTTCTGCAACTTATCTATAAGATTGGCTCCTCTTAATAAGAAAAAAAAATACACCAAAAGTTTACCATGACTCGACTTTAAATGAAACGTCTAACCCACATCGATTCTCTGCAGAGTCAACAAATGTCACGTTCTGCAAAGGTAGAAGTTTTAGCCCCACTGTTCGAAAAAGAAGCTCTGCAACCCAAAACAAACATTTCGAGAAGCAATCCTACTTTCAACATTGCCACTTTTAATTCTAGAACATTAAATACAGTAAACATATGCAGCCGACTTGAATATAGACATCTTAAATATAAAGAATTATAGATAATAACATAACGAACTAGAACTAAAATATCATAAATATTATAATTTATCGACAATCATGTCAGAATCTGCTTGGAAACGTCCGTTAATATCACCATTGGACGTATAGGAATATTGCTCTTACTGCTTGCTTTAAAAACATTAAATAACATTAAGAAAATTCAACCGAGAATGATTTGGGCAACATTGAATTGCAATCCTCACACAATAACCGTCTTTTGCAGCAGTTCCCCAATTTTAAGTGAAGAAAATTACATCACTGCATTCAATAAAGAGATAGCTTTTTTTTTGTCAGACACATTCCAAAGCTCAGCATTCTGATCACCTCTATTGAGACAGGAATGCTCATATAGGCAAAAACGAAAACTGTAAATTCTGTTTACACAACTATCCAAGACGAAATGCAAAATATCTAGTGGTTTTTTCTGTCGAGAAAATCTTGAATACCTAAATACTTGATTTCATAGAAGGGAGAAAAAATAATGTACTTAAACAAACCAAAGTAATTACAAAGCAAATCTAGATTATTACATTTAGAAGCAAGAAGTGGATAAATAGTTTTGATAGAGTGAGAGTTATACTCCACTTTTAAAGGTCTATATTCTGATTACAGAATCATGCCAGCAAATATTCGATTCAGTCTATGGAGCAGAAATGAGAAGTCACCTGGTTAATCTTTATCATGTGACTGGTCTTCCTTCGCAAATCGCGATATTTGCAATGATTGTAGAGTAACTGAACGAAACAAGCGTGAAACTCCTCAGGACTAATCTGAAAAAAAATACACAGAATGACAAATGTGAAAATAATGTTACCGCTCATGTAGAAACACCAACTATGTGCATATAAATCAAACCAAGTTTCAAATGTTGAGTTCCCAGGGATTTAGTAGTAGTGGGGGAAAACTGGATAACATGAATAAAACACCCTTACTTAATAAAAGAAATTCCAAGAACGCCAGTTCGCTGGAATTTTAAAAAGTTTTAGAAATAAATGACAAAAATGTATCAGAAGTGCAATTGAACGCATTCAAGATCAACTCAATAAAATCAAAAATTCTGAAGAAGATAATTAATCTCAATTAGCATGGCTGACAATACATTTAGTTAGCGGATAAAAATATCTTGCGATGAAAATTAAAAACCACCAGCCAGAAGAAAAGTAGAAAGAATATTTTAAGAAATTGCTAGGAAAAACTCTAAAAATCACAGTTAAAACTACTGAATAAATGAAAATGGGCCAACTACATAACAAAGTTGGGCTCATTACCGAAACGACGAAGAACTTGATCCATTACTGAAAATAATTAAAGGCAGAAATGCTGCAAGTTTTGAAAAAAATCTGTTCCAAAATATGGAACACTATGTTATCTGACGACAAAGCTCCTCGATTATGAAAAACTGCTATTAAACTAAACTCAATACAGATATGGCTATAAATGCAATTGGTAAAAATTGATAGTATTAACGCAAAAATAAAAAGAATAGAAATGGAGGAAATACTATGGGGACATTTTCGTGTAAATTAAGCAAAAATGAAAATAGAAGTACGCTGAAAATGCACATCGTATATTCAGATATATTGAAAAAAACGTAAATATTATCATCATGTCATGTCACTAGCACAGATTTCCCTGACTGTCCCTCTTCACTCGTCTCTCTTGTCCATCACATTCGGCAAGCCCTGTAGACTACATACTTTGTCTGTACAGAGCTGTTAAAGATAGGTTTTAGCCGGACGTCCAACACTTGCTCGTCCCCGTGGAGGAGAACCTTGCTTATGAGCTAGTTCTTACTTCTCCAGCAGTGTCTCTCATTTCTTGTTTGTCTGATTACCATGGTTTTAGAGAATGAAGGTAGGTTACCATATAGCTGCTGTTTTGGAAATTGTTGCTTCCAGGATTTGTTCAATAGGGCTTGTAGCATCCTTATGCCATTGCCGTCAAGTTTTTCTCCATGCGCTAAGTAAACGTCTATGTGGTGCATCAATATAGTAGTATGGACACGACCGAGTTTGAAGAAATGTGTTTTATTTTATTGAATACCTATGCTTTAATCAAAATCAAACATCTCTACCCTAACAGGTAGCTCTTTGAATCAAGTGTACAAAGTCACCTACCTCGGAATAATTGTAATGATATCAATACGTTATCAGTAAAGGCATCGTCAGCTATAGATAGGCGATTGGTCATATGGAAGTCGGGCATATAATTATATTGAAATTCTATAGATGAGATATATGTAAAGAAATCGCCATTGGCTTTGAGCACCATCTCCAGACGATTTCCATAGTTCCTGCAAGCCTTTCCAACAGTCTCCTTATTTAGATTGGATAATGCCGCTATTATTCTTGTCTTCAGTTCGTCATTGGTTTTTCACGAAGTTTTATTTAGTTTTTTGCTCAACCGTGCCTCTTATATAATTCTCAAGGCGATTGTAATCTAAGGAATTAGAAGGGATATAGGCGTCTAGCCAGCTTGTTTGGCATGACACAATCTTATTGCCTGATGTAGTATCTTCCAGCTGTAACCCTCTCGGCCCAGAGCAGCTCCAACTCCTCCGGGGATTTAATTTAAGACTCCGTTGGGTACTGGGGACATGTACTAAAATAAATAGAGACATAACATCACCATCACTTGCAAACATTCCAAACACCTTGATCTGAACAGGGCATTTGAGTTTAATCACTATTAATATATTTTTGAGAGATAGAGTAAAACAACACGTCTTCTGTGAGTTATACAGTCTGGTCCTATATATTTTTTTCTTCTGAAAAAAGCAAAGCATGTTCGGTTGGAGGGGGTGATGGAGTTGTTTTGGAAAGCTTTTCAGTGTAGTCTTTTCTTTTGCCCTTCTTGGCCTTTGATAAAAAGTGGTCCCTTTTTTTGTATTAGAAATAGCAGATCTATATCCACCCTAAATGCCTGTTAAATTACTCATGCTCCTTTTGAAAGACTTGATTAACTTGTTAATTTCTGCGTCAAGTTCAGCGAAAAATTCGGCATTTTTTCTGTTGTTAGAACGATCATAATAAGTCTTCCGGGCTAATGTACATTCGGAATTACAATCAAATTCACCCAATTCTTTTTAAATAATCTTCACTGTCTTTAGATTGCCAGCCAAACACGGATAAATCTTTGTATTGGAACTTTCGATGTTAATGTCAACAGTACAGCATTCTGTCTCCGAATATCTGGAGGATTTAATTTCATTCTGGTAGTGTTTTTCTCCAAGATATTGCCCAACTGATTCTTGTTTGCTGCATGGTAAACAAAATCTGAAACAAATAATGTACATGGAAAATTAATAATTTAAAATGAAATCAATGTACACGTCCTATCCTGTATGTGTGCGTATGTGTGTAGGGGTGTTTTTTCTCTGTCACTCGTAATATTTTCAAATTCATGGAAATTCTATTGATAATATTAATAAAGCAGACATGAGCATGAGTGACCACCATATATTTTAGATTTTAACTTTCTCTACTGGCCAGGATTTGAGCACTTAGTTGAACAGTAAGTTTGTAAAATGATTAGTTTATTCACACACACACACACACACACACAAACACACACACACATATGTATATATATATAAGTAAGTAAAGTTAGCGACCATAGTCGAGGGTGACCCGAAGGCTCCCTTTTCGATAGCTACTACACCAAGGTGTAGGGGAGGGCGCTACTCCATTCCCTGGATTGCTCCACTTTACCCTTGAACCGTTCCTTATAATGCTGAGTGTTAAGCAAGGTGGTATCAAGTTCCATTTTTAAAGTCTTTGGTATGACTCGACCTGGGATTGAACCCAGGTCTCCCGGGCCATTGGCGAACACTCTAACCGCTGGGCCAATGATGGACTTATTTATGCATTGTAATTGATTTAATAATTATGATAGCATTTAACCAACCATTTTAATAGGCCCTTAATAGGAATTTTTAAAATTTACAATCAAATATGAAATATGGTTAGATTCTTTGGAATTATGAGAATTGTATCATCTTTTTATATGAAGATAACTTCGTTGCCATTTACCCGTGTTTTTTTCCGTATATCTGTATTTATGTAACCTAGTACCCGTCACCATGTTCCCTGAATCAGGTTGCCTTAAAATATTCGTAGTTAATTTACGGATGATTTAGAGATTATCGTACTGAAAATCAAATCTGAAAGCTGAGTTCAAATTCCCGTCTAGACTGCAAATTGATATTAAGAACAGCTATAGTACTTCACAGTCTACTAATTATCGTTTTGAAATGCAACGATCACGCAAGTAGGGAAAGGATGTGAGTCTAATTTGTTATATGTATGTGCAAACTGATTACCTTCATTAGTTTAACAGAAATAGCTCTGCAGTTTCAACTGGTTCTCTTCTGTGATTTACTTCAATGGAGAAGCAAGGTAAGGCTCTTGGAATTTTCCAGCGAAGATACATTATTAACATGTTGTTTGGAATCAAAAAAACTTCTTCTCCTAAAATAAGGAAAGTAGAAGAAAAAAGAGGGATATTGTTCAATATCAAACAGATTTGGATAAATACAATTAAAAATTGAAGAAAATGTTACGATATTGTGCACGGCAACATATGAAAATACTATGGCTGCTCGGAAACAGATGTAATACTCTAGTTGTCACCGCTACCAGTGCCAAATGAGATACTATGAGTGCGCGGTACCAGATGCGATACTATCCTGGTAACAATGCCTAATGTGATACTATGCAGTCATCGATACTAAATATGATGGGTACAACACCATGGCACCACCTCGAAAATTAGTAGATGTTTCACTTCTTCCAACATAATGTGACCCACTCGTTCCAAAGACGAAGATGTTTATTATCGTAACAGTCATCGAAGCAAGAGAGAGAGAGAGAGAGAGAGAGAGAGAGAGAGAGAGAGAGAGAGAGAGAGAGATACTGAGACATAGACAGAGAGAAACAGACAGGGAGAGAGAGATAAAGTCACCTCCCCTGCTTTTCCGCTGGTGCACGCGCTCGACCTTTCCAGTTTGACTCACATTTCCTCTCAAAGAGCCAACTAAAAGACACCTGAAAAATTCGAACCTGACAAAAAAAAAATTATGAAATAATTAACTATCACAGAATTATTTCACAAGAACGCAAAAGATAAGTGAAAAATGGAATAATAATGATCAGGTGCGCATGTGTAAATAAATGTAACACAAAGTTTAAGTTCCTAACCAAAATCTTTTCTTTACATTTTCAAAATTTCTATTTTTGTGTTGTTATTACAAGAGTAACATGCATTTATGATTATCGTACTTTATAAAGAAAGATCTATAATCCCTCTGAATAATTAAAATTCAAAAAAGAAGGATTAACAAAGCTTTCATTTAATGAAAAGCCAAAATATCTTTCTCTCCAACCTCATAATTAAAGCATAAAAAACTTCTTCTTTCGATTAGAACGTGGTCAATTAATTAATTTTTCTCGCTGTAAACTCCTCAATGGCAAACCTATAAACATCATCTGAGTTTAACATTATATATCATATATGCATTGAATACTTTAATTTCATTATATTGCTATCAAAACCCCTTAGCAAGAAGTAAAAAAATGACGGTAATAAAGACGATATGAGACAAAATACATTTCAATAATTAACTTAAATATTTTAGTTCGATTCTTAAACTTTAAGAAGCAGACGTACAAAATGAATTTCACATTCATATATATATATATATATATATATAATATATATATATATATATATATATATATATATATATATATATATATATATATATATATATATATATTAAATGTACTTTCCCCATATATTTACGTTGTACATAAAAGCTATTTGTCATATAAAACGAAATTACTTTCCTCATTATTAATTATATCTATGTAAATTGGTGTCTGAAAGTTTCTGAAATCATTAAGAGGACATTTTTCTTTCCTCCTTAGACGACAACTTGTTAGATTAGAAGCAACAAAATTAGGTATGGATATTTATTATGATCAGTAGAACGTTTCAACCCTAAAATTATTTTTCTTAATGAGGAAATGTGAAGACGTTTATTGCGTAAATAACTGTTTATAATATTTTAAATTAAGTAAGTGACACTTAAAGTTATTGATTAATTTTTTTTTTTTATTTGTCAGGATTTTAGTTAAAACTAAACAATTATGTGTAATCATTTTCAAATCCTGCTTGCAAATGTGCCAAGGAAATAATTATCAGTGTTTAATTAAAGGTCTATAATTATTTTGCTGAATCTAACATATTTCTTTAATTTTGAATAGTTTAGCTTTGTGTATAAGGTAGACTAAAAGCTTTTTTTTCTTTTGCGAAGAGAAGCTAATGTTTCCCATGATATGGTTTGGTAAAACTAGTGAGAAGAAATACTTTTTTTCAGAAACGAAAATTGTATCGATTCAAAGATTGTTCGATATTACCAGTAAATCATTAGATTAAAATATTATAATACAAAGAAAACTTTTTCGAAGTTTTAAATTAACTTTGTTTGGAGCCATATTTAAGAATCAATCAGAAATTGTCTTGAAATTTGAAAAAGAAAACAGTAAGCATTTTATATTCATTCAGTTCTACTTAATTAATTTCAAGTATATGGATATATTTGTGAGTTTATTCTTAAGAAATTTTACTTTTTATGAAGTTTGTTTAAATGTGAAATTGAAAATAAAATAGCATTGAAAATTAAGATTAAATAGGAAAAATGCTTATTATAATATATATATATATATATATATATATATATATATATATATATATATATATATATAGAGAGAGAGAGAGAGAGAGAGAGATAGAGAGAGAGAAAGAGAGCCTTTGAGATTTGAAAAATAAATGACTCGACCGTCAGTCGAAAGTGGGAATGATTTAATCGCCCCCGAATTATTTTCGTCGTCCGACTCTATTTTCTTTCAATAATAGGCAATAATTTTACAATCCACTCATTCGTGTGTGTATTCAGTACTATCAGTAGCAGAAAAAATCCAACTCGCTAGATTAAATATGAGGTGGTTTGCTGATTTTCAAAAGCTATATTTCCTTAGAAAAATGAGAAAGTGGTTTAAATACCAATAATTAGCATATATTTGCGACAAACTCGATGTTATAGATGAATTGATATGTAGGATGATTGAGATAATGATTAAATTTGAATAATTATTTCCAACAACAAAAACTAAGAATAATAATTCAACAATAATTTCGAGCATTCTTTTAAAATAATCTGACACGAATTCTTTTCTACATTTTCAAATCTTTGTTAAAAAAAACAAAAAAAACTAAAGTCCAAACTAATGAGTAAAGTCGTGATATGTATTCAATAGATAGCGTAAAGGTGAAAAATCACTAAAATTGGATTATTTCTCTAAAACAGATTCACATTACTTTGTGTAATATTTCTGCATTTTATAGTGCAATTTTTTAATATACCGTTGCGTTTTAGTAACGCAAGTATCAATTGCTGGTGGAGAGACAAATGATGAACATTCCTTTGAATTATATGAATCATCATCAAATCATTCAATGTCTTAAAATTTGACAGAAATCTTTGTGATGATTGGATGTGCTACATCGCGGATAATGTTATTTTAATCCTATTTTCATCAAAATCAAATAAGGAAGAAAATAGATGATGAGAAAAAAAAATGGCTTAAGATGAATTGAAAACGAATTGCTGCATAAGAAAATCGTTCAAAAGTAGATATTTAATGGTCAAGCACATATTTATTGAATTAACGGAGTGAAAATTGACTTAATTCTATTGTAAATACGTATTAGATTGTTTAAAAATAATTTCCGATGGCTGCTTTAAGCTTTTTAAATCGATTGAGGTCAAAATATCTGGAGTCGTAGTTGAGTTGCCCAGGACGAGGAACGTGTCAAGGCTACATTTCAAAACCCCATGTATCCGTCGACCTGAGTCGAGAAATAAAAGGAGAAAATATTAATATTTATTATTTGTATAATTGGTTTTATTTTCTTAGCATGTGGGTTATGGAAGTATGTGGTTTTTTTTTAATAGGCTTTCTATGAAATATTCGTTTTTTTTTTCATAACTGGGGAGCAAATATAAATATTGAGTCAAAGATAATTTTTTCCAACTGAATTTCTAAAAATTTGTGAGTTTCTTCAATCTGGAGAACAGAGATATTTTGACTCTACTGTGAAACCCTTAATTATACGAATGTTTATAATGACCGGATGTCCAATAGAGAGAGAAAGTGAGAGAGAGGAAAAGAGAGGGTGAGATAGAGGAATTTCATTCGAAATTCTATTTGTCAGATCTTCTTTTGATGACTACGGTGTATTTTGGGGAAAGCGACTCCCTTTTCTTAACCAGACATTTCGACAATTGCCAGACACCAGACAAACGAATTAACTTATGTCATTTAATGTCATTCTTAGTAACTTGTGAATCTTCATTCACATACTTTTGCGTTGTAAAAAGAATCAGTTTTCTTTTTCTATATTCAAAGAGACACGTTTCTTTGCGACTTTTGATCGACCGCTGCGTGGCTAAAAGAATAACTTTAATCGTCCCAACAAGATTTTACTTACCAGAGGTGATCGATCAAATGGAATCTTTGAAACTATATATATATATATATATATATATATATATATATATATATATATAATATACAAAGAAGAAGAGTTGGGAATGATTTAGTTTGAAAATATATAAGAGGATTCTTGTAAATATCCAGGAGTCTTTTAATGTATGACCACTAATATATATAGTTATGATTTTCATGCTGAGCAAAATATTGTTTGTTTTTTGAACAAGTAAGAATCCATTGAAAGTATATTTGGATATCTTTCTTCCCATTATGAGGTGGGTACCTGAAGAAGTTGATTTGTCAAAAGGAGTGACCAGCTGAATTAAATCTATAATTATATATATATATATATATATATATATATATATATATATATATATATATATATATATATATATATATATGTTATTTACAATGCTGTATTATGCAATACTAATATTCAAATGTTGAGTGAGAGTCAGTGAAATCCATGTTAGGAGCCCGACATGTGATGATATATATATATATATATATATATATATATACATATAAATATATATATATAGCTGGCTGATTAACAGACATATCAGAAATAAAATATATATCATATATGAGATAGCCATTAGTTAAACGATCTGAGTCTGTTTAGAATAGCACATCTGCCAAGTAGTAGAACACACAGGCAGAACATAGAATCAAGAGACTGACCAGTAGATTAATTCCATTCCTGTTTCTTAATCGTTCTAACATATAATATGTTCACACCCTCTGCTCGCGCCTAGGAACGAATGGTTTTTTGTTTTTTATTTTTTATGTTTTTTATTTTGTTTTATTCTTATCTCTATCCTTGTTTTTTGACTTTTAATTTATTTTTAGTTTCTTTAATTTTCCTATTTATCTTCTGAATACGAACTGTAACTCCTCATTCGCATCATATCTCTGGACAATACAGAGCATGTAAAGAGTCATCCGACGAGACGGAGAATATACCAACTATATTCTCCGCCGAAATAAAATTTATATGACGGCTTAACCGAGTTTGAGTCTCCATTTAATTGCACTATATATATATATATATATATATATTATATATAATATATATATATATATATATATATATATATATATATATATATATTGTTTTGGCGTACCACATTATCAAAATATATTTTTGTAGTTTAATATTATATAATAGTCTCCGGTCAAAAATATGTTTAGGTAAATATTGCCAGTATTCCACTTTACGTTTATTAACTGTCACGATTCTTTTTTTTGTTTTTTTTTATTCTACAAATATTGAGAATTTATTTTCCCAGGAATATGAGAACCTTAGTCGTTTGAATCCGTATTCGTTGTATTAGTTGGATCTTGTTTCGGTTAGCTTCGTAACCAACTAAAAATAGGGAAATCACGGAGTTATTTTCGTTGACTTCGCTGAATCTATTTAAGGAAAATAGAAAACCAAACCATGAAAACATAAAGTGTTCATATCATTTGTTAAAATGAAAAGTGAACCCAGCAAATATAATCGTTTGTTGGTCAGATTTAGACTTTCGTGACTGCAATCCTTAACGAATGGTCTGTTCAGATTAAAAAAATCTGAACACAATCTTCATGAATATTTTAATTAGACATCAGTTGTTTGACAATGATTTGCGTGACGTAAATCAGAGTAAGATTATCTGATGAAATTTTGGTCATGAAATATTTTGTTACAGAGGATCCTATATCTTTTAATATCTTCCTTTTACTGACGGAATATCTTAAGCAGAAAGTGAATTTATTTTTAAAATAATTGCAACTATAATATATTGTACGAATATTTTAAGTAAAGAGGAACACAATATTTTGACAAATGTAATTTTAAGTGCTTGCGCATAATTTATTTGTATAATTAATTATTGAACAAGCGATTAGGGGAATGTTTAAAATTATTCAATCAAGAGTAATGCTGAAAAGTTATTGGCCTGACAGAGAAAGATATGTCGATGAGGTATGATCCTATATTCTATTGAACAAAACCATTTCTCAGTTTTCAATTTTTAACCTTGTATTACGTTTTCATCCCACACCAAATACACACACTTAAAATGCATCCCCATATATATATATATATATATATATATATATATATATATATATATATTATATTGTAATCCACAGGGTGTTTCATTGTGTCACAACCTATTAATCGGGCTAGACCGACGAGATGCTTCACGCTTGGATCAAAACCTTGCTAACTTTATGTCAGTCGGAAATCTTCATCGGAGCCATCGTCTTTCTTAGCGTAAATGAGGGAATTATATATATATATATATATATATATATATATATATATATATATATATATATATATATATATATATCGTTCTACATATACGTTATTGGCTACCTGGAGAGTTCAATTCTGACGAAGAGTTATGCCTGTCAGCGTATGCTCTCATACCTATTGATGAACTCACCAATATCGAAATATATGTATATTTTACCATGCCTCTCTGGCATAAAAAGAAGTCATTTTGATCAGATGGCGGTTGATTAGTTTTACTCCTCTGTTCCCCCTACAGTACCCAGTAGAACCTATTATTTGCCAATAGTGAGTGGGATAATAGTAAGATCCATACCCTCCCTAGGATATTGAGATAAGGTGAGACGCAAACAGCGTATGTCATTATGAAACACCGTATATATATATATATATATATATATATATATATATATATATATATATATATATATATATATATATATATCTTTAAAGAAAAAGCAAAGACCGGTTATTTTAGGATTATAAATTTATTTCCATCCTGTTTTTCGTTTCTGGTGTGAACTAAAAACATGAAGAAAAATATAACAGGACTTATTCAGATGCAATGGATAAATAAAACAGAATACACATGTTGGAGGGCATAAGGGAAAATTTAAATGTTCAGCTTCTGAATGATTTTCTTGTCCTGAAGGAATTACTCCCAACTCTGGTTTAAACTGGACCAAATAATACCTATATATATATATATACGGGAAGTATAGGTATAGTACTACGCTATCTAGTTATGTGTGGGAGCTCAAGGATAACAAACGGATAGATCCTATAATGAAATAGGAAGTAATAAAGGAATGCCGTAAACATAGGACTGGGGATAGGAGTTGTCTCCTTTGCATGGAGGAAAAATTAGCAATAGCATCTTGTAAAAGTAGGGATATGTTAAACCAAAGATCGGAGGTTTTAAATAGTTGTAGACACAAAAGGGCGTGGTTACTCTATAATTAGGAATAGTTTCAGAGTTTTTTTGATTTTTTAAATAAAAGTAATTTTTTTTAATTTTATTTATTTTTTTTTTTTTAATTTATTTTTTGAATGTAAATGCTAAGCTAGGTTGGTTTTTGGTGAATATAAGACGGCGCTTTCTCCTTTAGCATTAGTTGGAGTTAGGCTTCCTGATGATCCGATAAGGTGAAACTTTAGTAGAAGATTTCCAACTCGTGATTTAAGTCAATTTTATAATTGGCTCCACTTATGTTGAGCACTTTTGTAATTGTAGCATTGCAGGATTCGCGGAAGGTTTTTAGTTTTCTTTTGACCAACTGACTGAGGATCCCTTGATTTTTTTTCAAGG
>OY757924.1:85763739-85786441 GCA_963585895.1 Sepioteuthis lessoniana | reverse complement strand
CAAGGGGTCGGACGAGGTTGGCCTTTTCTTTCTTTTTGACCTATACTTTTTTCTTTTTCCCCGGGGCAGTGAGTCGAGATACTTTTATCTCTTGTTCCTTGCGGGGGTTTTTTCGCTTTTTTTTTCTGGTACCGTGAATGCTGGTAGATATTAGATTAGTAAATGTATATATATATATATATACATACATATGTGCATTTGTGTGCTTATGTATGTGCATATGTATGTGTGCATATATGCATAGTTGCATATGTATAAATATGTATGCATTTAGGTTTGTATGTGCATATATGTATACACACATACTTACACACACACATATATATATATATATATATATATAATATTTCATAATTGTACAAATCATTAAATCTAGCTGATATGAGCATAAAATATAAGCACACAGATTTTTTCCATTTCCCAATTAAATCAAAACCAACATAATTTAATTGTTAAAATTATTTTATAATGCGCTAGTCTCACTTAAATATCTATTCAATTTTGCTATGTCACATATGTTTGTTTTCTTTTTTTCAGTGAATCTTACTCACGCACGACACTATAAGGAAATGTCACATTTCATCAGACTCATGTCTAGCCATCAGCACGGATATCCCTAACTCTCTCTCGCCACACCTCCCTTCATCCATTGCTTCCGACAGGTCTCCAGGGCTACATCCCGTAACGGCACAGAGCTGCTGGATATAGGTTCCAGTTGGTCGTCCTGCCTTTGCTCGTACATGTGAAGGTGTCCACAGAAGTTTATCACTTATGAACTCGTCCCTACTTCTTCAGCAGTGTCCCATATGTCTAGTTCGTCTAACGTGGATAGTTTTCGTGATGGGTCGTAGGTGGCCGTTCAGCTGCTGTTTTGTTGGGTGCTGCCTCCAGGACTTGTTCATACTGTGGTAATTTCCCAGCCGTTTAACAATATTGCTTCTAGTTATTTAGTTTTCTGAAGTTGCAATATACTAGATGTAAAGGGCTCAGTTCGTTCAACTATATTCAGTAATAGAGTTGTTTGTGCAATTGTCGCATATCGTACCGCTGGAAAAAAAAGGCAGAACTCGTAGATTTATAAAAATATAATTTATATTTTTATTCTTCGACGCTGACATTTGTGTGAAGTAGGAATACAGTCAGAGAGAGTTCGCACATATTTTTTTTTCTGTGGTGGGATCCTTTTTGTGAAGTAGTGCGAAGACCGGAGAACACATAAGGGCGAGCTGACAGGTTTGCTTGAGTGGCTAGCGGATATCTGCCTCCATTCGAAAATTGCAGCCCTTATATTGTCTTTCAAGTCCCATAAACACGCCTCTTCGCCCGCGTATTTTTCTCTTTATGGCTAGTTATCTGAACTTACATACTTTCGTTTTTTTTTCTGTAATTTGTTGATCTTATCGGTGAACGGAAATATCTGTCATTCTATCAATACACGCAATAAATTACCTTGTCGCCATCATCCCTTATTTTTCTCTTTCCTGTGAAACCACTTAGTTGATGTTATCTTGCGACCGCATTGAACCTACCCAGTTCACCATCGCCAGATAAACTACTATATTACACATTCCTTTTTTTCCACTGAAAATATCTCAGATTAATTCCATGCCTATATATATATATATATGAAGGGAAGTTGTATACCGAGAATGATAATACAACAATGCTTAATGGATAAAAATATAATTTGGCTCCTTTCTTTTTCTTCTATAACAAATATTTGAAAGATGAAATTTAAGGAGAGAGATGCGGAACAGCTAAATTTGTATACACACAAGGGGCGAGATACGTTTCCTCTGTGAAATGCTCCTGCTTCGATCTGTTTACATGAAACTCAAAAATTCATTCCTCTCGGCATCTTCCTCGTTTTTATTTTGCGAGACTGGTAGGAAACCGAATCAAAACACCTCATAATCTCAGCTTCCATCAATTGTTTGACCTCATGGCCTTAGTATGGCACACCTTTCTTTTGGGATCATATCTACTTCTGACTTTAGTGAACCTGATTTTTCACATTTCTTCTACTTTTAAGAGTCTGTTTCTTAAAACGTCTCTGCATTTTCTCGAATAATTTAATCATCTTAGCTTCGACATTTTCGCAAGTCTCGTACAGCCCAGACCTCTCTCTGCTTCTCAACCCTGAGCCGTCTGGCACGAGGCCGGTGCCCATAGCGGCATGACGTCTCGTGACTTTTTCTGCCGGATCCTTCGTTTTCCTCCATTCTTACCGGATTCTCAGTTCACTTTGAAAATCATTAGTGGTTATATACTTTTCCAGACGCTCACACAATCCTCATGTACTAAATTCCTTACAGCATACCACCCACGAAATTTCAACGTTCATTACCGTGGTGTCTTATTCACCTTAATACACAGTTGCTTATCTTCTTTTTCCGCGCACGTTACTTACATAGCCTATCAAAATCTTCTTTCTCTGTTCAACATATATATATTCAAATGTTATAAAGAAAATACCAGTCGAAAGTCGTCCCGTGTGAAAATAAAGAACACGCTTAATTACTTGGTACAAATAAATCACATAAAAAATGTTGTTTTAACACATGGTTTGTCACTACTCGAATTAAGAATGGGATTTTAACATAAATACCCATGATTTACAAAATGGATTGTAGAATAATTAAAATAGAAAAAGGAATATAATTTACAAGAAACGGATTTTCATTGTGATATAGTTATCTTTTAAAAGTGAGCGTTGGGAAGTTTCATATATTATGGATATTCCCCTTTAATATTTATTAATGCTCAATTTAATGAAATAATCAATGAATTAATTCTTTACTTAATGAAATAATTTGCATTTTGATGACAATAGATTCCCCTCAGATTTCGTCAATATGGCTTTCTTAACTGATTTTTCTTCTTTTTTTATTCAATCAACATCTACTCAAAACGTTACTTATTTATTGTTGCTTTTGTTTTTTTATACTGAGGGATGATGATAATACATAAGTGTTCACAACTAAATTATTTTTATAGTAGCTCTGATGTGTCTATTTTCCGTATATTTTCTTGGTAGTTCTTTTCTAAGATAATTGTCGTAATTCTTCATTACGAAGGCACCACATGAACAAGAATCTTTCAGTAAAATCATAGATCATAAAACTTTCCTATTTGATGATATATATAACTCCGTAACAAAATCAAATTAAATTTGTGAGAAAAAAAAGTATTTGAATGGGCCATTGTCTTCCTACTCACAGACACACAAACTCATGAACAATTAAACTCATAAACACACACATGTTTCTATATATGTCTCTATGGATATTCAAACAACTTTCTTATTTTTCTCACAAAGAGTATGAGGAACCCAATCGGGTAGATTGTTCACTCTTTCTCTTTTTCAAGAGGCGGCAGATTGTGGATTTTGATATAATGCGGCCAAGTTCAAATTCTCCAGCACATTTTTGCTGAACGGATTTCACTAATTTTCTTAAAGCGTCTTAATCGAGGTATGATGTACCTCCTGATCTAGTTCATCTTTGTTATAAAGTTGCTCATATCTCGTGGCCTCCAGTATCTCAAGAATAAAAGAGGTCCTGTTTCTTAACTGCGGTCAGTACTGAAAGACCTCGGTCAGTAGTAAGCCCAACTTTGGACATAACGCCAACAGCACGAGACTTATAATATTTGTTGGACTGTACCACTTCAGGTAATAAACAGTTTACTCTATTTAAAATTGTCATAGACTCTTGAAAATTCAGTATGTTATTGCTACACGTTTATAAGATGACTGATCAATTTTTATGATTTTAGGTTCAAATGAATAGCTACAGCAACAATTGGAATACACCATACTAAAGCCTGATTGTCTCAGTTGGTGAATTTCAAAAATGCAATCTGGAAGTGAGGGCACTTAAGAAGAACTATATGCATTATAATTATGTTTTAAAATTGCTCTCTGGGACTTGGTTATTCTATAGGCTCACATAAGAGGACTTCCATGGGACCTTCCAGAATTTGTTGGAACGATACAACAAGTGCATTGCAGCTGGAGGAGATTACTTCGAAGGGGACTAGAGTTCCATGTGTATACTATCAATAAAAGTGCCCATACGAAAAAAGTGTGGAAACTTATTTAATGATCCTCGTATCCCTTCCTTACCACGACACAACAATCTCTAAATTATGAATCCCAAGAACGAAACTTAGAATATCTCTTTTGGACTTGGTTCCAAGTAATTCCATCTTGGTCATAAACACTTCACTTTTTTTTACTGCGCCTGTACTGTTTTGTTATTTTTAAACTCCTACAACATTAGCTGCCGATCATGCATATTCTGTTCCTATTTTAAAGGATTAAATTATGATACACACTCCATACCTATAGAAATAAAAAAAGGACCGATCAAAGCACGAGTTATTCTACTAATATCTGTTTGCTTTAAAGAAAATCGTTAGTTTGAATTGTTTCGTTACAACTTGATTTTAAAAGATGAAAGTCATTTTTTTTGTTTAGTTTATTCGTGTTGTTTGCCGTCTATATTATTGCACGTTGTTTAATGCAAAATACTATTTATACATATATAAGATCTGTCAACACATTTTGTCGATAACATTTTTTTGGGGCCTTTGGTCAATTTTTGCAAACAGTTGAATAGTTTCAAGCATTTCAATCTAACACAAATGCTTCTATTTACTTTTAATCACTTGTTTGCACATATTTAAATGAATATACATATAGGATTTGAAATTGAATAGTTCGCTGGTAATTTCTTTAATAGATTTGAATTACTTTGTTTGCAATCTACTACTGCAATCGTTTCTACAAAGTAAATGCTTTCAATTATTGCTAAAACTAATAATTCAATTCAATATCAGTCATTTGTTTGCACTCAGTGAAGTGATTAAAAGCATTGCTATTTAACACTGATTATTTTATTGAACACAATTCATTCATTTGCACACAGTCACATCGTTCCAAATATTTCTGTTTAAGATTAACAATTCATTTAAACATATGTGTTTTGTTTACACACAGTTAAATTATCAAACAGTTCTATCTCGAACAATTCAAATTACATAAATCGTTTGTTTACTCACATTTTAAATCGAAAACTATTTTATTTGACCCATGGATAGGAGGCTATCAGTTACAACCCTATCGAGTCGGAATGGACATGGGAACAATGGCAATGAAGTGGTACTCCACATTCCCCAAAGCTCCAAGACTGTAATCTAATCATCTGACGGTTTGATGCATTATCAAAAACATTATTTAGAGAAGTCATACCCCTCTGCATAGATGCAGAGAGTTTTTTTCTAGTCTGAGTTATTTTTGATCCAACAATACAAAAATATATAGGTGTGTGAGTGTGAAAAGATGATATCAGATTTACTGTAGATAATTACAGAAGAGTTGGCTAGCGATGCCCCGGAAGAGACATAGCTGACCCCTTTTGAGTTTTGAATAAAAGAACAGTTGAACATTGTCGAAATGTGAAATTTGACCACAAGGCTACCGTCTACAGTAAAACTGCGAAAGCCATTAAAGAAAATTGATATATTGACGAACAGTTTTCTATTTATTCACAAATTTTAGAATAAGGAATCTGACAGGTAGCCTTACCAATAATTATTTTGCCTCGATTAAAGTATACACATTCAACTTATATCAGCAACTCTTTTCGGTGTCCAAAGTATATTATATTTAAAATCAATAAGATGCCAGTGAGCTTAACTGAATCTCGAGGTATTTTATTTCCACAAAATATTTGGAGCAAAAATGATTTAGTGTCTGCGTGTGATATGTGAGACAGAGGAAGTCTCTGAAATATATTGATACAAAATTTATTATCGGGAACTGCTTTGATGTCACATTAGATAAATGTTGTATCGTTGATAATATTTTCTTGTTTTTGTTATGGGATGAGAAATGATACAATGATTTTGATTTCCTTTTATGTGGAATGGCACAGACTGACGACTGAATCTATGAGAATTTAAGAAATACTTAAACACATAAACTGAAGGAGACTATACGTTGATTGATGCTGAGAGGGCACACACACACACACACACACACACACACACACACACACACACACACACACACAGATACATAGATAGATAGATAGATAGATAGATAGATAGAATTTTTTTATTAAAATGCATTTTTTTACATCAAAGATATCAGAAATACACTATTTCCAACTGATCATCATATAGGAAAAACGGATATAATAAGTTTTATTTATTGCCATTCTTTACAGGATAAATACATTGAAACCAAAAGTAACAATAAATAGCAATACAATAATAATAATACACTTATTATATATTTATACAATTTTCATGTTGACTGAAGAGTTCTGTAATTTTGGTGTTTCAGTCATCTATGATTTCGCAATTATTCCCATCACGAAAACTATACAAGTTAGACGAACCAGACACGCAGGACACTGCTGGAGAAGCAAGGACAAACTTATCACTGATGTACTCCTATGGACCCCCGCATATGGCAAAAGCAAAAGCAGGACGACCAGCTCGAACACACGTACAGCAGCTATGTGAGGATACGGGATATAGCCCTGAAGACCTGCCAGAACCGATGAATGATAGGGAGAAGTGGCAGAGAGTGTCAGGGATATCCGTGCTGGCAGCACGACATGATGATGATGAATAAAGTCAGTATTAATTACATAATGTTTCACTATGATGCGTTTTTTTAGAGTACGTGCCATACATTTTTACTCTGTCTCGTTCTATGCTATATGACCATAAAAGATGATGTACGAGCTTCGATTTCTTTATTTCAGTTTTTCTCCAATTGACTTGTCTTATCATGCTGTTCCGATGTATCTTTCGCTGGTTTTGTTTATTGTATCTTCTGTTGACAAATTTTACGTTTACCTTCTAGCGTTACTTGAGACGTCAAACATTTATTCAAATCAAAACTACCCATCATTCTTATATTTTGTTAAAGGTAGAATCGGAGCCCTGAATTAGAATAAAATCTTGAGTACTATTGGTCCTTATATATATATATATATATATATATATATATATATATATATATATATATATATCATAGAATTTACGCTCCTATATTTCAAAATGGCCTCGATGCCAATTGTTCCCGAAATAAAGATGGCGGACGTCGGTAAAATAATCAGTCTCGGAAACCTATTGGTCGGGAAAGTCACGTGGTTAATGCTCACAACTTCGTCTGCAAATTTGATTTTGTCCCGCACATTTGGAGCCGACTGCAGGACAAGGATTTGCCTATATACACTCTCGTCTTCCAAAAACTCACTTTTTTCCATTTTGACTTACATAGTCAGCACACACACTCGCTTTTTCCATTGTGATATCTAGAGACAACGCACACACACACACACACTCTCTCTCTCTCTCTCTCTCTCTCTCTCTCTCTCTCTCTCTCTCTCTCTCTTACATTTTTTACTTACTGAGATAGCACACTCTCTCTCTTTCTCTCCATTGTGACTTACATAGACAACACACACTCTCTCTTTTACATTTTGACTTCCAGCACTCAACCCTACGAACATATATACATTCCGAAACCTTTTTCTTTCTTATTCTACCTTCACGGTTAGACTTGCTCTAACCTTGAACACAACCACAGAAATTTCGTCAAACCCCAAAAGAGACAAACAGCCAACATGGAAGTAGACACATTCCTCCTACGACACGTTGCTTTATTTCTGTATATCATTACCTTACATGAAATACTTCGTCCACGTACATTTCATAGTCGACAGGACACTTTCAATATTTAGTCTTTTTCCTTAATATCCGTGTTAGTAGACACACACACACACACACACACATAGAGGAATATTCAACTGACTCGTGTTAGTTGCATACACACACGCACACAGAGAGAGAAAGATGTGTAATGTTTATTTTTTCATGTATTTCTTGATATATAGATACAATTTGGTTTGTACTGCTTTGTTTTTTAATGTTCTTTTCTCCGTATCTCTCACATCTTTACTTCATTTGCCTTTTCAAATATAAACCAACATGAATTGTTGGGGAACAAACTATCTCACTAAACATACCACCACAAAGTGGAGAGTAACATATCCACCAAAATAACAACAGTGCCTTTAACTAACTAACTATATATATATATATATATATATATATATGTGTGTGTGTGTGTGTGTGTGTGTGTGTGTGTACATTGTTTTCTAAATAAATTTTAGCCTATTTCTAATTGTCATCGAACGTATTCTGGTGAACAATTCAAAACTATACTTAATTTTAACATATATATATATATATATATATATATATATCAAATAATTACGGCTTATTCTACATTCTAATGATGCTAAACCAAATAATTTCATTCTGTTCTCATAGCAAATACACAGTATATTAGTTACAAACTTAGTTGTACCTTACTTACCAGATAATTCGACATACGTACTTGATGTTACGTCACATATTGATCATGATTTTCACTCTGTTTCTCAAAAGTATAATTCTTTTATGGATTCTCAACATATGCGCAAAATACGTAAATCATTTTGTTCTCATGCCTTGAGGGACTTGTTGATTGGTTTTAGTGCAACGTCAACTAGTCAATGTTTATTTTATCACAAGAATACAAGGGAATATCGTTTATTATACATTTATTTTTTTCATTTTTGTGTAGTTATTTCCTTACAATTCTGCACATATTTGCATGATATCTAATACAAAAAATTTACTCACACTTGAATAATTTTTATGTATCCATATTTAGTATTAATCTATATAAAATTATATGATTTCACGGATGTATTTGAAGAAAAAGATTTTCTTATATCTTTTAAAGTAATTGATAATATTAATTATTTGTAAAGTTGTTTTTGTCGGCGATCGTAGTCGAGAGTGACTCAAAGGCTCCCTTTTCAATAGCTACTACAACGATGTGTATGGGACGGCGTTACTCCTTTCCCTGGGTAGCTCCACTTTTCTCTTGATCCTTACCTTTTAATGCTGAGTGTTATGCAAGACAGCATCAAGTACCATTTTTAATTCTTTGGTATGACTTAACCTAGGATGGAACCCCGGTGTCCCGGATCACTTGCGAACACTCTACTCATTAGGTCAATGGAACTTCATGTAACTATTCTTTATATCAATAATTTACTGAGATATATGGTATGAAGTCTTCTTAAGTAATAATGATTAACAATTCATACCAAGGACACTCTGTCCACTCAGGAGAAGATACCGTCAAGGTATTCCAAGCCGTAAATTGCGGCGTACAAATTGACCTTTTAAATATGAAAAATCTCTACAAGAGTTGTTGACATATACTTGACAATAGTTGTTGACATATACGGCAACGCTAATATCCAAAGTTATCACAGTGTGGTCATATGCTGGAACAATACTCCAATCAATCTATATATGCCGTCTCCTTAAACACTTGCAGACTGCCACAATCATTTCCATCCTAAAGTTGTGTTTGGGGTACGGATTTAAGAAAATAACAATGATTAATACGAAATAATTTGAGTGGAAAACAAATTTAACGCTGTTTCAAATAGTGGTTGCACTATCTGTATACACTAACAGGGACGTCCTAGAATTTTACAGTATGTTTGGATATCGATGAATACAAATGGTAAAGATGAAGCCAAAATTTTTAACTAAATATATTGATTCACCTTATGGTATAGGTCGACTTGTACGTTGCAATCTATGGTATAGATTTATGAAATATTTAAATATTCAAGACTTAAGTAATATATTAATTTTAGAAGTATAATGTTCAACTGCCGATTAAAAAATATTTTTCTGACCAACAATAGAAAGAATAAATCGCAATATTAAACAATAAATCATATTTCTGTTTTAAAATATTCAAAGACATTTTACTTGGGAAATGAATTCAACTTTCAGACATATCAATGACTCCTAATAAACAACTTGTAATATTATCAAACATTTGGGAAGGTAAGACAATAGAAATATAATATTAGATTATTTTGTTTTACTCTAAATACTGTGATGGCAAAATCATTAAAATCCCAAGACGGGAATTTATTTTTCGTACGTGTTAAGACGGGGCGGCATGGAACTTGATCCCTCGCAAAATAAGTTCCAGTTAAGATTCCCTTTTGGGGCGTGGGGAAACTGGCAGATTATGTTGGGGTTAATTTGGGGCTAGACTGACCGCCGCTGACAAGGGGTTTCCAAACTTCACGTTAACTCACACACCCAGCGGACCACTAGCTCTTCATATCCCTAGGATAATGGAAGATATGAGCCCCTAGGTTTTGATATAAAAATATTAACTATAGTAGTCAACAATTCCGATTTCCCGTATAATATTTTTAAAGGAAAGAATAGGACAATTTAGGCGAGAATAACATGAGGCGAACGAAGCTGAAAACAAACATGAAACAGACAACTTGACAGGCAGACAACACAATGAATACATTTCAACACGTGGGGACATTAAAATATGACAAGGTTTTTTATAAATATACGCTGACACACATGTTCACCGTGTCGGCTATATTATCAGCGGATAATACATAAATATAAAAGTCTTTCTTCCCTTTTTTTCTTTCGTCTTTCTTTAAATTGAGAAGGAGAGAGATAATGTAATTACAGTACTTAGCTTTTGACAGGTTCCTTCGGAGAGTATTTTCACTTTTACGGGCTAGCAGGATTTTACATAGCTTTAGCTTGAAGGCATAGGGTCTTCTTGTCCAAGATTATTTCCGCTTTTCCCCGGTAATTTCGGCGGCAGTTTCAATATATCTTATCATCTCAACTACTGTCCTGAAAATGCCTGCTCTGGTTCTTCGCCCGGAGTTTGGCACGAGATTCGTCCCATCTGTACACGACGATATCTGTCTTGAAAACTGATTTTCTTTATCCCTATTTCCGCTGACGGAAAGGTGGCTACTTCCGCTTTAGGGTTCTGGCCAATCATTTAGCCTTTTTCTTCCTTTCCCTGGCGGTTCGTTAGGACTACTATCTCTTTCACCCGGGCGAGGTTAGGGGGGGTGAGATAGCTTGACCCACATTCTTTTCTTCTATCAACGGCCGGCCGAAGTTGACCTACATTTCTTATTCCTCTTTTAACGGCCAGTCTTTGGTGGCCTGTTAATTCAAACACGGAGGGGTAGTAGAAATTCCTTATTTCTCTCCTTTCAGTGATAGACCACGCGATAATACGATCATATTTGGAATACAACGTAACTCGCTCATTATAATAGAAAGGCCGTTTGAATGAGCTAACGCACGATACTATCATTTTTGAACTGCTAGATACAGTTGTCTGTTATACAATTTTTAAATAACATCTTATGCGTGTAACTTTTCTTCTTTTACTCTTCCTATATTTATGCTTCTCAGTACCCGTGAGAAAAACTTGAATTCAACGGTGCAACTTCTATGAATAGTTGAACTGTAGGCTTGACTATGGTAAAGAAAAAAATGTCGAATTCAAACTAATTATTCGCTTTGAATCGCATTCTTTCATATATATATATATATATATATATATATATATATATATATATATATAATGATTATAAATAAATAAATGAATATATATATATATATATATATATATATATATATATATATATATATATATATATATATATATATATCCCTGGAAAATATTCTGCAACCTTAGGTTTCCATCTTATTAACTGCCTGATGAATGTTGTTTTATAAATTTAATGTAACCTAAGATTGCAGAATATTTTCCATGGATTATATATATATATATATAATTATTTATTATTATTATTATATAATATCCTAGATATAATATCCTAGATATTGAGCACTTTCCATATTATATTGTACTTGGTTCGACACAACCGCAAAGTTAATTACTGATGAGAAACACTTTTATATATATATATATATATATATATATATATATATATAAAAGAGAAAACTATCCAACCCAGTCTAATAATTACATTTAGATGAGTCATCAAAGATATAGGTTAGAAAATGTCGAGGTAACACGTTTTTAGTGTTCAGCAATGCATATGATTACATATACAGAAAGACGATAGAGTAAATATTTATAGCATATGATTTTGATAATGCAACTGTTACAGTCATAAGGATGCTCATCAAAAGATACAAAAGCAATGGTTCGCTTACCTGATTTGGATACATAATTAATTGACACGGTCGCTGTAGCCTTGCAAAGAGATACATTATCACCATTTTTATCTATAATTTGCTTAGATAAATGATCTAATGAAAAAATATATGTCATAATAAAAAACGACTGGAAGCAGACGATATCCTGCACAAACTATTACCGATATAGAATACACAGATAATCGAGCGCTTGCCACAAAGCTGAATCCCTATTGTATAACCTTGGTCTGGAAGAAACAGGTATATACAGGGTGCAGTTTTTGCTCCTAAACTGTGTTCGCTTGTGAAAGTCTAGTGTTGCAACTCAGAAATTGTAGAGTCACCTTCATTATCAATATTCTCAACATCACTCAACCTCTTTGAGGTTGTTCCAGTAAAGATCTAATTAATGGATAATGGATAATGATCTAGATTAGATTGGAGTAGTTAAACCATAAGTTGAGTTATCATAAAATAGAAACAGTGGCCTAAAATATGTAAGATTTTACAAAATATTGGAATGAGAAAGAAATACTTTAAACTGTATAACTCTACGCAAATTTGTTTGTGTTACAAATAGTTTTTTGAAGCTATGCTTACTTTCAGATGAATATGAATTACTTGACAAAATATGCTTGCTTCATTAAAAAAAAAATCTGGTTTGGTATTTTATAACTTTTTTTCTTGTCCGAAAACAAAGTAAACAGAGAGAACATCAGTCATTAAAAACAATTGAAGCAAAAAAAAAAAAAAAAAAAAAAAAGGAAAGAAAAAAGCTAGAATGTAAATAATTAAAAGATAAAATGCAAAACATGTGCTACGCAATAATATTAAGATCTTTAACGGACGCTTATTTCGTTAGTATTCTAGTGAATGTCTCAGTTTAGAAAAGGGTTTCTGAAAATAGTCACCGTTAACACCTGGAAGGAAATAAAATGTTGACATGATTAATAAACGTATTTGAGTCATTTATGAATCTCTCTTTTTAGCATGATTAATTTTGGTTAAACATGTAAACAAGTTGCAAGGTCTCAAGAAGTAGCAAAATATCCCAAGACATGTGCAACTTTTCCACCCATTTTTTAGAATTTTTTTGGCTTTTCCAGATTTGTATACGGTAAAATTTAGGTTTGACAATGTACATTATTTACCAAACAAAGAGAATAGCCATTTGCAGACATAGCTTTGTTCTTTATGACTCAACATCCCAAATCTGAAGCCCAATATTCGTAATCTTTTGAGGGCTTACTTAATCCATCCTTCTTATTAAAATGACCCAAGAACTAACGGTATGTTTATATTTATAGTTTAACGATTCTCTACTCATGTAATCATCACTAGCCGTATAACCTGTTTAAACGTGGGTAAGCAACTTATGACTCGTGACCTAAGCTAGAATAGTCTGACAAACACCATCCCTTTCCTGCTTTACAACTGCTTAGAATTTAGATTTTCTAACTCCTTGACTAGTAGCTATGGAGTGGTTGCTATGGCAAAGTTAAAAACCCCAGTCTTTTCCAATATTTATCTATAACAAAAAGGGAAAAAACTGGATCCATGACTTTCAAATTATATAACAACTCTATTAAATGATAACAGCTTTATTCAGCACAGTCGAATTCACTTCCTTAAACGATAACTGCAATATCACGAGCAGCTCTTTTTTTCCTTGAATTGTATTAAACACGGATAAATTATTCATGTTTTGTGATTCAATAATTCTATTAATTCATTTAGGGATCAATGGAAATTAAACTTTGATTAAAGGAGTTAATCGAGTAAAAATCGCGAAAAAAACTGATGATATTGTTTATTGTTATAGAATTTCAACTCATTTAGGATAATTTAATGCTCCGTAGGTTAGGGAAGTATGTACATACATCTTTATTTAATTATTTGTGAAGATATTTTATGTATATACATTTCAATTAAATATGAATAATTTCTAAACTTTATTAGGTCCCACTACTCCGGGTTAAAGTCGGCCCGGGAATAATGGCAATGAAAGGTAATCTACACTTTCCAAATCTTCAGAACTGAAGCCTCAGCGTCTGATGCAATTTTGTATCAAATTCTGAACATCTCTATTGGTAGAATCTTTAGGCCTTTGCAGTTGACACGATTCAGCGTCGAAAGGGTTCATTGCCCTGGTTTAGGAAATGTTTTAAAGCAGAATTGCATCCCAGTAAAAACCAATGCAATTATGCTACATAGAATTGCACTTCGTGCTGCCCGAGGAAGAATCTAGAATCAAAATTTAGCTTCTTTTTTGCTCCGAAGATAATTCATTTTACTCCTTGTTTATTTATGGAAGCAGCTACACTAACAAGAATTTTGTTTGATATAATTTGATGTAAATACATTTTATTTCAATGCAGCAGACTCCAGATCAAAAACGTCGCACCATTCGATCTTCATACATTTAAGTATAATATACTTTTTTCTGTATAATATATGCGAATGTAAAAATCGGCTGACTGCGCTTCAGTTCGAACCGGTGGTTGTTTCACCATGATCATTTTTACATTTTATTGTCTGCTTCAATTCTTCAAAGGGAGAATCAAATATTAATTTTTATTCGGTCGAAAAAGCTTGCCTTCCATATATTCTAACTGGCTCGCTCATAAATACGCATGAAAGATTGAAATCTGAATAGATCTGTCTATTTCTTTCCGCACAACAAAGTCAGTGGTCAATCATCTTTATTGCAGAACTAATGTAACTTTGTTTCCGTCTAGTAAGTTTGTCTCATCTTTGTGATTTTCTCTCTTTGTTGAAAAATATTGACGTTGCTGTGAAAGTTGGCAGTCGATCGAAAAACTCAATGCAATTTATTTTCTTTAAAATATATATATATATATAGATAGATAGTTATTCTTTACGTTATGCATTATGGATAATGCCATTTCCAATATATATATATATATATATATATATATATATATATATATATATATATATATATATATACGGGGTGCGCAAGCAAAATTAGGAATACTCTAGTAAAATAATAGACGACTCTATTAAAAAAAAACAAAATTAATTATAATTCTTAAAAAATAAACAATAAAATAAGACTGACTAGAAACCGTAAATTTATTCATTATGTCCGCCATTATTTTCAATTATTGAATGAACATGCCTTCAAATGATCTGTTTGCTTTCAAAATAAATTCTTCAGGCATTTTATTCCATTCGGGAAGTTGCATTTGTTTATTTTCTTAAACGGCCTATATAGCGTAATCAGGAGGGCTTAGTTTTGGGCTCGATGGTACCAATAACGAAACTCCAAATTTTTCAGAAATTTTTTAAAACTTGGTTTCGGCGTTAAGCAAATCATAGTTTTGTTTGTCGTTTATTCTCTTGATCCCTCATATTGGGCTGAATTTGAATGAATAAGTTATTGAATAATCAAGCTACTCATGAACATCTAGATT
The DNA here is from genome assembly GCA_963585895.1 of Sepioteuthis lessoniana. NCBI lineage: Eukaryota > Metazoa > Mollusca > Cephalopoda > Myopsida > Loliginidae > Sepioteuthis > Sepioteuthis lessoniana. The sequence goes on along the minus strand of OY757924.1, from coordinate 85,770,896 downwards.
TATCGCATTTTCTTTTTCAAAAGTTGGACTAATCAGACTAAATCGAATGTTTTACAAATTATTCCATATTTTTCTTTCGTGCCGTGCACACAGACACACACGCATATATATATATATATATATATATATATATATATATATATATATATATATATATATATATATATAATATTTGCTAAGAAGTAATGACATTGATTAAAGGTATTTTTAATTTCATTTCCAATCATCTTTCGTTTTCCGAAATTACTCGCCGATAAAAAGTGATTTGTGCTATACCTGAGTTGAGGGCTTGAATTCTTAAAATGATTCTGCTTGCACATAATTCGGCAAAACCAGTTGTTAATGGACCCAAAACTGCAATTTCGCGGCTGTTTTGACTGTTAGGAATGGAAAAATATTAGAAGTAAGCATCTCATGCTTTTGTGTACCATGTGGTAAGACAAATAATCTTAGCAAAAACATTGCTGATAACATAACGTTACTCCATACGACTGCATTCTTTTTACGAAAGAATATTAATCAGTAATGATATATTCAAAACCACATATAGTATTCTTGTTCCGTTCACATCTAGCTTTTGCTCAACGCATTAACTTAGAGACTTGTTATGGATCTTTACTTGGAAGGTACCCCGTTAATTTTATTGATGAGACCAGGTTTTTATATGGTCGATAACTTGTAAATAGCATGTCTTTCTCTATGGGTATGTTGAAATCTCTTTGAATAGATGTGATATTGCTGCCGAGGTATGTGAAATTGTCATCTAATATCAGCGGCGGTCCAAATTAGAGAGAGATAACTGCTGGTTGAAAGCCTATGAACTATGTTTTATTTTCGTACACGTAGAAGATAACATTTCCTGCTGCCTGCTTCAGGCTATAAAATTAGAGATCGGACTGATATATTTGTGAGAAGCGAATGATCATATTTGTAATCTGCATCTTACTCACTTTCTAAAGGATATCGTCTGCGTCGGGTTTTTTTTTATGTGAAAATATTTATATCTATCTTATATATTGATGTTCGTAATACGTAATGTAGTTATATTATTAACATATTTGGCACAAATATATCTCCTTGAAAGTCTCCAGTGATAATGCTGATGATATTATTGTTACCATCCGGTGAGCTAACCATTTCTTTATTTCGTGTTTTTCTAAGGCATCTACTAGTTCATTGGTCTAGTTGGTAGAGTGTTCGCCAATGGTCCCAGAGACTGGGGTTTAATCACAGTTCGAGTCATACTAAAGACTTAAAAATAGTACTTGATGCCGCCTTGCTTAATACACAGCATTATCAGGTACGTATCAAGAGTAAAGTGGAGCAATCCAGGGAAAGTACACCCCGGCGTAGTAGCTATTGAAAACAGAGCCTTCTAGTCGTCCTCAACTTCAGTTGCCAACTTACTTATTAGAGCGGTTAGGGGAGACAGTTTACAAGTAGAATTGCTTTTTAATTTTTCCTCAGAATGGAATCAAATGATTAGAAGAAAAATACAAACACGTACTTTTTCGAGGATACGACAGATAGAATCTGTACGGTTGTGAATTGGTTTTTCCTTGAAAAATATTGGAATGTTATAGACTTCAGACGGTAGGATCGAGAATTGGTTGGTTGGTTGGTTGGGTTTTATGGCAAATCAACCTTTGTATGTTATTTAACGACAAATCCATTTTTATGTAAATAATCAGTCCTACTTAAATCAATTCAGTTTAACATGAGTGCACCTTTTAATTGTCAAAAAATTTCTATTTCAAACTATTCAAGCAATTATATATAACAATTCAGTGTAAGTACATTTTCAATGTCAAAAAACTGTTCAATTTCAAGCAATTCCATTTAGCTTAAGTACACAGTTTAAATGTAATTACAGTTTAATCGTGATAAACATTTCTTTTTCTAGCAATTCGGTTTACTCAAGCAGTTTTAATTCAGATAATTCATTTCAGTATAAGTACTGATTTTGTTTACACACAGTTAAATGTCAAAATAGTTGTATGTTAAACAATTCAGTTTAGAGTAAATACACTTTCAATGTCAAAAAACAGTTCTATTTCAAATAATTCCGTTTACCATCAGCATGCATTTTAAATGTAAGTACGTTTTAATTTTCAAAAACATTTCTATTTCAAGCTATTCCGCTTAATCTAACAATTCAGTTAAGCATAAGTATGCTGTTAGTTCTATTTAACCCATAAATAGGGCTCTATCAGGTGCTACCACGCCGGGTCAGAGTGGAACTGGGAACAATGGCAATGATGGGGTGCTCCGTATTTCCCAAGGCCTCATCATTACTGGAACCTCACCAGCAGATTGTTTAATGTCATTACTAGGACACTTATTGGTGGAGGGGTCTTATCCCTCTGCAGATGTACAGTCAGTGTATTCTACAGCCTCAGCCGACTGAGCAACTGATCGAAAAGCCGGATTTTATAAATCGTCTGAGCAATAGCAATATGGGTTATGCTTCTCTAGTTCCGAGGCGAGTTCATCTTTATTGGGAAAAGGTAAAGCAACCGTTTGTTTCTTTATTGTTATTTTACATACCGTTGCATAATATAAGTAAGCTGGTGACTGTAGTCGAGGGTGACCCGAGGGTTCCCTTTTCTATAGTTACTACGCCGAGGTGTAGGGAAGGGTTCTACTCCTTAGCCTGGATTTTTCCACTTTACCTTTGATACGAACCTGATAATAGGTATCAAGTACCATTTTTTAAAAGTATGCCTAGACATGGGATTGAACCTCGGTCTTCCGGACCATTGGCGAACACGGTGGGTATCGTTAATGTTGCCGAACGCATAAATGTCAACAAATACAATGAATTATGTTCGGAGTATAAATGAAAATTAATATATTGGGTAAATCTTTCACGTAAATTATTCCTGTGTAAAAAGAATAGCAATAGCATACTGTATAATTGCATTCGTTTTTACTTAGCAGTATTTCTAAATTTTATAAATTATTAAAGATCTAAATTTAGCCAATTATTAAATAAAAAAAAGGCGAAATTTAGTAAAAATTATATTATCAATAAATGGTATTTGTTTGTCATTCGTTTACATCCTGGGTTTATTTCCAGACATTTTTTTCTGAATTATATGTTTTTTTGATTCGTTCATTTTAAAGCATATCAACTTACTTCTATGTAATAACAAAGACATTTTTAGCTCAGCAATTACTGTTTTTCAAATAACTAATGAAAATTTAAAATACTCATAGATTCAATAAACTTTTTAATATAAATAAACATGCAAAGTTAATGTTTTTAGATATTTGCATTTCATTCCTATTGTATAATTTCTCATAACTCCCACTATTTAATAAAAGTGAACGTTTGTTTACACTCACATACATACATCCCCCCCATATATATATATATTTATATATATATATATATATATATATATATATATATATATATATATTTTAGAATATTATCTAATTATATTAATTTGTACCAGATATATTTTACCCATACAGGGATAAAAGATGTTTTACCACAGGGACGTATATATATGAGTCTTTCTCCAGGGACATTATCACCAATTTTACTTATTGTAAATATTAAGCCTTCACAAAATAGAGATTTTTGAACAGTCATAAGATGCTATTGAAGAATATGTGTTGTATACTGTGTCGCTATTCAGAACGAGGAACACGTATGTATATAAAAAAATATAAGATTATATTTTTATTTTTGGCGATGATACTTGTGGGGAGCAGGAAAGCAAAGGAGCTGTCGGGAGACGGAAGAGACAGTTAACAACTGACTTTAGCCGAAATTCGGGAACTTACATAATCTACAACTCTCACGTGACCTGCAGCAATTCCTCTTTTTCGTTAAGTATGGTAACGCCCATGTCTCACTCCATTGCTTTCCATTGGTGATGCTGTCTGCTTCCCATTGCCTACTTGGCCAAACCCGGTTCTGTGGGCGTACGCATCTGCCACTATCACCGAATTCAACCACGCCCAGTGTTCAGGTGATATTCCGATATCTTCGACCGGATGCACCTGTTTTCAACCTCATCCGTTTTCACAGCACCTGTGGGCATGGTGACATTTCGGCAATCACCTTGTTGATATCCTTGAGCGGATGCAGCTGTCTCAACATTCTCTGATACACAGCACTTGTGGACATGATGACACCGGTCTTATCCATCTATCAGTCAACAACGTCCGCCGTATTCACACCCGTAGGTAACGTTAATATATTACATAGGGACTAGTAAGATTTCTTGGCAGATATAGCTTGAGATTTACTAACACAGTCGGAATGCTGTAGAGAATTCTTGAGTATTGATTATGCTTCAACTCCCCGTGAGATAACCTATATTACTGCTGGAAATCCTATATATAAATATACTTTCGATCTAAATGCATATATAACCACATTTTCTTTGAAGTATATGTATATATGTAAGTAAAGTAAAGTTAGCGACCATAGTCGAGGGTGACCCGAAGGCTCCCTTTTCGATAGCTACTACACCAAGGTGTAGGGGAGGGCGCTACTCCATTCCCAGGATTGCTCCACTTTACCCTTGAACCGTACCTTATAATGCTGAGTGTTAAGCAAGGTGGTATCAAGTTCCATTTTTAAAGTCTTTGGTATGACTCGACCTGGGATTGAACCCAGGTCTCCCGGGCCATTGGCGAACACTCTAACCGATGTAATATCAAAAATCATATCGTTTTGTCTTTCTAATGTAACTATCAGACTGCGTTAAAATCACAGCCATTGACACATTTGAGAACATTTATAATAATTCATAATAGATAAGTACATGTTTGGATGTTCCAGTGATCAGAAGACTTATGATTACCATTGTAAATCCTGCGTCTTATTGGCTGCAGATACGATTCTTCGATTTTTATTAGACACGTAATGAAAAATGTACTCTTTCTTGCACAAGCATTATCTGCTTAATGCTTTTTGCACTTATCTTCTATGAGGTTATTTTATAATCGCTGTGGGAATCCAGCGCAGTTTATTTGGTTTTGTCTTTAGGCAAAACACATGAAAATTTAAAATGTCAGCTAACAATGCTTTCTATAAGATAAAGTGATGTCAATTTCTATTTGACGCATTAGCTTATCATTAAGACCGGCTACGCTGAATTTTTCCTTCGAGTACATTTTTTTTTTTGATAATTCATTCTAGGATAAAAATCAAGTAAAACACAGGATCATTAAAAAAGAAAAGGATTCATACCATGCCTTATCTTTTTATATGTACTAACAATGCTTAACAATATTATAAATAGTTTGAATCTTCATTATTATCATCATCACATCGTGCCACTTGCACGGATTTCCCTATCGTCCATTGCTTCCGGCAAGTCTTCAAGACTGCATCTTTTATATGTACAAAACTGTTGTAATTAAGTTCTAGCTGGTCGTCCAAAACCTCCTCGTCCGTTTGAAGGGGTCCATTTGGGTGCATCTATAAAATAGTATTGACAAGACAGCTGCTTGGAAAAATTGCGTTTATCGTATTGGATAAGTCTGACTTCCAAATGACCGATAATCTATCGAAGGCAGTCTAACCCTTCGCAAATCACGAATTGATCTCATTTTCCGTAGACGTGATGCTGCTTCCAAGGTAGGTGAAGTTGCCTTCTAGTTTCAGAAAACCGCTATTTAGTATGGAGATCTCTCCCCTCTGATTAAAGCGTATACACTACGGTTTGTTTGCATTCCCATAAAGGCCTTTGCTATCTCATCCCTCTCCCAAGCTATATAGCTGTTATATAATATAAAAGTTATATATTAAAGATAATTTCCCCCGTTCATGTTTTTCTCATTAATTTAAAACTGCTCACTATACCATTTATACAGAACGTGGATTATGTAAAATAACTGCGGGTTCGGTTGATGACTAGTTAATCACAGAAAACCTAAATAATAACGATATTTTTATAAGTGTTTAATTTGATAATTTCGAGTCTTACATTGTACGTATAAACTTGAGTTAGAAAAAAAAAATTGATTTATTAAAAAATGTTGTCAACTAATAGATAAATAAATGTTGAAGTAAGATTATTATAAATGTTTAGCAACATCAAAGTCATTTCTATAGCATCAATAATTTTGTTAGTTAAAATATGGCTGACAATATGTAAATTGACATCGCACAAAAAATGATTCAAGTTCTTCGTCGAGTGAAATGGGCATTTATATTTAAGATCATGCCTCTTCAGAGCATAACTCTCGAAAAAGTATTGTTATAATGTGCCATTTTTACTAATTTTCTCTCGCTTCCACTTCCTTTCTCTATCTTTTTCTCTCAATATATATATATATATATATATATATATATGTGTGTGTGTGTGTGTTGCTTCTTCCTCTTTTTAGAGGTTTTGGTTTTTCATGGCTAATATATTTTTGGTTCTTACCAATCAACTACTGTCACACACACACACAGCACACACACACACGCATACATGTTTCCGTATTTCGGGCATGAATTACGGAACATATATTTCCCGGTCATAATTTCAGACCCCTAATTCAAATCCTAGTTCGAAATTTTGCGGTTTTCACTTAGTTCTAATCATCCAGTCTGCTGAGGGTAGAATACACCGCCTTTCTACAGATGGGGTAAGAACCCACCAATGAGTGGATAGGACACTAAACTGTCTGACGGTGATGTCCAGGAATGCTGGAGCTTTGGGACATGCAGAGTACGTCATTATTGCCATCGCTCCCAGTTTCACCCTGTCTCGGGATGGTAGAACCTGATAGTCTCCTAACTATGGGCCAAATAGAACTAAACTGTGAACATACGCTAAACTAAATTACTTGAAATAGAATTGTTTTGAAAGTTGAACATCGAATTCATGCTAAACTAAATCGATTTAAAAGGAACTGCTTTGTATGTTAAACTGAATTGTTTGGAATACAGCTATTTTTCATATTAAAATTGTACTTAAACTAAACTTACTTGTTTGAAATAGAACTGTTTTGACATTTAACCGTGTGTAAACGAAAAGTATACTTAGCACTAAAGATTTTGGCAAATGAGTGAAAAACATCTTTGTTTAACTAATGACCTTGTTTTACATCTTAACCGTGATGCGGGGTAGATTATGTGAATACATCGTTTTCATATGAAAACGTTATTAATCAATGTAAATATGAATGAAAAGTTATGTTAA